>JAWQFJ010001860.1:35000-76469 GCA_034096865.1 Theodoxus fluviatilis | reverse complement strand
ATTTCATATTGCTTCGCCTATCCCATAGAAGCTCAATTCCCTCAAGGTTCATTGTACACGATGCGACCGATCAAAATGATTTATTTCCTTTTCATCACCATAAGCCTCTCTTTCACGAGTTGGCGCCACGGAGCTATAAGACAGGACAATGCTGCTCTATGTAACTTAGTGGTTTCTTTCCAGAGCTTCTTTCTGATTTGTCAATGAATGGGCGCGCGGCTGCTTCGATGGCTGATGGCTACTTATGGGGGCGGGCACTCAGTCTGCTTGCTGCTTTGTCTCACCCTGTGCGGAGCGCTTAAAGCAAGAGTAATTTTAATTCTTCCACTAGCCCCAAAGCCTCCATCATTTTCTGAGAGAAAATTAGTTATCTTTCAAATTGTGCTGAACATGCTCACATTCTCTCTTGCATTAAAAAAGTGTATATGTTTATTCAGTTTGAGAAACCATCGAGCTGTCAATGTGCATTCATCGTTCTTTCCTAGTCCTTCCCTGGGAGAATTGTAAAGTAAGTATGTGGAGTTTCGTATGACTCGTATTAAAGCAGCCCTTGCTGAAACAATATTAATCGCGCACGATGGCGTTTCATTAAGTGATTTTGTTAATATTATTGTCTTTGAACGAGAGAGAGAGAGAGAGAGAGAGAGAGAGAGAGAGAGAGAGAGAGAGAGAGACCGACAGAGAGACAGACCGACAGAGAGACAGACAGACAGACAGACAGAGCGAGAGAGAGAGAGAGATAGCGAGAGAGAGAGAGAGAGAGAGAGAGAGAGAGAGAGAGAGAGAGTATGAGTACAACCACAAAAAGAACTCGAATTGTACAACGCTTCACTTTGGATTCAATCAAGGCTATGGAGATTTCTTTTGGAAACATACTGTTATGTATTTACCTACACCTAATGTCAAGGCTATACTTACAGCCGTAATCGATGCATTAGGCTGCAACTCTCTCTTTCTCTCTCTCTCTCTCTATCTCTCTCTATCTCTCCCTCTCTCTCTCTCTGTGTGTCTCTCTCTCTGCCCAACGACCTCTCATCACTGGACGCCTTACCAATTCTTGGGGAGATGGTGAAGGCAGTCTCAGAAATACAGATGGGCAAGTCTCCAGGCCCTGATAGCATTCCAAAGGAAATCTTCATGGTGGGAGGACAGGCCCTCTACGAGAAGTTGACACGCCTGTTTTCACTCTTCTGGGCGAAAGGGATGGTGCCACATGACTTCAAAGACGCAAACGTCATCCATCTTTATAAGAGCAAAGGCGACATGGCTGTTTGCGACAATTACAAAGGCATCTCCCTCCTGAACATAGCAGGCAATCTGCTTGCCGGCATCCTCCTCATCAGGCAAACACAACACCTAGTAAACAACACAGGCCCAGAGAGTCAGTCTCAGAGAGAGAGAGAGAGAGAGAGAAAGAGAGAGTGTGTGTGTGTGAGAGAGAGAGATAGTATGTGTGTGAGAGAGAGAGAGAGAGAGAGAGAGAGAGAGAGAGAGAGAACTCGAACTCAAACTCGAACTCGAACTCTTTTATTTAGGCCAGCCATCCGTAACGTGACAGGAAACACACAAAAAACTAGCGAACCGAGTTATCAGTTCATCTGATGGACAATTAAAGATCAACTCGAGGTAGTGCGCTCCTGCTCTTAAGTTCCTTGTCTCTCAGAGTTAACGCATAATGTACGAACATTGCTACGTCCCTAGTTAAACTTGGATCCGATCCCTCCATCAAATACATACATCCCGTTAGAGTGTAACTCTTCAGATGCCGTTTTATATATCTTTTCCTAAGGTCATCATTAACAGGGCAAAATAGGAGGAAATGTTCTTCATTTTCATCAGTTGCACAAAAGGCGTACTTAGTATCCAAGTGCTGCTGATTGGTGTAGTTCTTGTTTGACAGCAGATCATTAATTCCGAAGAGAAAACACACAAAGGCATCTCGGAATTTCTTAATGGTAAGACTAAAAATATAATCTTCTGTACCAAAATGATCTTTGGAAGATAAATACCAAGTATATCTGGCACTGGTTGTACATTGTTGGTGCCATATTTGTAAAAAAAAGTCTTGTAGCCTCTGTTTAAATTGCTTCAGAAAGGACATTTTGTTTCTGACCCCCTTTTTTAGCCATACGTAGGAGAAGCCACACTTACATAAACAGTTTCTATTATGCTCCACCCAGTTTAGATTGTGTGAAATATTTGAGTTTTGCAACATGAGATATGCCTGTTTGGGTAATCTTGTAGATGACATAGTAGAAAGCCTGAGCCAGTATTTTACTGCCCTAGTGATGTGCGAGATAGACAGAGGGTATCTTCCAAGTGATTAGGTGTCCGTGTGTCCAAACCGAGAAGTCTCTTGCAGGCGAACGTATGAACCTTCTCGATTTTATCTGCATTACCTAGGCCCCATATCTTGGAGCCATAGAGTAAAGTCGACTGCACCTGCGAGTTGAAGAGCTTAAAAAAACATTTGTGGTCAAAGGTGTGTAGGCTCCACATAGCCTTCAAAATTTGGACAGACTTCAGTTTTCCTTTTGCTGCCAGATTTTCAGTACACATGTTCATAGATAACTTGGTGGAAAAGACAAAGCCAAGGTACTTATACTGATTGACTACTTCTAGAGTCCTATTGTCAAGAAACCATTTTTCACCTTTCGCCCTTACAAAAAACCATAACTTTTGTTTTTCCTATGTTGATTTTAAGACCTAATGACTGTGACACATTGCTCAAGTTATCTAGGTAATTTTGTAGTCCAGAAGGAGTGGTCGTGAGAAGAGCCACGTCATCTGCAAATAAGAGAATGTAGAGTTCTCTCGTTTCCGGCAGATGTTGGACGCTATATTTACCGTACATGCGGACATAGTCTGCAACCGAGTTCCTGTAGAAAGCGAATATTATCGGGCTCTCCAAGGCTCCTTGATTCACGCCTGCTGGGAATTTGAAGAAATCTGATAATGTCCATTTCCACCTAACACATGCCTGGACATTAGCATACATAGCCTTCAACATTCTAATGAATTTTGCTGAAAGACCTGCGTCTTCGAGGGCATGCCAGAGAAGATTCCGGTTCACAGAATCAAAAGCCTTCTCATAGTCAATGAAGGCTACGTAAAGCATCCCGCGTCGGTCGCCGTAGACACACTTGAGGATCATGGAATACAGCGTCAAAATGTGGTCAACTGTTGAGTAATCCAGCCTGAAGCCTGCCTGTTTGGGACAGATTTTGCTTTGGGCCTCCATCCAGAGGCGCAAATGACTGTTCAGTATGGAAGAAAATATCTTGCTAAGCGTGTTAGCAAAGATATACCTCGGTAGTTGTTGGGATCTGATCTAGATCCTTTTTTGAACAGCGGAATTATGACAGAACTAGACCATTCGTTTGGAAAGGACTGTGTGTCAAATAGTGTATTAATACCTTTGTCAAGAAAGGTCCAATCAAGTCACAGGCCATTTTATAACACTCGCCTGGGCTTTCGTCTAGACCTGTCGATTTCCCAGGTTTGATTTGTGTGTGGCCGTCGTAACCTCTTCCAATTATATGACATCGTCCAGTTCATTCACCCTCTGGTCATCCGCGACCTCACGAGTGTTTACTCTGCCAGCCACAGATTCAGATTTATTGTCCAAGTATCGATGAAACAGAGCTTCAAAGTGTTCTTTCCAAATGTTTATGTCGATGTCGACATGAGGAGGGGGCCTGCTCGCTGCCTGTCTCACGAGTGACCAACATTTATGAGAGTCCCTTATGCTGTCGAGGAGAGAGATCCGACAGGAAGAGGAATAGTTTCTTTTCTTCTCGCGGATGATGTACTTATAAGTCTTTCTGGCGCTTATATACCTTTCTTTGCATTCTAGAGATTTACGTTTTCTGAATTTAATGAGGGCAGATTGTGTTTCCCTTTTTGCTTTTAAGTACTCATGAGCATACCAGTCAGATCTTTTTGGCAGGGAATGATGAACTGTTTGTCAAGATGTCTTTCCTCATACACTGAGCACAGGAGAGAATGGCACAATTGAACAATCGGAGAGCTGATTCTACAAAGTCACCATCATTTCTGATGCGCTCTCTAGGCGTTAAGGAAAGTGCACGCTTAGAAACTTTCTTTGGAATTCACTAGCTTTACTAGCGTCTCACTTAACCTTTGAAATGTATTTCTTTCTTGGTACAGGTTTGTGAGTGCGAGTAGGAGTGTAATTTCCAAAGTTATATGATTGCTCTCAATACGGTCAGCAACGACAAGATCAACTGAACAGTCAGTGTAATCGCCAGATAGCAATTAATAGTCGATTACGCTTTCTCCGTGTGAGGAAACATATGTAAAACTGCCTTCGCTACCTCCAGGCGTGCGTTCATTTACGATACACAACTGATGAATAATACATATATTTTTAGTATGTCGCCGAAATTGTTCACGGTGATATCTTGAGATAAGCGATACTGCATAAGAGAGGGACAACCAGAAGCTAGAGAGAGAGAGAGAGAGAGAGAGAGAGAGAGAGAGAGGTTCACACAAATCATCAACTCATCATGAAGTTCAAACCTTTATTTAATGTTATTTGATAAGATTTCCGGTCACAAATGATGTAAGGAGTAATCAGAGCAATGGCAGAAAAGGAAAAATAAAAACGTCCAAAAAGACATTGTTGCATTACAGTATTACATATGTTTCATTTACACTACAGTAGGCATAGCCAGTTTCAGCACACGATATCAGATCATCAGTACTACAGGCAATTCAGGGGCAGGGTGGAAGAGGGGTTGCTTTGAATTAGTGCAAAAGAAGACCTGCAAATGTCTGTACTAAAACAGACTCCAAGTGGCCACTAGCCAGACATGAAAGCATGGCAGAAGAAGACAGATTCAATTTCACAAACCTTTTATCGTTGAGGCTCATGTTTGAGAGACAGCGGGAATATGATACTCAGCAATCATTGTTGAAATAATGAGCTGCCATGGCCAATTTTGCAGGGACTGAGAAGAGAAGAAACCATTACAACTAATCAATTTCATTCGCTATACCCTTGCAATTACTTTGTTATTGGAGTAACTCATTATGTTGATCATTCCTAGTTGCCTGAAGCCCTGCACTGGCGACATGCTGACGATGACAGAGGAAAAGGTAATCAATCCAAGCAGCTTTCGAATGTGTAAGCAATGAATCCAGATGTGTCATATCTAAATCGAATACAACAACAGGATGTCAACGCACGAATATTAAACATCAACAGCAGCAGGTAGTGGTGGTGGTGATAAAAAGAAAAAAGGAGGAGCAGGAGAAAGAACATTGCAACAAGGAGAATGGGGACAGGGGCAAATAAAGCACTGACGAAACCAGGTCGCGAATGATTTTGACGACATGGATGACGAAGGTGAAGAAGACAAAGAAGGAAAGCAAAAAGGAAGAGGAGGGGGTGGACAGGGACGATGACGAAAAAAGGGAAGAGAGAGACGGTGGAGAGGAAAATCCTGGAAGAAAAATAAAAACAGGTCGAGGGAGAAGAGCAGCTAAATGGGGAAAAATTATTGAAAGATAGGACGAGCAGTAAATGAAAAAAATAGAAGGGGAGTGTACAAGACATACTGAAGCAAAAAAGAAGAAGAAAGAGAAAAAGGAGCAAAGGAAAATGTGACAGGATTAACAGAACTATGAAAAAGTAAAAGAATGAGAAGGAAAAGAAGCACAAAATCAATAACAAAATGAAGAGTGAGAGAAGGAGGAGCTGGATGAAGAGAAACAGCAGAAGCAGGAGCATGAAGAGAGGAATGACAAATAAAGAATGAGGTGCTTTGGCCTGTCAGTCACATACATGATGCAAGGCCACCGACCAGGAATAATCACAGAAGGGAGATTAAGAACAAGTCTATTCGAGACTTCTCTAACCATTCATCTCTAATGAATTGCAAAATGAGACGCAGTGGTCAATTCTTACCCGCAACCCACAGTGGCGTGGAACAAAAATAGCAATGGGACATTCGGAGGAGAGAAGCGCGAGAAGGAAAAATGGTGAAAGAAAATTGGCTCAAGGAGAACCTCACATCACAACAGAGACCAGTAGATACGTAGGATTGACTGAAAGACTATGCGATTTCACTGTGCCATGCTGGATGAAAAACTACGAAGATCGATATGCATAAAAGTAAGCCGTCTCCAAGTAGTTATTTATACAGAACATAAAGTGCATTTCATTAGTTGTCCGATGTTGTAAGGCAGTGCATAACATTTCGGATTATCCATGGTGCTCCATTGTTATTGGCATCCGTTCAGTCTCGTGAGACAATGGAGTGTGCGCCAGGTTTGGTCAGTCCGGGGTTGAGCGGCAGCGTACTCTGTGGCTGTAGAGCCCGATCCTTGAGCCGCATGCTCTGTTGCACTTGTCGCAAGTGAAGTCTTGGCGTGGCTCTGTAGATGCCGACGCTATCCTCTGTCGTCTGTGTTCTCTCCTCTCCTCCCACTGCTCCCGTCTCCTCTTCTCGCTGGCCTGGATGCCAGTCTTGACGGCGTGTCTCCAGCTGCTGCGGTCAACGGCCACCGTTTCCCAGTCTGCTGGGTTGATGCCTCCCGCCGTCATGTCACGTTTACAAACGTCCTTGTAGCGGAGGAGAGGTCTTCCTGCAGGTCTGGATCCCGTGGCGAGCTCGCAGTACAGCACATCTTTGGGTATTCGGCCGTCGTCCATCCTGCTGACGTGACCCAGCCATCTAAGTCGTCTCTGGCTGAGCATGGCGAACATGCTGGGAATACCTGCTTGCGCCAGTACGTCCTTGTTGGGGATGCGGTCCTGCCAGCTGATGCCCAGGATCCTTCTGAGGCAACGCATGTGAAAGGTGTTGAGCCGGCGTTCTTGGCGGGAATACAGGGTCCACGCTTCGCTTCCGTAAAGGAGCGTGCTGAGAACGCAGGCCTGGTAGACTTTCATCTTGGTGTTGGTTGTCAGCATGGAGTTGTCCCAGACACGCTTTCCGAGGCGGGCCAGTGATGTTGCGGCTTTGCCAATGCGCTTGTTTAGTTCGGCGTCCAGAGACAAGTTGCTTGAGATGGTGGAGCCCAGGTATGTAAACTCCTCCACCACCATAAGGGTGTGGTCGCCGATGGAGATGCTGGGAGCGGTACTGACATCCTGACCCATGACTTCGGTGCTCCATGCAAAGCGTTTGCAATGGGCAACATGGATGACGTTCAGGACCATTGTGAATTATATCCTACTTTAAAAAATGTACTTACATCAGGAACACATTTGCTTAATGTCATAAACACTAAGACAACCATTGTACAAGATATAGAAAACTTGCAATTATATGCAGGCAAGTAATTTGAATAATGTTGTCATTACCATAGTCTCCTCTTGAAATCATCCTATTTGTTAATGACCTCTATAAGCCCGATCCAGATTACTGCATCCAGGAGAGTCATGAGTATTTTACCTAATTTGTTTATTCGTCTGATCTCGTCGAGTAATTCCTACCCAACGTCTCGCCTTCTTTAGCTGTCTCTCGTATAGCATAGTTCATGTTGGTCCGCTGTGGCCTGGTCCATTGATGGAGATTCCTGTCTTGTGCACAGATGAAAGGGCGTCATACGCCTTGCCCTGGAAGGTGCTGCTTGATGAACGTTTGAACAAGAAGGGGACATGCATTCTTATAGGGAACTGTGTGCTTGACAATGACTGAGGCTGCGAGGCACTTCCGAGACAGTGGGTAGTGCTGAAGTAGAACAGCGTTCACCTCTGGACAGGCTAAGTCCAAGGGAGTATGGCCTTTGCTGTTCCCTAAATCAACGTCGGCCTTTTTGTCCAACAGAATTTTGGTGATGGAGCAAGCTTCCTCTGTGTCTACATATCTACTTTGTAAAGCCACTCCGTGTAGTGGAGTTTTGCCCTTTGGGTCCAGCGCATTTACATCAGCACAACAATCCGCTACTAGTTCCACAACACTTGGTATAATCGATTTTACAAAGTCATTTTTGTGTAATAGAAGATGTATGATGAGGCGATGGAGGAGAGTGCAGCTGTAGCCTAACGATAGATATACTTTGACCAAGCGCAGCACCAGGCCTCTCAAGTGTTTTTGGTCATTGTAAAGGAGCCTGGCTCCCTGTAGGAGAGGAGATGCGGCCTTGTAAACAGACACGCCCAGCACCGGGCTATTCATAGCTCATAGCGTGAGAACGGCCACGATGGTCTCCGCCTGTGACGAACGCTGCCACTGAGACCAGGAGGGGCAGCTGTGTTGCTTTTTCCCGCTCCAGTCTTATTGACTTCTCGTTGATAGGTGTGTAATGAAGGGTGAGAGTAGAGAGAGCTTGATAATTCTATCCCCCCCCCCCCCCCCCCCCCCCCCCCCCCCCCCCCCCCCCACCCTTTTGGGAGTTGGCGGCAGCGGACGTTACGTCATCATTGTGGGACGTCAGAGAGTGACGGAGACTGAGGCAGTTGAAAATGGATTTGAATCGCTGGACTAACGGTAAAGCTGTCGAGCGGTACATCACTGAAATGAATCATTCGCCGACTCGAGAGTATTCGCCCAGTGCTTCACAGGACTGTCGCGTGCCCGAGGAGTCGTCCTAAGGCTGTAGGAACAGTGATGGCGACCGATGTCTAGCGGATCAATGGATTCACGACGCGTACAGGTAGATCTGAACACGGAATTCACGTAGGGGTTTAGCCGATAGATAAACTTCGTTAGGCAAGGGAGTTAGTTGTCCTTCCTTTTATTTTCGGTGTGCTAGGTCTTGGCGAAAATATATATACTTTGACCAAGCGCTGCACCAGGCCTCTCAAGTGTTTTTGGTCATCATCATTTTCGGCTGCAACTTTGACGTATAAAACCAGTGCACTGCTGCATGAAGCCATTTGGAAACGATACCATCCGTCAGCTTTTGATAGATTTCGCTCGATTTCTTGGATTGCCAAAAGCACAGATTCTGCAATGAACGGATGCAGTCCACCTGTTTGATGGCACTCTGCCAACATAGGCTACACATGCTCAAATATATGTTTCACTCCAAAAACACTGCCAAATGGCTTCCATCCTCGATTCCAAACTGACAAAGCCTGTGTGTAGTGACCGTTTCCGTCTAACAATTTGTGAACATGTACGTATTGAAGATCAGATAATCGTCTGGATGTAGTAGTCTCTCAAAAATCAGCAAACTCTCAATCTTCTGTGCCAAAGGATCATTTCTTCGAGACTTCAGCTCTTCCATTGTTCTACTTTCAGCAACATTCAGCAAAGCATGCCCAGGAAAACGACAGTTTAAAGGGTTCCTGGGTTTTTCCTTCATAGCCCTGCACCAAAGCTGGAAAGCCTGATACGTTCGACCACAACAAATGCACATTGCTCCACATAGCTCTAATTCCTCTATCTTCTCCGGCCATGCTATTGCTGGGTTGTGAAAGAGTAAATGTGCAACCCCACCCGAACCCGAGAGCAAAGCTGCGGTCAGTGGACTGGTGTGATGGTAGGCTTTTGCGCACACTGACGCCCCATGTTTCAGCAGAATTCGCGCTGATCCGACAGCGTTGTAGTTTGCAGCAACATGCATTGCGGTCACAAGCGCACATGTGCTGTGATTGGGGTCAACACCTGCCTGGAGCAGTAGTTTGACAAATTGCGTTTTCTTCCACTTGCAAGCAGTCATGAGACAGGTGTAATTTTCAAAATTACCTATGTTAGCTCTTGCACGTCTCCCAAGCAGAAATCTGACGGACTCCAAACGGCGATATCGACATGATTGATGCAGAGCCATTCCAAACTGTTCATCAACATGGTCGATATCGGCTCCTTTCTCCAATAATAGCTCCACTATTTTCGCCTGGCCATTCATAGCAGCAACAGTTAATGCTGTACAGCTAAAATTATTTTGTTTTCGGCAAACATAGTCATCGACTATGTGACGTTGCTCCTCCTGTGTTCTGGAAAAAACACTGGCTCGGTGCTACATGCACTTGTCTAGGGGATTAATTCTTGTGGAGGAGAAACGCAACAGGTTAATTTTCCTTTCAAACTCATGCAATGACGCAAGAGGACACAAGGTGATAATTAAGAAGGAACTTTAATGATTCTGGAAGTGATTCAAAATAATGATTGGTAAATAGATTTGCATGCATGAAACTCCTTTGTTCAATCCTAATTTTAGCCAGCCAGCCTTTTTTTATATCACGGTAAAACTTATCTGAGTTCACTGAGTCCGTTCTGTGGAGGAATGATGAAGGGTGTCATGGCAGCGTGACCCTGTAGTTGCACTGGCAAAGGGGGTCAGGGCAGTTGACCCCGTGGCTGCTCCAGAAGGGGGTTGTCTTGGGGTGTGGAGGGGGTGTCGACTGATGCAGGGGTGGGCCTGCAGAGGGAAGGTTGAACTGGCCTCATCTCTCCTCTCGTCCCGTCTGGTGGCGGGGTCAGTAGACGGTCATTTCCGCTTGGGTTACAGCTTGTCAGCGAGCGGCTGCCCGTATCTCCTCCATCCAGGGGGGCTGGAGACGGTGAGTCGTAGGGGAGTGGGGAGGGAAGCCATTCCCTGTCCTTGCCCCTAGGTCAGACTGGCCTTAATTGATACCACGTTGTATTCTTTCAGTGCGCCCGGGAGAGGGGCAAACACGCCAGTCCCTGCTAGCAGAATCTGCCTGTTTTTATCCCCTGCTCCCATGTCTCCATTGAGAGTCTCAGAGACTCACCAATGGGAAGAAGGGGAAATCTGGCGCCCTGCTTGCTAAGCACTTTTCTACCGCCCAAACTCTTAAAAGTTCACTACTCTGGGCCAATGGGAAAGAAGAGAAAATTGGCGCATTTTCGTCCCACTGTGTTCAAAGTCTCTCATCAGCACAAGCTTGGCGCCCAACTTGAAAACTGTTCACTCCAACACAGTAATTTTCTAAAGGCATGGCTGGTTGCTTAATAAAGTACATTTAGTTGAGGTCTGGCTGGCTTCTATATCCTTAAGTATTCCGTACTTAAAACATGCATAAACACACAATTCATAGTGGTAGTGGTGTGATGCTTCAGTCTTAAAAACACGCTTAAATCATCAAAGCAATAGAGAGGGTGAAAAGTATGAATCCGTCACACACCCTCCCCCTTCAAAGTGAAATTTTCTTACTGAGTTTAACAAGAAAATTTCAAAACATAGACTCAGATGAGAAGAACTATTCATAACTCTATTCATGTGACAGCACATCAGATAGTCACGTTATCACTTCCTAGAACATATGCCACTCATACAAAAGCTTTGGGAGAGACAAGTCTCCACACAAAAGTAAAGTTTTAGCACTTGGTCGTGCCTCAGTCAGTTGACACATGAAAGAAAACGTTTGGGGGGGAGTTAAACTCCTCATCAGCATAACAAGCATCTCATAACAGAGACAAACCACCTTTCTATGTCGCAGCAAGACTCAAAACAGGAGATGCAATCTCATCATCGACATTGTTGCTGCAAAAACTTCAGTGCAGTCTACCAGTCCAGCCAGACTCCAAACCAATTCACTTTCAGCAAAGCCCCTCAACATAAAAACATGTCAAAACTCTGGTAAACAGTTCACCACATTGACAACCAACTAAAACGTTCTCACTGCAAACTCTACAGGGGTGTAAGTCAACAGAAATCAGGAGAACAAAAGGGGTTCCTACTCCTCTCTAACATCTGGAATTTACAAAAGATATCGCCTGTCTGATGATCTGCCTATTCATTTGCCTCTTACGAATCGCGTAGGGGACGCGGTGGGACAATTCTTACACAACCCCGTACCCATAGGGGGAATTACCTGCACATCAATGAGCTATACTCTGCTCAACATAACACCCTTCAAAGGGATAACACTAATAGGAAGCATATCTTCTTCCCACAACACTTAATTAGGCATTGCACCTAAAATATCATTCAGTAGGCTTCTCACCCACAATCTCTTAATTAATCAGGCGTCACACCTTTGATGAGGCTTCTCACCTTCATCATTAATTAAGCAGGCTTCACACCTGTCATCTTCATAAGGCTTCTCACCTTTGATGAGGCTTCTCACCTTCATCATTAATTAAGCAGGCTTCACACCTGTCATCTTCACAAGGCTTCTCACCTGTGATGAGGCTTCTCACCTTCATCATTAATTAAGCAGGCTTCACACCTGTCATCAACACAAATAAGGTTTCACACCTTAATCAACACAAATAAGGTTTCACACCTTAAACAACTCAGATAAGGTTTCACACCTTAAACAACACAAATACGGTTTCACACCTTAAACAACTCAGATAAGGTTTCACACCTTAAACAACACAGATAAGGTTTCACACCTTAATCAACACAAATAAGGTTTCACACCTTCATCAACACAGATAAGGTCTCACACCTTAAATTCAGTAGGTTTCTCACCCACAATTACTCACAAACGACAGCGCCTCCATTATTCATGCTTAAACTTCTTCTTTCTCACCTTCCACTCCTTCTCTCTCTCTCTCTCCTGCCTCAATTTGGCTTGTTCGAAAACCAAGCTCTCCCACTTCTTCACCTTTCTTTCCATCTCTCTCCTCATAGCCTCTCTATCTGCTGTCTCCCTCCCTCTCTCTTCTTCTCTCTTCTCCTCCCACTTCACCTCCATCTCTCGTTTTTCCCTCTTCCACTTCCCCCTTGCTATCCTCACTAACTCCGCTCTTCTGAACTTGCACAAAATCCCTTGCAAAATCTTTAGTAGAACCCTCGCCTGCACTCAAACCAAACTTCTCTATCAAAACTCCAAACCTGCTCTATCTATTGAATCAATCTCAGACTCAATCTTCAACACTGCAGACGCTTATCTCCCCATGCTCAGGTTTCACACCTCCATCTCACTGCACAGTCACAACTGTCTATAAGGCTTCACACCTCCAATTTCCTGTACTCTAAATTCCCGTACGTGTTTCTCTCTCTCTGCTCCCTATCTTGTCTAGAGACAAAATCTCAACTCCACAATTGGCAAAAGAACATCAGAGTCACCCACAACCAACAGTTTCACACTGCAAAAGGACGTATTAACCAACAACACAATCATGGGCAGTTCACAATGGCAATGGTGTACCACAGGTGATAGGTCACACAACACAATTCTTCATGCCCTACAAAACTCTGAACACTACAATTGCTTCCAAATCTTGGACGAGCACCCCATTTCTGTGACGTTACCTCCTCCTGTGCTATGGGAAAACACAGGCTCGGAGCTATATGCTCTTGTCTAGGGGGTTACTACTGGTGGAGGAGGAACGCACAGGTTAATTTTCTCTCACACTCATGCAATGACGCAAGAGGACACAAGGTGATAATTAAGAAGGAACTTTAATGATTCTGGAAGTGATTCAAAATAATGATTGGTAAATCAATTTGCATGCATGAAACTCCTTTGTTCAATCCTAATTTTAGCCAGCCAGCCTTTTTCTATATCATGGTAAAACTTATCTGAGTTCACTGAGTCCGTTCTGTGGAGGAATGATGAAGGGTGTCATGGCAGCGTGACCCTGTAGTTGCACTGGCAAAGGGGGTCAGGGCAGTTGACCCCGTGGCTGCTCCAGAAGGGGGTTGTCTTGGAGCGTGGCGGGGGGGGGGGTGTCGACTGATGCAGGGGTGTGCCTGCAGAGGGGAGGTTGAACTGGCCTCATCTCTCCTCTCGTCCCGTCTGGTGGCGGGGTCAGGAGACGGTCATCTCTGCTTCGGTTACAGCTTGTCAGCGAGCGGCTGCCCGCATCTCCTCCATCCAGGGGGGCTGGAGGCGGTGGGTTGAAGGAGGGTGGGGAGGGACGCCATTCCCTGTCCTCCCCTAGGTCAGACTGGCCTTAATTGATACCATCTTGTATTCTTTCAGTGCGCCCTGGAGAGGGCAAACACGCCAGCCCCCGCTAGCAGACTGCTGTCTGTATTTATATCTTCTTCCACGTCTCGATTAAGAGTCTCAGAAATTCACCAATGGGAAGAAGGGGATGTTTGGCGCCTGCTGACTCGACAACTTCTTACCGCTTAATGTCTTCAAAGTTCTCTTACTCTGGACCAATAGGGAAGTAGAGAAAATTGGCGCATTTTCGTCCCATTCAAAGTCTGGCACCATCAGCACAATCTTGGCGCCCAACTTGAAAACTGTTCACTCCTTCCACCAACACAATAATATTCTAAAGGCATGGCTGGTTGCTTAATAAACTACATTTTGTTGAGGTCTGGCTGGCTTCTATATCCTTAAGTATTCCTTACTTAAAACATGCATAAACACACAATTCATAGTGGTAGTGGTGTGATACTTCAGTCTTAAAAACACGCTTAAATCATCAAAGCAATAAAGAGGGTGAAAAGTATGAATCCGTCAGTGTGCTCGTATAATGGTGGTTGGTAGTGGTGGAGGTGGAAGTCGGCAGCTGTTATTGCAATTTCTTGATCTGCATACGGAGTGCTATAAACCAGCAACGTAGATATATGCTTGATAGTTTTTGATTTCTTCACTTGATTTGCTTATATCAATTTCCAAAATGCTTTGTCTGAACAGTCTGTAGTTCGCCAGATGTTTAGTGACTGTTGTGAGGCAGAGGGTGACGTTTTTGAAAGATCTTTACTTGGAACTAAACCTGGGAAAAATCTTACGAACACGTATATGCACTTGGATGCGCAGACACCTATTTTCTTTCTCTACCTGTCTGCTCGCCTTCCTCTTTTGATCGTCTTTTTAATTTATCCATGTCTTATCACTTTTGCCAATGAATATGCTTCCATATATGGTTATGCCTCTTTTCTTTCAGTGTGTATGTGTATGCATGTGCATGCACGTACGCGCGTGCGCGTGTGTGAGTATTCTTAAAGATTAGGAGCGTGCATACGCGTATTATTCATGTATGCTTAATTTTTTCGTTTTTTCTTTTCCATGTGTTCTGTCCACCCTTCGTACTTTCTTGGTCTCTTTCTCCTCTCGACAGTTACAACTATTTTCTCGGCTGTCTTGTTCTAGAACCAGACACTAACGTAGTTAACGACCCATTATGATAGTTAACGAACAGCTGAAACCTTCCTAATTCGTTCGTGCTTCGCATAACAACTCTAATCCTTAGTGACTTCCGCAAAGGAGTTGGTCAGCTGCAGAAGTGGAGTTACCGTTCTTGGATACGGTGCCATCAACCCCTATTCTGATGGGGGGGTTTTCCCCGGGACAAGCACAGTCCTGTCACGTGTCATTTGTAACGTACTTCCGGGACCCGTATCCTCAGGGGGCTGGCATGGAGGAAAGGAAGGCACTGCAAAAAGCCAGAAGCAATCCATCGGGACCCTTCTTTCATGACCGCCGTTTTGTCCTTTGCTGACGAGAAAAAAAAAATTGCGGCGTCAAAAAAGGCACCAGAGGCAATTACACGAGTAACTCTGCATGGAGCCTTCTGTTTGCCAGCAAGCGGCAGTAGATGCCCGATGTATAACCGCTTTTCAACTAAGTTTGAACTGTTGTTATATCTGACGTACAGAAACAAATGCTTCTTTCTGTCTTAGTCTGCCTGTTTCATTGTGTGCGTGTCTGTCTGTCTGTCTGTCTGTCTGCCTGCCTGCCTGCCTGCCTGCCTGCCTTCCTGCCTGCCTGCCTGTATGTCTGTCTGTCTGTCTGTCTGTGTGTATGTGTCGCTCTATCCGTCCATCCGTCAGCCCGCCCGCCCGCCTACCTACCCGCCCGTCCGTCCGTCCGTCCGTCCGTCTGTCTGTCCATCTGTCCGTCTGTCTGTCTGTCTGTCTGTCTGTCTGTCTGTCTGTCTGTCTGTCTGTCTGTCTGTCTGTCTGTCTGTCTGTCTGTCTGTCTGTCTGTCTGTCTGTCTGTCTATCTGTCTGTCTCTCTGTCTGTCTGTCTGTCTGTCTGTGTGTGTGTGTGTGCGTGCGTGTGTGTGTGTGTGTGTGTGTGTGTTTGGCACTATGTCTGTCTGTATGTGTGTCAGTCTGTATGTGTGCCTGTCTGTCTGTCTGTCGGTCAATCTGTCTGTCTGTCTGTCTGTCTGACTGTCTGTCTGTCTGTCTGTCTGTCTGTCTGTCTGTCTGTCTGTCTGTCTGTCTGTCTGTCTGTCTGTCTGTGTCGCTCTATCCGTCCATCCGTCCGCCCGCCCGCACGTCTACCCACCCGCCCGTCCGTCCGTCCTTCCGTCCGTCCGTCCGTCCGTCCGTCCGTCTGTCTGTCTGTCCGTCCGTCTGTCTGTCTGTCTGTCTGTCTGTCTGTCTGTCTGTCTGTCTGTCTGTCTGTCTGTCTGTCTGTCTGTCTGTCTGTCTGTCTGTCTGTCTGTCTGCCTGCCTGTCTGTCTGTCTGTCTGTCTGTCTGTCTGTCAGTATGTCTGTCAGTCTATCTGTCTGTCTGTGTGTGTGTGTGTGTGTGTGTGTGTGTGTGTGTGTGTGTGTGTCTGTCAGTATGTTTGTCTGTATGTGTGTCAGTCTGTATGTGTGTGTGTGTGTGTGTGTGTGTGTGTGTGTGTGTCTGTCTGCGTGTCTCAGTATTTCTGTCTGTATATGTGTCAGTCTGTATGGTGTTTGTCTGTCTGTATGTCTGCCTGCCTGCATGCCTGCATGCCTGCATGCCTGCATGCCTGCATGCCCGCCCGTCCGTTCGTCCGTCCGTCCGTCTGTCTGTCTGTCTGACGTATATGTGTGTGGATGCCGATAAAATAGTTTGTAGTCTAACTATATCAGGGATATACTTTCTTTTTAAATAACAATCTATAATGTAAAGACCGTTGTTAAATGTCACCATCGCCGTTTTGCATACTGGCAAATGCGTGGCATTTCAATTATCGTTTTGTATTGATGTATCATAGCTACTTACTGCAAAACAAAATGGACACAAAGCATTCATCTGGAAAGGACAAACAATTGCGGGGTGTTTGTTGGTCAGGGTAGAAATGCCTTCGAAGCTGCAACATTCCGAAAAAGCACAGGCAAGGAGGATAAAGACCCAAACTCTTATGATGTTTGAAGCTACGGCTCAAGTTTGTAGACTAATTGGCAAGAACGCCTCTGGGTTTGTTTGTCACGAGTTGCCAATTTCTTCGCCAGGAACTCGTCATCGGTCTTTAGCGTGGATTTTTGAGGTGCGAAATTCGAGAGGGAGGATGGCTTTGCCGTTGTCTGGTCTTGTTTTCCAAGTTGTCTGCAAACGATGCGTGCCGGCCACGTGTGTCGGTTCTAAATGGAGGGCTGCGTGCAGGGAGCGCCAAATTGCTTCTTGTTTTGCCGAGATGAACACGACTGAGCGCGTCGCCCACTTTTGAGTTTTGCCCTCCAAAACATGAAAAACCAAGGTGAAGATGTTGTTGTATCTGATGCGTTTGCTTGATCATGTCTTTGCCCTGTCTCAGTTTACATGAAAAGGAAACGGAGGCTGCATTTTCACTTTTTTTAAACTCCACATCAGAGACTGCACACGAGGAATTTGAGGAGAGACCATGAGATCAGCATGAACTTTAGCGGTAGTGGAATGTTCAAGATGACACGTTTGCAAACGTCTTCGTGGTTAGTATTACCCAATAAAAAAGGTATCGCTTTAACGCATTCACTCGTGAATTTCTAGTTGGTACAAGAATCTCCGCACCCATGTCAGTGTGTATCACAGGTTTGAAAAGTACAATCTCCAATCAAATAGACCAAATATATTCGTGTACTCTTGCTGAAAAAGTGCGCTGGGGGAAAGACTTAGGGGTGGTAGGGGATAAGAGTGATTAGTCTGTCAGACAGCGAGAAGAACGACGGAGAAAACAATGGACGAATGAGAGAACTATAATTGTAGGCCAACAGCCCATTTGAACTAATGAATGTTATTACTGGGAAGTAATTTGACAAACTATGTAAGCTAGACCAAGCTGCCTGATGTAACCTCATGGCGGTCGTGATGAAGGTATGTGTATGGTGGCTTATACTTCTCCTAGTTTCAAAGATATGATTCGTACAAAGACATGTGTCTTTTCATTTGTATGTTTCAGAAACAGATTTTGTCTTCTTCAACTTGATGTGCACATGTCCAGATACGACGGAGAAAACAATGGACGAATGAGAGAACTATAATTGTAGGCCAACAGCCCATTTGAACTAATGAATGTTATTACTGGGAAGTAATTTGACAAACTATGTAAGCTAGACCAAGCTGCCTGATGTAACCTCATGGCGGTCGTGATGAAGGTATGTGTATGGTGGCTTATACTTCTCCTAGTTTCAAAGATATGATTCGTACAAAGACATGTGTCTTTTCATTTGTATGTTTCAGAAACAGATTTTGTCTTCTTCAACTTGATGTACACATGTCCAGATACATTTGTTTACGAGATTAAGCACTGCAATCCAACAAAAAAATGTTATTATCTCCAACCGTCGCACTAAATCGTCGACTAGCAGATCATATATGTGTACATGTATATGTATATGGAGAGAGAGAGAGAGAGAGAGAGAGAGAGAGAGAGAGAGAACTGAACTGAAAGTTTATTGTATAGGCCAGTCCGGCCCATTACAAAATGGTAGTGAACGCGTTTGGCACGCAACATAATGTACATTTCATCAGTACTGGTCACCAGTAATGGGAAGTCGGGCGCGGCGCGTAGACGAACGCGAAAAGTCTATCTGCAGATCGAACGAACGAACGAATTTATCAATTGTCCAGGCCACCGGCCCATTACACTGGAACACGAACAAATCGTGTCTAACGCGAACAACGGCTATGTACAGTCATGAAAGCTGGCACCCAGTTGTGGCAAGCACGATGTATAAGATCTGCACGAAAGAGAGCGGTATCCGTCATCAACAGAATCATTTTTTTCGTGCAGACCGTGTGGGGAGCTGACGTGTCGGCGGCGCCCGGCGCATCTCGGTTCTGCCTTTGTTGACAAACATGTCCCGTGTGTAAGCAGGCGAGTCTGAAGCACATGGAGCTGGAGTCGTGGTGTCAGCCCCCGACGATGACTGCGACCGGATCCTCCTGAAAATTTGGTCGAAGTCAGAGGGTCGATCAGTAGACATAGGTGGGAGAGCAGGCGAAGACCCATTGCGATCAACTTGATCGCCACCGCTGACACCCATGGCACTACACACCCCGGCCACTCCCTCCCGCACTGCTCTCTCCATCTTTTCCATCCCGCGAGTCATAGTCTCCCCCATCTCGTCCATGCCGCGTTGGAGGGCAGCTTGCATCTCCCCACGGGGAACCTCTTTGCTTGCTGAAGGTGGTGACAAGTCGGGATGATGGACAGGAATGGAAGGTTGCGTTGTTACAGAGGGAGGCTTGTGAATGGTAGTGATGACTGGCGATGCGGCAGGCTCCGTCTCAGAGCAAAACGGTGCACTTGGCGGGTCAAAGGTCACTGAAGAGGAGGCTACATGATCTGTCTCTGCAGTGACTCGTGAGTTTTGCTCAGACGCAGTATCACATACAATGGATGTCGCAACATTTTCATTGGAATATTCGCGGAATAAAGTGACAACCGCTCTCTGCTCACCCTTTGCTCTGTAGTGATCGGCTCGTTGTTGGTCGCGTCGCCGCTGTGCCGGAGTCTTCCGCTTCCAAAAACCTCTCTGGTCGTCGCGCGCTGGTAATGGCCGGCCGTCGTCCTCTCGAAAGCGTAGCACAACCACGGTGGTCCCACGCTCGCCTGTCACTTTCCAAGAGGAAGGTTCACTCGTCGCCAACAAGGATGTCAGCAACGTTTCCAGAGTAACTGGTAGTCCAGCGACTGGCATTGTGGTGGTGGCAGTGGTAAACTAACGTGAGCAGGGCAGAGCTGCAGCACACACGTCCTATCGACTCGAGCGCGAGCAGCCAAGTGAGAGAGAGAGAGAGAGAGAGAGAGAGAGAGAGAGAGAGAGAGAGAGAGAGAAAGAGAGTAAGAAGGACATAGAGGAGCAGAGAGAGAGAAAGTGACAGAGACTAAGAGACAGAGGGAGAGAGACAAAGAGAGATACAGAAAGAGAGACAGAAAGAGAGAGACAGAAAGAGAAAGAGAGACAGAAAGAGAGAGACAGAAAGAGAAAGACAGAAAGAGAGACAGATATACAGATAGAGAGGTATATAGATAGAGAGAGACAGATAGACAGAGAGACAGACAGAGAGACAGAGAGGAACAGAGAGCGTGAGAGATGGGGGAGGGGGGGGGGGGGAGGAGGTGGCAGAGAGGATCGAGTATGCTGATAGGCAGCTCACAAACATAATTACTGTAATGGGGAAATATGTTTTTGGAAGTATCTCACCTGAGAGAGACTTGAATTTTGCTGGTGCGTTGAGAGTGGAGTTGGTGGTCCGAGGACTGTATAGAGATTGAAGTGAAAGGTGAGTGGAAGTTGAGTTCTGCCCCTCTGGTGATGAGCGATGTTCGCTCTGAAGTATAAGTTGCGGTGAGTAGAAATAGACAGTGAGTTGGTTGTGAAAAGATATATATGTAAGAGGGAGCAAGAGGAGAGTGAAGAGATCGGCCCCACTCACACAGCAGAGACGGGCAGAGAGAAAGAGCGGGCAGCGAGAGAGGCAGAGAGAAAGAGCGGGCAGTGTTGATGAAGGTTGGTGCGATTTTTACACGGGTCGATAGCATTTTAACTTGTCGAGGGCTGACCTACGGGTTTTTATGTTTTTATGTAAGAAGACTGACCGAAATGTTACTTGTGCTTTTCATTTTTCACGTTGGGATTTGAGTATGTGAAGAGTAGATGTAACTTTATAAGATTGGGTTATTTAGGATGTTGTGTTTGAGCCATATACAAATGTAACTATTTTTCCCCTTTTCTACCACTGTTACGAGTATTTTTATGTTGAATATAAATACTTGTAAGTAACCCGGGACCTGTTTTTATTTCGTTTTTGTGGAACCCAGTAACAATTACGAAACGTAAACAAACGATAATTATCTGAAAATAGGAATTATAAATGAAGACCACATTTTAATTGCCACTGATGAGGAAAGAAAGTGGACTCAATCGACACCAGGGCAGACACGCACTAACAGTACTCAGAGCCAGGATGTAGAGCCTCCCCGCGCCTCAAAGAATACAGGGTCTGACACAGCTAGAGACAAATTCCGTCCTTTCGCCGAGCAGCCACAGCAAGTGTCAGCACTTAGCCTGGAACCTACTCTTGGGCTCTTCTCGCTATTCTCAAAAACGCGATCCTTGATGTAGGTGACGTGCTCTCGCGTGTTTCTCGCTCTGCCCTCTTGAAGGATATAATAGAGGAAGACCTTGAGAAAGGAGAAAGGCAGAAAGAACACAACTCTTTTAAGAGATAAAAAGCCAGAAAAGATCTGCTGAAGTGGGGGATATTGGGGAGTAGTTATCGGAGTCTGGAGAACGACTTGCAGAGAACCATTCAGATTCCAGAGTGGATTCTTCCCCCACCCACCCCCACCCCCACCCACCCCCACCCCCCACCTCACCCCCCTCAACATTAATCTGTCGGTATCGTCTGATTTCTGGCATTTCTCTGCATTTTCAGGGACCGTGTTGTCAGATGAAGCGTCGTTATCTGATTCTTGTTGGTTTGGCGTTAACTCAGTGACCTCTCTGCAGAGAGTTGGCTGTGAGGTGGAATGCGGTCGCACGGGGTTCCGTTGTAGAGACACGTGCTTGACTACTCTTGTACTCGTGTGGATTTGTATACATAAACACACACAAATGTAAACGTATACTCATCCACGCACACGCACACGCACGCACGCACGCACGCACACACACACACACAAACACACAAACACACACATCACATACACACACGCACATCACACACACACACACGCGCGCGCGCGCGCGCACGCGCAAACACACACATCATATACATACACACACACACATCACACACACACACACACACACACACACTAACACAACCGCACGCACGCACACACACACACACACACACACACACACACACACACACACACACACATTCACGCCACACCACGCCACGCCACGCCACACCACGCCACACCACACCACACCACGCCACACCACGCCACGCCACACCACACCACACCACACCACACCACGCCACACCACACCACACCACACCACACCACACCACACCACACCACACCACACAACACCTCACCACACCACACCACACCACACCACGCCACGCCACGCCACGCCACGCCACACCACACCACACCACACCACGCCACAACACGCCACGCCACACCACACCACACCACACCACGCCACACCACACCACACCACACCACACCACGCCACAACACACCACACCACACCACGCCTCACCACACCACACCACACAATACCACACCACACCTCGCCACACCACACCACACAACACCACACCACACCACACCACGCCACGCCACACCACACCACACCACACCACACCACACCACACCACACCACACCACACAACACCACACCACACCACACCACGCCACACCACCACACCACCACACCACACCACACCACACCACACCACACCACACCACGCCACACCACGCCACACCATACCACACCACGCCACACCACACCACACCACACCACACCACACCACACCACACCACACCACACCGACGCACATGTGATTCGAAGACTGCACGAAATCACACTTCAACCGCCGTACGTCTACATTCCATGTACAGTACGAAAATGTATGACAACGAGGAGGAAATGACGAGTCCTCACGATAAAGTAGACTTTGTATTTCATTAGGGAGGAAAATGCTGGAGATACAGAATACTGGAGAACAAATGTACGTATGCACAAAGAGAGTAGTGTGAATGGAGAGAGTACCTAGGGATGCTGCCTCGTTGGTATTGGGAACGCACCGTGCTGTAACGCCTCAAGACTCGCTAACAGCGCGGGACGACTCCGATACGGGGTGCTGACGTTGCTATGCCAAACTCGACGCTCTGGCGCAACACGAGCCCCGGACCAAGACATCCTTATGGCATTGCACTTTCTGGAGAACGGAGCACCACCTTCTTCTGGACGGTTGCCTCGGCAACGGCAGTTTCCTTTGGAGTCAAACTGCCATCAGTATACCCCGTCAATTGATATATCTTTAGTGGTGGTGATAAGAGGTGCAGAATGGGAGAATGTTGATTAGGTAAATGGCGAAGCCCTCCTCAATGAGTTGATACCAAATTCCAATGGGAGGCAGTTCTGATTCTATTTAGCTGAATGTTACAGATTTGTCAGCTGGATCCACAAGAACTTTGAAAATTAATATGGGGATCAGTGATTCACCGAATTTTGAAATAATCTGAAGTGGTGTGGCGTGAAAGGGACACGTGAAGTGCCTGGGTGTTTTGTTGACCTACTTCGTGATTATCTATGGATGCTTGACCCAGTACTTTGTACGCCTCGAGATGATGCGCTGCATCTGTTGCTATCTTCTCTCAAAAGGCGTTTGCAATGCCTTGTCCCGCCATGGCATCTTGGACTTGTTATCCAGCCGTCCAGAAGGGGAGAAGTTTTACGTTTGTGCGTGCGCGTGTGTGTATGTGTGTGTGGGTTTCTTCTCTGCGTGTGTGTGTGTGTGTGTGTGTGTGTGTGTGTGTGTGTGTGAGAGAGAGAGAGAGAGAGAGAGAGAGAGAGAATCTTTCTATGTGTATGTGTGTGTGTGTGTGTGTGTGTGCGCGCGCATGTGTTTACGTGTCTGTCTGTTTCTGTGTGTGTTTGTGTGTATGTCTGTTTGTCTGTCTGTGTGTCTGTTTGTTTGTGTGTGTGTGTGTGTGTGTGTGTGTGTGTGTATCCGTCCGTCCGTCCATCTGTCACTCTGTCAGTCTACCTGTGTGTTTCTCTCTCTCTGTCACTCTGTCAGTCAACCTGTCTGTCTGTCTACCTGTGTGTCTGCTTGTCTGTCTGTATGTGTGTCTTTCTGTCTGCCTGCCTGCCTGCATGTCTGTCTGTCTGTCTGTCTGTCTGTCTCTCTCTCTCTCTTTCTCTCTGTCTCTCTCTGTCTCTCTCTGTCTCTTTCTATCTCTGTATATCTCTGTCTCTCTCTGTATCTCTCTCTCTGTGTCACTGCCTCTCGCTCTCTGTGTCTCTGAGTCTCTCTGTGTCTCTGACTCTCTGTTTCTTTATCTTTCTCTATGTGTCTATGTCTCTCCGTGTGTGTCTCTGCCTCTGTGTGTGTGTATCTCTGTCTCTGACTCTCTCTTTCTCTATCTCTCTCTATGTGCCTGTCTCTCTCTCTCTCTCTGCGTCTCTCTGTGTCTCTGTCTCTCTCTTTCTATATATCTCTCTGTGTCTGTCTTTTTCTGTGTGTCTCTATCTCTCTCTATTTCTCTCTCTCTCTCTCTCTCTCTCTCTCTCTCTCTCTCTCTCTCTCTCTCTCCCTCCCCCCAGGCCCCGCCGTTTCTTGACTCCTCTCTTCGCCCGCCCACATTCCCTGCATCGATGTCTGTCCAATTCCATCGATGGAGCCAGACCTGTCATGGTCCAGTGTTCTCATTCCTTGCCGTGCAAAGTGAGCTGTCAAGTGGAGACGACTCTGGGGAAAAAGCGCATTGCCCGCTTGTCTCCCTTTGTTTGCGTGCATGCAATAAAGTCGTTTCAGAGCCTAGCCCAGTGTACACTCAAATGGACCAATGGGACTGCGTTCTGCTTGCTCCCCCCACCACCCACCCACCCCCCTCCCCAGAAGGAGAAGAGGAAATGATACGATGGTGCTGCTTTTAGCTCCTTTGTGCGTCACGCATACGAATGAAAAAAGCTTTTGGTGTCATTGACCGAAGAAGGTAGGGGGAAAGGGGGAAGTAGGAAGGGAGGGGGGGGGGGGGGGGGGAGGGGATAACAGAGGCGGTGGAAGTGTGGAGGAGTGTGGCAATACTGCAGTTGCGTGCAAACGTCAGTCGGATTTTTTGCTCGCGTCACACGTGCGATGACGTAATTGCTTGCGTCATGCCAAAGTGGAGGCGAGGCGGTGATTGGCTGTCATCTGTTAATGATAGGGCATGTCCATGCATGCCACGGCTCATTGGAAGCTACTTTTTTAATTCATGAAAGCTTTTGAGCGGGGTAAACGTACAACTGGGGATTGATTGATTCGTTTTCTTTTAACGTTCATCTTTTATGACAGGCTTTTAGTGAGACCAGACATTTTTAACCGTTATTATCGACTGATATTTCATATCTTTCCAGTTGTTTAACAATCATTATTAGTTCTTTCTTATCATGGAGTTTAACATTTACATTTGTTGACATGTTAAAAGTAACACGATCTCAAAGAAAACAAACGAAGGTTTTTAATGAATTCCTGCTGAATATTCTGATTAAACACGAACCATGTTTCTCATCAGTACAATGCACAGTGGTGTCTACGTCAATTTCACCTCCGGCAAGGAGGTACTTTTTTCAGTCGGTTGGTAAGTTAGTTAGTATGTTCCTTATTCAGCTAAATTACTCTAAATGTTCAAAACGGATCTGTTATAAATTGGTTCAAGGTCAGTATTTTACTTAAGGAAAAATCATTTCAACTTTGGAGGTTATCTGTTGTTTAGTTTTGAAATTCAAACCATAAAGATATCTTGTCTCAGCGCCATAGCTAACCATGTGCCGCAAGCCAGCATACACGTTCTTTCTTCAGAGACCGCTAGTAGGCGCTAAAGTAAAATAAACGTTCCAGCGTCAGGCCTGGCTAGCAGAATATGCTACATGACTTACACAGGCTATAGACGGGCTGCTGTGTAATGAACTGCTGTAAGGTGTTGACATATACAGTTCACGACGGAGAGAGAAAGAGAGAGAGAGAGAGAGAGAGAGTAGAGAGAGAAAAAGAGAGAGAGAGAGAGAGTAGAGAGAGAGTAGAGAGAGAAAAAGAGAGAGAGAGAGAAAGAGAGAGAGAAAGAGAGAGAGAAAGAGGGAGAGAAAGAGAGAGAAAGAGAGAGTGAGTGAGAGAGAGAGAGTGAGAGAGAGAGAGAAAAAGAGAGAGAGAGAGAAAGAGAGATAGAGAGAGAGATAGAAAGAGAGAGAAAGAGAAAGAGAGCCAGAACAGACAAGACAAAGAGAGAGATAGAGAGAGAGTGTGAGAGAGAGTGAGAGAGAGAAAAAATAGAGAAAGAGAGAGAGATAGAGAAAGAGAAAGAGAGAGAGATAGAGAAAGAGAGAGAAAGAGAAAGACAGAACAGCCAGGACAGAGAGAGAGCGAGAGAGAGAGATAGAGAGAGCGAGAGCGAGAGAGAGAGAGAGAGAGAGAGAGAGAAGTGTCTGCTCATTCTCCATTCCATGACAACAGGCAATGCAAACTCGATTGTCTGATGACTGCATCTGACGACCGCAAGGCTCCTCCCAGAAGCACTAGTACACGACTGATAGAGGAAGATTAACGTGTTGTTGTCGTCGTCAGAACATGAGGTTGGTAGGAAATTTGTTTTGTCAATAACATGTTTACACTTTATAGAATCAAAAAAACCATCAGAAGTAGGAAATGGTCGGTAGAATATTATGAATTGGGTGTTAGAGCATGTTGGGGTAATTGAATCAAATTTACAAAAAAACGTTATCAAATATCCATCAGCAACGAAGAATATTACTGATGTTGTGCGTGAGACATTTCAAATGATGTCGTAAATCGCTTCAAAATTCATTGACCTATTTTGGGAGAAACACCAAATGTCGTAATGTTTTTTCTGCATTCTTCAGTTTCTATGATGGTGGCCTCTCACGACTCCCCCAAAAAAAATCGGGGCTGCCATTTTTGGTACGAAAACAAAATAATATCCAAAACAAGTCTAACAAGGGACAGTATAGTTATATCCCACAATGCCCAAGCTCTCTCAGGTGATACGCACTCCTTACAGAAAATAATAACCTCTAAACAGACCCCAAGCTCAAAGTGCGCTCCCGCATTCTACAAACACACACACACACACACACACACACACACACACGCACGCACGCGCGCGCGCACACACACACACACACACAAAACACCCAAAACAAACACACACACACACAGACACAAACGCACACAAAAGCACACACACACATACACACACTTCAACCCACCACGCCATCAGACCCCAAGCTCTACACTGGAACCTAAACAGAAGAAAACATCCCAATTGCATCTAGCATGACAAGATCACGGTTCGCGGATATGAACTCAAAAGCGTCAAACTGGCAGCACTGACCCTCTACAGATTTCCAACAACTCATTAAGGTAACAAAATAGCAGTTGCATGCCGTCTTTTATAGAAAAATACAATCAGCGGAATCTCACGCACAAGGCATGCATGAGTTTCCGTGTCTACTGCATGAAAACACCGACAGAAACAAATACGTGCTGAATGAACAGCTTGTCGTGTACACCACGTGACATGGACGATTTTAGAATCCTTCATAACCAATAACTATCATTACCCTCGGCCATTGAACGTTTCCGGTGGTAGAAAAAGGCGATGGAACGGGTGAATAAGTGCTGGATGGGTCGACACAATCAAATCATTGAAGTAAGCAGTGGCTGCTGCCATTTGACTTAGAAACCAGCACGGTGCCCATGGATCTCTCGAGTCCCCCTCCACGGATGTGATGGCTCGTTGTTCTCGCTGTCTTCGATTATTTGTTCCACTGCTGTCCAGTTCCACCCGCAAACGGAATTGCGTGTGGGTGACTCCGCTGACCTCTCCTTTTCTGACATTTTGAAATAAAAAAGATGCATGAGAAGGAAAAAAATAGTTCTCACCGCACTCCTGTATTTATGCCGTGGTCTGGCTGAAGAAGTTGCGTATGTCTTTCGACTGAGAATGTGGAAAAAATACAGATAGATATATGCTCTGCAATGCTTTGTCACTTTGACTCTCTTCTTTCCTTTGATAAAGGTTATATTTTTGTTCCCCAGTAGAAAGAGGATCCAGAAGGCAAGAAACGATATGACTTACGGACTTCCTACGCAACTGTCCGGGTCCAGATGTGTCCAAGACGTCCACTTTCATGTTTTATCGTGTTCTCTTTTCCAGTTTCTCTCTCGAAACCCACCTTCATTTCTATGTAAAGTTGTCATGAGGAACATGAGAAGACCACTTGAACATGGGCAATACAGGTAGAGCATGGCAATGGTGCTTCCAGATGTATGTACTACACCCTTTCCATGCGATGCGAGTGTTATGAAACAGCTGGTACCAGTGGCCAGACGCTGCCATAGAGATCACTTTTGTTCCGTCGGGACTTGGAGTGATGCATTACTCCACGTCTGGACTTGGGATGATTGTCCTAAGAGCGTGAGCGTCGGCCATAATGGATAGGGCTGTCGGGAAGTAAGTGATCTCGATGGAAACCAAAGGCTAGAGAGGATCATAGCACGACTTTCATCAGTATCGTGCCCTGATGTATGGCATACGGTTTGTAACTACAGTTCGCCTGTAATCAATCAATGAGGAAGCAATTTGAGTTTCGAGATGGGTGCCATACGAAATGGAAGTTTACAATGGAACAGCTTATTTTTCTTGACACATGTTAAGTTGGCAATGCATCTACTGCCTCACGTGCTATCAGTCATGATATTTCTGCGGTGCATTTGCATCGTCTGACTTGATCTTACATCCATTTGTGGCAGCCGCTGATCCTATTCTTGGCTGTCGGGGAAGCGTTTTCTTTCGTCGCTACATCTGATAACAGTGGTTCGATACTCATTCACTTTATACAATCCCTCTCAATGTCTCCATGCCACAACCTCCTGTCTCCAGTCAGAGTCCACAACCTCCTGCCTCCAGTCAGAGTCCACAGCTTCCTGTCTCCAGTCAGAATTCACAACCTCCTGTCTCCAGTCAGAGTCCACAACCTCCTGTCTCCAGTCAGAGTCCACAACCGTCTGTCTCCAGTCAGAGTCCACAACCTCCTGACTCCACTCAGCGTCCACAACCTTCTGTCTCCAGTCAGAGTCCACAACCTTCTGTCTCCAGTCAGAGTCTACAACATTCTGTCTCCAGTCAGAGTCCACAACCTCCTGACTCCACTCAGCGTCCACAACCTTCTGTCTCCAGTCAGATTCCACAACCTCCTGTCTCCAGAGAGTCCACAACCTACTGTCTCCAGTCAGAGTCCACAACCTACTGTCTCCAGTCAGCGTCCACAACCTCTTGTCTCTAGTCAGAGTCCACAACCTCCTGTCTCCACTCAGCGTCCTCAACCTCCTGTCTCCAGTCAGCGTCCACAACCTCCTGTCTCCAGTCAGAGTCCACAACCTCCTGTCTCCAGTCAGCGTCCACAACCTTCTGTCTCCAGTCAGAGTCCACAACATTCTGTCTGCAGACAGAGTCCACAACCTCCTGTCTCCAGTCAGCGTCCACAACCTCCTGTCTCCAGTCAGAGTCCACAACATCCTGTCCCCAGTCAGAGTCCACAACCTCCTGTCTCCAGTCAGCGTCCACAACCTTCTGTCTCCAGTCAGAGTCCACAACATTCTGTCTGCAGACAGAGTCCACAACCTCCTGTCTCCAGTCAGCGTCCACAACCTCCTGTCTCCACTCAGCGTCCTCAACCTCCTGTCTCCAGTCAGCGTCCACAACCTCCTGTCTCCAGTCAGAGTCCACAACCTCCTGTCTCCAGTCAGCGTCCACAACCTTCTGTCTCCAGTCAGAGTCCACAACATTCTGTCTGCAGACAGAGTCCACAACCTCCTGTCTCCAGTCAGCGTCCACAACCTCCTGTCTCCAGTCAGAGTCCACAACCTCCTGTCCCCAGTCAGAGTCCACAACCTCCTGTCTCCACTCAGCGTCCACAACCTCCTGTCTCCAGTCAGCGTCCACAACCTCATGTCCCCAGTCAGAGTCCACAACCTTCTGTCTCCAGTCAGCGTCCACAACCTCCTGTCTCCAGTCAGAGTCCACAACCTTCTGTCTCCAATCAGCATCGAAAACATGTCTAGTCATAATTCACAATCTCCTTTTTCCAGTCAGAGGTTCAACTGTCAGCTTGGCCAAAATATTGGCCTTCGTGAAAATCCCCAACGAAATTATTAAATCAAATAACGGTGTTAAAGCAGAAATCAGACTGATAATAAGCAGTCCTGGCATATGTTTTTCCTGGTGGATCTCTTTTATTCATTCCTTTTCCGAGTCATGGGATTCAGCGAAGTCAGGCGAGGTGGAGCGAAATGAGGAGAAAATCCAGTGATTACATTCAACTTGACTGGTTCGTCCTTCACGTCAGTTCTTTTTGCAGATTCGTGATGGCTTGGCTTTTGTTTGCACATAAAAAAAACTAAATCCGCGCACCCCGGTGAGAAGGCAAGATAGCATGATTTGCTGTGTGGTTAATTTGGCAATTTATTTCTTTCAAATTACTGACGCCAAAGGATTCATTACGTGGCAAATCTGCATTTTTTATTTTCATCCCGAGGATACGTTGTGCAATTTTGTCTTTTCCATTGCATTTTATTACCCTGATTTTACACTTTAACAGAAGAGACACAATTAATCCATCTTTTTTGTTTTCATCTGGAAAAAAGGAGTAACTTTCAATGTAATCGAATGATTCAAAAACTGAAAGAATATCGGAACTTCATAGGCCTATACATGCGATTCCGTCGAGAGGGAGCAAGAGCAACAACATAACAGCGAGCGGGAGGGAGGGAGGGAGGGAGGGAGGGAGGGAGGGAGGGAGGGAGGGAGGGAGGGAGGGAGGAGGGAGGGAGGGAGGAGGGAGGGAGGGAGGGAGGAGGGAGGGAGGGAGGAGGGAGGGAGAGAGAGAGAGAGAGAGAGAGAGAGAGAGAGAGAGAGAGAGAGAGAGAGAGAGAGAGAGAGAGAGAAGAGAGAGTTTCACAGTTAACAAATTGAGATAGGATTTTTACCCGGCCCTCCTCAAAGTTGTATCACTCTTGATAGTGCGGAACTTATTTCACCATTGCAGTCTGCCAAATTATGCCATGATTGTGTCGAGCGATAACTTGGTCGGTAATAGATGTAAGGTCGAGGTGTTAAAAGTTCCGAAATATACTGCCACTACCACTACTGAACCACATAGGAAACGCAAACGATGGGTTGATTCCATTTTTTATCCAATATTTAACAATTCATTGCGGTGACACATATGCTCGGAAAGGACATTCATTCTTCTTTATGATCCCGTTTACAGATCACGATTATCTTAACTCTGCGCTGCGCAGCTGGGCGCCAAAGTGAGTACCCCCCGAAAACGACTTGCAAAACGACTTTTTCCGTTTCTTAAATTAATACAATAATCAGATGCAACAGTATTTTGTAAAACTAAACGTCAAACAATAGCCCAAATATTTATCTTTAAGACAACATGCGTTTTGAAGAGAAAACAAAAAGGGTATGTCTTCTACGGGCTTTGAAAGACAGAAAGCGTTAACACGTTTTGCAGGCAAAAACGCTGGTTTTAAGGCCTTTTTTCTGGGGTGACAGTGCGGTATTGTCCATATCTCTGCGTGTTTACAAGATATAGCACTGAAACTTGGCAGTCATAAAACAATGAGACTTGGCAGTCATAAAAAGTATTTTGTCTAGACGCTCGCCAAAAATAATATCAATACCTTAAAAGTGCAAGTGCCTACAAGCATCTTAAGGCGGTACTTTAAGGTCGGCGCTGAAACAAAAGTTATGAATGGAAAAAAGTTGGGCTTCTGCATTCACATAAACAACGTTTCAAGGTACCTACGTCTTAAATTTATTAACTTCGAACCACGGGCTGAGCGCATGCGTACTCACTTTGACGCCCAGCTGCGCAGCGCAGAGTTAAGATAATCGTGATCTGTAAACGGGATCATAAAGAAGAATGAATGTCCTTTCCGACCATATGTGTCACCGCAATGAATTTTTACATATTAGATAAAAAATGGAATCAACCCATCGTTTGCGTTTCTTTAGTGGTTCATGATATTTCACTCTTACGACTGTACAGTTTTTACCACCGACGAAATATCTGCGTAAATACTTCGGAACTTATTTTGCAAAGACACACATTGCTATGTATTTCAAATTTATTTCTGTTGTGGATTCCTATCACGAAACAACCAAATCTGCGACGATACAGAGACATCGTGCAAGAGGCTCCTAAAATACAATAATAACCCTGTGTGATCCACTCAAAAGCACAGAATCGATTGGTTTCTATTATCTCTGCGGTCTTCTGTTTATTAAAAAAAAAGGTCATACACCCACTCAGTAGATAACGTTGACTTTGCTCATTTCACACTTTGCTTCCCTTGCTTCTTGAAGGGATTTGGGAACTTCCAGACACTGCAGACGCAAAAGATCTAAGAGAAGCCACAGATCTTAGGTGGAAAGGGAAGACTTGTGGCGAGGTGTCTTCATGCCGCCGACGCACAGCCTGTAAGAAGGGACGGAGGCCCGCCGTGAGAGGGTCTCACGAGCATGCAGGCTTTAGCGCCCTTTACTGCTGGAGAGGTTCAGTGGTCTCGCGCCCAGGTGTCGGTCCCCTGGCTTGCTTTTTTCCGTGCCACTGATAAGACCGCAAGCGCGGCGTGGGATAAGCTCTACAAATCGCATTTGCGTCGGGTTCCTTTTGGGCGCACCAAGCAGCTGATGTGCGTGTATGCGCTGGCCTCCTCTGAAGAGGAGATGGAAAAAAAAGTTTGATACTGCATGGTTGCGTTGATGGTTTTAGGGTTCTAACAATTTTTTTCCTGTCAGGGATTTTCTTTCTGCGTCAGAAACATGTCTTGTCCTAAATCTCAAAAGTGAGTCAAACCTCAATCTCGTTGCCGGTGCTTTATGTGTTGGCCAAGACACTTCCCTCTGTGAATTATAGTGAGAAGTCGGTCTTTTACTAAAACTCTGGATCAGGGAAAATGTATACTTTTCATTTTTATAAAGTATTCGTTGCTTACCCAAAGTGCCCCTAACACTGCCTTTCAGTAATAAAACTCTTGAATGCATTGAAACAGTTTCGCTCTCACGTAACGTTTTCCCCATTCTTATCTTGGAAATTGTCAAGAGAAAAAGTCACGCAAAACAAAGTCGACTCAGAGGAAGGGATGGGAGCTTATTCCTGCACACTTTGCCCACACACAGCGCAGAGTCTACAGTGTTTTGGAGTCACTGGCATAACAGAGGCTCACCACTCTTCAGGGTGACTCACACAGGGAAACAAAGTGCACTTACTCTTTTATTCTGGCACCGCAATCTTTTCCCGGAACGCGCAAAGATTGCCTCAGAGGTGGCTCATTCGGGCTTCTGTGGAAAGTAACTTTCAGAACCAGGTGGGTTTGATAACAACAACTTGTTTCTTGTGTTTGTATCTTCTCGTAGATGTTATGCACGTCAGTTACATGACTGAGAGAGAGCAGTTTCCTGAAAACAAGCAGTGGTTAATACGTTTAAACAAGCAGTAAATCGCTAGGTGTAACGTTTGTGAGACCAAGTGGAGCAAACACAACTTTGAAATAAGCCAAGGGCATGCTGTAGATGTGTAGGGAACGTTTCGATTGGTAATCTGTCTTTGTGTACAGAATGTCGAATCAAAACCACCCTTTCTGTTTCTCCCATACTGTTTTTGCGGGCCTCAGAAGATTCAGTCTAACAAGACCTTTTCTTTGCAAACTTCTTTGGGTGTTGACAATCCTGGGTTTTACGGCCTCAAAGGTCACCAGGAAACCCATTAAAGAAACTTTGCTTTTAATTACGTGTTGGGTTTCTGCCTCTATGTCGCTATCTCCTGTGATTGGTAGATGCGTGGATTGCTCTTCTTCCCCTCTACGGCACACTGACGTTCGGCCTTTCCTTATTTGGCCGGGCGTGCGAAGAACCGATTATCCTTTAGAAGGTTTCCAAGCAGTGCGCACGTAATCGTCTTTGCATGACCATGGTTATCATTTGATGGCAGCTGAATGGCATGCAATTCCCTGCAAACAAAAATAAACTCAGATTGGTTTGACAATGTGGGTGTTGTTTTTTAATAGACCTATGTATTGAAATATTTTAAGCTCTTTTTGTTTGCATAGTAGTGATGATAGAAGAAACAACTGGTATGGAATATTAGCTGAAATGTTCGTTGTCACCAACATTCGGCGACACTGTATCCGAGGTACTCTGTCCCCGGGGACAGCTAAACGACGTTCCGAATGTTTCCGACTTCGACCATTTCAGCAGCGCCAATAAACGTCGTTTAGCTTAAGATTACACCCAAATCACGCGGACCGTTAAAGTGCATGGAGTACAGTACCGCCGAGCAAGACGTTTGTCTCAAAACGCAGATACATTTACGCGGCCGGATCTTAGCATAACTCCCCGGGCGTGCGAAGTCAGTCAGGCGGAGTGGCGGGTGCGGTCTCGTTGTCGACCGCCATTTTGAAAGTTTAGAAACTGCCGGTTGTTGGCAGTCTCGTTCTCGTTCAAATGCCGAGATTTCAAACTGGGGTACTCTGTCCCCGGGAACAGAGTACCTCGGGTACAGCGTCGCCAATGTTGTTTACAACGACCATTTCAGCGGAATATTATGCTTCGGACTGTTAAGTCGGCTTTCAAACGTTGATGTGATTATTGAAAATCGTTCTGCTTTTCACATGATGAGAATAGTTAAAAGGCGATAGAATCCATAGCGTTCATGCGCGTGCAAGAAGACACGGAATAAATATCTTTAAAAATGCAGTGGAATGGCTTGACGGAAGCAGAAAACCAGGAAACCAATCCTGTAACATGACATTAAAGATCGCGAAACCCACCATCTCCATCTCATGCTTCTTTTCCTACGTCATAATTTTTTTTTCAGGGATTCATTTCCAGTTTTTTTAGCTAGCGTTGGCCTGCTGGCATTCTGTCTTTAGGCGCCTTCCGTCAGTCGCATTCCTGCACGCCACTTATTTCCGCCCCAGTTGAAAAGTCCTCGTCTCACTGTCGCCACTCTTGAGCGTTTGATTTCATCCCTCTCGCTCCGTCCTAGGATTGTCTGATTTTCTGTCATCATTTTGCTTTCAGAATACCGAGATAGATCTTTTATTCCGCAACGGCCTTTTCTGCGGGCCTGAGTTTGGCCTCTCATTACCAGCTCGAAGAATGATGGCCATTAGGTGGTGACTCGCTCCTTTTTTTCTTGCCAACAATTAATGGAAATGTTCCGTCGGGTTCTTTTTTTGCATGGTCCAGACAAATCCTCTAAAATGTTCCACCTTTTTGTGCTGTCCTTGTCATGGGATACTCTGAGAAGTGCAGCACGGGGCGGATTGAAAAACGCCCCGTAGGCCTGACTGGAGACCGATATCTCAATGTTCGGCGGCCATGCAACTGTTTAAAAAAATTGATGTGATGAACCCATCTTCTTAGGCTTTTCTTGCAGCCTCGGTGGAGAAGAAGAAGAAGAGGAGGAGGAGGAGGAGGAGGAGGAGGAGGAGGAGGAGGAGGAGGAGGAGGAGGAGGAGGAGGAGGAGGAGGAGGAGGAGGAGGAGGAGGAGGAATAGGAGGAGGAGGAATAGGAGGAGGAGGAGGAGGAGGAGGAGGAGGAGGAGGAGGAGGAGGAGGAGGAGGAGGAGGAGGAGGAGGAGGAGGAGGAGGAGGAGGAGTAGGAGGAGGAGGAGGAGGAGGAGGAGATGCTGTGAGCATATGAATGATGCTTTCCTTTTATTCAGTATTTACTTCCCAAAATGTTTTTAAGACATCTTCAAAATGAGAATTAAAGATTGCATGCGGGACGCTTTATGTCCTTGAATCAGTCCAAGCTCTCAGATCGTGTTCAGTGTATCTGGAACTTACTGTCTCATTGCACTGACCAGATATTCATTCGTGGAAATACTGCGCTGTCCTCTTACTAGAATGTTCTGGCTTGATCGATCCTAGAGTCTCCTGGATCGCTGGCGTGTGGACCGGATGGCGCCTCGCCATGGAGACTCCTCAGAAGTCTGCTGAATTAGAATGGAATTAGGGCCCTAAGCAAGTGTAGGGTTTCTACCCTGATTGAAATCTACTGACTCAGGAAGCACTTCAGCTTTGAGGGAGAGGAATGTTTCTGCTTGCTTTCGAGATTGCGGTGTGTCTCGAAATGTCAGGAATAACGTGACTAACTATTCCTGCATTTGAAAACGCGAGATCCATGCAAACAGCCGTGTTATGTCCAGGCAGGTGTCATGCTGGTGCATCATGCAATTTCATGAACGACTCTTTTATCTGGTGATGTCAACCATAAGTAAATTCCTCATAGTTGTGTGACGTGTACAATGCACGCTAGTACGTCACTTTTCGTGCACATTTAGTTTTCGTCAAATATGTTATATACGCGTCAGTAACAATGCATGTACTCTTAATCTTCACTAGCCTTCGAGTCCGCGCCACGGTTTATACGTGTAGGGAAGACTGTTTAGGCACAGCCACAATTGGGAACCTATTGCAATATAGTGACTGATCTATTTCCGTCTTGGCTTGGCTTTGTATTTAGGGAGTACCGCCTTCTCTATCAAGCATAATGAGGAAATAAGAGGAGCGTTGCGCATTACAGAAAAAGAAAGTACAATGGTACATACATTAAATTGTTGTTTAAAACATGACCAAACCAAACAAATCCCTAGCCACTAATTCTGCCAACCCTTCTCTCTCTCTCTCTCTCTCTCTCTCTCTCTCTCTCTCACACTCTATCTCTCTGTCTCTCTGTGTCTTTCTGTCCGTCTCTCTCTCTTTCTCTCTCTCTCTGTCTCTCTCTCTCTCTCTCTCTCCACACAGGCACACTCACTCACACGCACATGCTCATATCATATGCATATCCATTCTGAACACAGAGATACTATCTCTGACACAGGTTGGTCACGTGACTTCGAATCCACATTCCAATGATTCTACCAATCAAAATTCAACATGATCAGAAGACCATTGAGAGTAAAAAGAGGCGATTCTATTTCACTCCAATTATTTATCCCGATAGATAAACACAAATTTGGTGTTCTAATAAAACTAATCTATGAGATTTTCAGGAAATCATTTGAGAACTACTTTTAGCGCGAACGTGTCTATAACGTTGCAAACTTCCTTGAGCACGTGCGATTGTGTATATACAGTAGTCGCCGCTTATTAAAAACACATTGGGACCGAACAAAAGTGTTTTTAATAAGCGGCGTTTATATTAACCGGCGCCCGCTTCACCAAGCCGTTGCGTTTCTTCCACCTGTTAAACCACCCATTTGTAGCTTTGAATTCGGAGCGACCAAGCTGGGAAGCAATCTGTTCCGCCTTCTGACACAGGATTGGGCCGTTTACAGGTGTGTTGCGTGCTTGGATAGAGTCGAACCACCGCTTTAAGCCATCTTCTGTCTCTTTATCCTTCCCGCAGCGCCGACGCTTCCTTTGGCCTTGACTGGAGCCCTCTGCGATATCAGCCCTAAGTTCATCTTCTTTTTTCAGTGTCTGGCACAGAAATGATGCCGACACACCCAAAATGTCAGCACCCTCCCTCAAACTTTTAGAATTTAGCTCTCGGTAGCGATCAAGCAAGTCCACTTTGTCTTTGGGTGTCATTTCTGTTCTTTTTCTTTTCTTTGGAGCTGAAGTTAAAGCCATTTTCTGATTCACTGCTTATCCAGCGAGACTAGACAGTGTTGAATTGACATCTGACGGTTTGCTGACAAGGTACGTGTAATCACTGTTCACACAAACGCTGAAGCGTCTTTAGTTGTCATCTAACGGTTTGCTGACAAGAATTCACAACCAGAGATCGACTCTGACCCTCCGAACTCGCTCAATGAAGTATAAATATTGCTGTTGTATTCAAAGTCCTTATAATTAGTAGAGTTCACAATATTACACTCTTGTGATTCGAATTTTACCGCATACAAGTTTTACATTCATGGGAAATCGATGTTTAGAAAATGAACTGACGGAAAAATGGCTGCCAGTATGGAGTGTATCACAACAAGCGGAGGAATACACTCACGATGTGATATGGCATTCAGCGTGGCTGTTCAGAACGGTGGTATGCATGTTATGGAAGAATTTAGGCTATCACGTGACCAACCTGTTGCTGAGACTATATTCACTAGTCTCAGCCACGCTGAATGATGCATATCCGCACGAATGGTTGAGCTGTCTTGCGTGCATGTGTGTGTGTGTGTGTGTGTGTGTGTGTGTGTTTGTGTGTGTGTCTGTCTTACGGTTTAACTATGTCGGTTTGTCCGCGTCCTTTTGGTTGATTGGTTGAGTTTTCTTACTTTGTTTGTTTGTTTGTTTTGTCTTGGACACGGAAAGCAGGTGACGAGAGCATCCGGCGTGTTTGTTGCAATGCACTGCATGCATGTGCAACCATCAGGCAAGAGTTACCTGCTTTTCCTATCACCGAAGGGCTCTGAAACCACCGTCGGTGCACCGAGGGAAGGAGACTGGTCTGCATGGATGACGGGTCTGAGTGATGGCTCTGGCTCTCTTTCTTTGCACGGTTTTTGGCTGATGCAAGTAGTCGCTCTGGAAAGATGCAGGGTTTCGCTCGTGACTCCAGGTTTTCGGGCCATTAGTGCGAATTGTGTCGTGTAGATTGCTCCGATCGATCACATCCGTCTCATCCTTCCCTCCGTCTCTCAGCCTGCTCCCCCTTTGATGGCGTAAATATGCACGAGCATTCCGCGACTCGCAAGAAATATGGCTTATTAAGGAGGTGTCCGTGATTAACAGAGCATTCGAACGGAAACGCCCGCTGGAATGGCAATAAGATTAGAAAAACATGGTAGTGGAGGAGAAAGTGTCTTCGGGGTTGTACTTTGAGTTTTATTTTAGAATCTTATTGACATGTTTGAGCAGAAAGTAAACAACTGGTAAGAATTTTGAGAAAGAGCTATGTTAGATCTTAGCAAAGTAGTAGCGCCTATTTCTCTCTCTGTCTCTTTCTCTATCGCTATCTCTTCTTTTCTCTTTCTTTCTCTAATTCATTCTTTCATTTTATTTCATTCTTTATCTCGTTTATTATTCAATTCATTCTCTCATTATATATCTCACTCATTCTCTAATTCATTCTCTCAGTCATTCTCTTTTGCATTCATTTTTTCTCTCATTCATTCTCTCATTCATTCTCTAATTCATTTACACATTCATTCATACATTCAATCGTTTAATCATTCATTCATTCATTCATCTATCCCCCTTCACTCTGTTTCTCTGTCTCTCTCTCTCTCTCTATCTACCCGATAGAGTGCGCGTTTCCCTCCATCTGTCTCCACTGAGTTACAGAGTTTATGACTTTATTAAGTCCGAACCTCCAATGCAAACATGTTATCTCACTACCAATCCATCGATATGTACACATGGCTACGAATTCGACCAAGATGATATTTTTCACAGATCATTAGTTTTCATTTTTCAGTCACGCTGCATGTGTGGGTTTCAATTTCTGCTCGCGACGCTTGTCAAGCACGTGCATTCCATCTTTGGTTTTATAGAACGTGTGCAGTCATTCGGGACATTTCGCGAGCCGACTTTTCAAATCCTCGGCACTTGTGTTTGTCTGTCTGTCACTCTTAACGACGCAATCTTTGTATTTCTCTCTGCACTCATTTCGCCTTCCTTCCTTCCTTCCTTTGAAACTGCTCCAGGTAACCCTGGCGAACAAAGAAAAGGGACATAACTCTAACCAGACGAAGCAAGGAAACCACTTCAAGGTCTACGCGGGACCCAGCATCTTTTTTCCCTCCCTCCTGATTTTTTTTTTTCTTTCTCCTCTGCAACACTTGAGTGCTTCATCATCTCGTCCTTGCCACAGAAGGGTGGCCAAGTCCGTGTGCAGCAGGGGTTGAATAGTTTTCACCCAGTGAACCCGCCTTTCTTTTTTTCACCTTCGCACTTAGCGATGCTTGATGGCGTTATTAACCGCAGGCGGATACCGATGATTTCGTGGCAGGAAGGGAAGTGTTTTGATGAGGCTGACAATGAAGTAGGCTGTTCTGCACTTGCAGAGGAAGAGTGTTTCGCTGGTCATTGCGTGGAACTTGACGCCTTGCTCTTCATAACCTCACAATTCATGTGTTCTTGAGTGCAGAATTCTGCTGCGTCATCGATGTTTTTCACGTGCACGGTATTTCGTCATAAATATAAATCTCACATGAATAGTGTGCGTGTATGTATGGGTGTGTGTGTGTGCGTGCGTGCGTGTGTGCAGGTCTGTGTGTGTGTGTGTGTGTGTGTGTGTGTGTGTGTGTGTGTGTGTGTGTGTGTGTAAAGGTTTGGTTTTATTTAGCAACTCATCACCTATGTTTGGGCCTATTTTCCATTCAGATATGACAGAAAAGTGTTGGTACATAACCGAATCCCTTTACTGTTTCTTTTGGTCACTGCAAGATTAAACTTGGTGAACAAAAGGAAATGATGTTACTTTGAATGTCGAGATACTACCAAAGGTGGAAGGCAACATACGGTCTTCAGAGAAAGAGTCCTTGTCAGCAAGCGTTTCGGCCCACTATACTTGGGGTGGGGGGGAATGGCGGGGAGGAGTGGGGAGGGGTAGTTAGGTAATGGCCACACCTGGTTATAGTTGAAGGTGCCCATCTGTTGTTTTGATCTATTTGCACGCCATGTGCGCATCATGGGGCAAACGCTGCCTGTTTCCGCTCCTGCTGGGCTCTAGGGCTCTGGTCACCGATGTTCAGCCTGACCCAAATCCAGCAAAACACCTTCTCTGTTGACTCTGACATAAGTTGCCAGTTATCTCTTAATGTGTCAGACAGAGTTTGAGCTTGTAATAGGGATAATCTAGCAGCAGATGAGCTGTATCGAGGACCAGATGAATGTGCCCGAGCAAAGCGTTCACGTTTTTGCTATGTGTCTGCAGAACACATTAGTGTGGTGTGTGTTAATACAATTTATTGATGTGTCCTATTAAGACAGTCTTTGTTTTTACTGCTTTGTCTACTGAAAATTGTGCTGCATATAATCAGGTGTTGCATATTTGTATTCTTTACTTGATAGGTTTTCCAACCTGCAATCTACTTTTTTCTGAGTACTCAAATCATGTGTTTTACGGAGAGAGAAAAAAAGTAGCAATAAAGACTATCGGATTATGCAGGGAAAATATGGGAAGAGAAGTTATATTCTTCCATTTCATGCAAAGTAAGCTTGCTCAAATACTGCAAACACAAGATACAGTTATTATGCAGAATAATATCTGAGATAGAACAACAGAAGAAGAAGAAGAAGAAGAAGAAGAAGAAGAAGAAGAAGAAGAAGAAGAAGAAGAAGAAGAAGAAGAAGAAGAAGAAGAAGAAGAAGAAGAAGAAGAGGAAGGTGGGAAAAGGAGGAGAAGAATAAAGAGAAAAGAAACTGATATAAACAGTAGGATATTCTTCAATCAAAGTAGCTTACAGGAAAAAAAGACATTTGAAATGTAACTCTGTTACGCTCTTCTGTCTCTGTGTGTGTTGTGTAACTATATATCTACTGTTCAGGTTTCTCTAGTTCCTGATCCAAGTAGCAATCTCTGACAGCCCTTAAAGTTCGGTTCTGGATTTGTTTCTGGACATGAAGGAAGGACTCAGTCGAATTTGTCCGTTTGACGAGGTCTTGTCAATTATTTCGGTCTCCGACAGCGTCTAGTCTCAAGGGTATTGAGGAGAAAGCATTGATTCAGTCGATGTCTTGTCCAACTTCTGTTACACCGCATTCTGAA
>JAWQFJ010001860.1:17500-32500 GCA_034096865.1 Theodoxus fluviatilis | reverse complement strand
ACTTTTTTTTCAGTGTAGGTTATGTCCTTAAAAAGTGTTGTCCCGTGAAATGTTCAGCCTTCAGATTTGCTTTTGTTCCATTTCCTTCATCTTCAGATGCTCCACATTCTGGAGTTATGGTGCTGCACCTCACTCTTCGGTGTTCTAGGTGTCATTGTCTGCAACGTCTCTCTTGAATAAGCCATTTTTGCTATTGGATAAACAAAAATATGCGGGCGAAAAATAAAGGTCATGTTTCAAAACAGCGAATCCTTAACAGAGCAGTGGTCATATTTGAGTTGAAATGTTCCCAAGGGAAGGGTATACTACAGTACTTGATCTTCAGTGTGTACCATTTCCAATGTGTTCCTGGACATCTTATCTGGGAAAGTGCATCCACGAATGGTCCTAACTGCTGCATGACTTGAGGTGAACGCTGAAGTCAGTTTGAGTCTCTTGTATGTAACAGTTTGCCTGAGAAAACGTTGATACTCCATTTAGCCTTTACTTGATATGTCCTCTCTCTCTCCCCAGTGAGCACATGGCAGTCGCGCGGCTTTGAGCTGATGGAGAGGCGCTGTCCTCAGGACCTGCTCCAGTGCAGGAGCGGTCTGTGTCTCAACAACTCCAAGATGTGCGACGGCATCCCTGACTGCCCCGACATGACGGACGAGGAACACTGTGAGTTGTGTTGTTGTGGTGGTGGTGTTAGAGGAGGTAGTGAGGGTGGTGGGGATGGGGGTAGGGGGCGGGGGGCGGAGGCGGCGGTGGTGGTGGTGGTGATGGCTGTAATGTTTGTGGTGGTGGTGGTAGGTGGTGCCGGTGGTGGTGGTGGTGTTGAGTACAGTGGTGGTGCAGTGATGGTGAAGGTGATAAAGCTAGTGATGTGTGCGGTTGTGGTGGTGATGGTGGTACAGAAAGTCGGTGTGACTGTAGCTATAATAACAGTGTTAGCCTTCCTTCTCCTCCTCCTTCACCTTCCTCTTCTTTTTTGGAGGTGATGATATCGGTAATGTAGGTATGTGAAACAAGGTGGCGACCACCGTGGAGCCTGGACATGGCTGTTGCCGCATGGCGAGAGTGGTGTGGTGTAGGGTGGAGCTATTAAGATGTTCTGCCTCATCTCTGCTCCAAACAGGACACGTGAGATTTGATCGTTTTTTGACTCACATGCGAAGCAAAAGTGAGTCTATGTACTGAGCCGTGTCGTCCGTCCGTCCGGGCGTCCGGGCGTCCGTAAAAAACTTAAACGTTGGATTTTTCTCGGAGACTATTAAGTCTATCAACACCAAATGTGGCATGATGGTGTATGATGACAAGGCCTCAAAAAACATACATAGTGACTTGACCTTGCTTCAAGGTCAAGGTCACAGGAGCCATAAATGTGGTCTCAAAAACAGTCATTTTTCACATTTTCCCAATTTTCTCCCACGTTATTGAGAATGGCGACCTTAGCTACAAGTGATATATAGGTCAAAGCAAGCCCTATCTTTTGATACCAGTGTGGTTGACCTTGCTTCAAGGTCAAGGTCACAGGAGCTCTTCAAAGTTGGATTGTATACATATTTTGAAGTGACCTTGACCCTGAACTATGGAAGATAACTGTTTCAAACTTAATAATTATGTGGGGCACATGTTATACTTTCATCATGAGACACATTTGGTCACATATCATCAAGGTCAAGGTCACTTTGACCCTTATGAAATGTGACCAAAATGGGGTAGTGAACCACTAAAAGTGACTATATCTCATGGTAGAAAGTGCCAATAAGCACCATTGTGCTTCCTATGTCTTGAATTAACAGCTTTGTGTTGCATGACCTTGGGTGACCTTGACCTTGGGTGGGTCAAGGTCACATGTATTTTGGTAGGAAAAATGTGTAAAGCATTTCTTAGTGTATGATGTCATTGGTAGGTTTAGTTGTTTGACCTTGACCTTGAAGGTCACCTGAAGGTCAAGGTCATATAAATGTCAAGGTCAAGCATGTGAGTCGTATGGGCTTTGCCCTTCTTGTTTGTATTAGATACAACCGTCTCCCTCTCAACATAGGCACAAAGTACGTCTCTAGGGAGCTGAAGGGCAAAGGGTTGTGTCAAATTACTTTGCTACCCACTGCCGCATCTGATTGCTTGCCTGGGCAGCTTGCTCACCAAGCAGTCGGTCTAGAGAGGGAAGAAGAAAAAAGAGAGAGGTAGAAATAGGACAGATACTGACTACTGGATATTGCCCACGTCAATAAAGTACCCTCGGACGGGATGCCTGACCCATGCTTGGCCAATACGAAGACACATCATTACTAAGCTACTATTTCCGGGAAGGTGACTCAGGAAGGGGGGCGAGAACAAAGGAAGTCAAAACACTCTAGAACTGCAACTCTACCACGAGAGTTCAAAACCCAATGGGGAAATAAGGCTACCCTTTATCGAAGGCAGTTCGAGGTCAAGGTCGAAGCACTGATCCATGCAGAAACAGGACCAAAGGCAGAGTAGAATGACCTGTTTAATGCAAATGTCAGAGAGCGATGCCGAACTGCCATCGGTATTTTAAGACAGCTTTCTTTGCAAGATTTAGGGACTGCGTGAAAAACTGGGTCACTGGATTCCTCAAAAGGTCTAGTCTCTCGATCTTCCCATGTCGGCAGAAAAACATAGATCGGGGTTGCATTTGACGTTTTACAGCGGATGCAGTTATCTTTGAGTTTTTTTCATTTGCAAAATGTAGGCTGATGAACTTTCCCTGATGGTTTGAGTCACAGACGTGATGCAGAGACTGACTGTACTCCCACCAGTGTGAATGTTTCCCCCATGCCATAGTGACCTCATGTAGTCTAGACATTTTTTCCCAGATGACTCCTTGGCTGCTGGGGGCCGACCCTGACAGGCAAGTGGAATCGATCCGAAAACCAGCCAGCCAAAGTTTCCCCGAGCGATGATGCTTTTATCGTTTAATAAATCTAGACCAGTGCCCTACTTTTAAAAACGTTTGTTTCGATGAAGAATATCCCTCCTGTCGAGTGAACAAGATTAAGCAGTGCGAATGTTGATGGCTTTGCACCGAAAGAGATACCTCGCTTTCATCGCTTGGAGCGCCCAGCAGCATCTGCTGTCAGCTCTCTCACTCGAGGGGAATGACCTTGGCACTCCATTTCAAGTACCGCTTACGATAGTCATCTCATAATTTGTTTCCCTACTCAGCTGCCAACCTTCCTCTTAGTAAACCACAAATCCTGAGAAAATCCCGCCCTTCTGATTTTTCTTGAAGAATTTTTGACTTGGCCCTTGACCATTGCTATCTGCGCAGCTTGGTTTTCTTCGGTCGATGATTTCTTTCCTGTGGAGGAAAACTTGTGGATTGCCCGATGGGGATAAGGTGAAAAATCCGCGGGAAATATCTGGGCGCGCCCCCTGGTGAGCCCGCGGCTGAGTGACCGCTTGCAACGACCCAATCGGAACTTCCGTTTTTTGTCTTTCACTTCATCTCTCCCAATCTCCCCGTAGACAGTATCCTCGGATCCCGATTGGACACTGCGATCACGTGGCGAGAACATGCGTGGAGAGCCTTTGATAGCGGAGATAATCCAGACGGTCCTCCAGGCATGGGTTGTCTCCCGTCACGGCGATTTCTTTATTTTCCTTCATTCCGTTCCCGACGTGTCTCGAGGGCCTTCTCCTCGGCTTCCTCCATTCCCTGCTACCCTGCCCCCTCCCCCCTAAACAAAGCTCCCTGCCCCCATCCCCCCCCCCCCCCAATTTGTAGGCCCCCCCTCATCCTGCTCATTTCTTCCGTATGTCTATGAACTCTCTGTCTGTCTATGAACTCTCTGTCTGTCTGTCTGTGTGTCTGTCTGTCTGCGTGTCTGTTTGTGTGTCTGTCTGTCTGTCTGTCTCTCTCTCTCTCTCTCTCTCTCTCTCTCTCTCTCTCTCTCCCTCTCTCCCTCTCTTTCTCTCTGTAGCTGCCTTTGTATGTTTCGGTATCTAGTTGTGTGTCACTGTCTGTCCGTCTGTCTGTCCGTCCGTCTGTCTGTCGGTCTGTCTGTCTGCTCTCTCTCTCTCTCTCTCTCTCTCTCTCTCTCTCTCTCTCTCTCTCTCTCTCTCTCTCTCTCTCTCTCTCTCTCTCTTTCCGTTTCTCCCTCCCACTCCCCACCTTCCACTCTTCTACCCCTTTTTTACGGTGACTTATTTCGTGTGCAAACCCTTTAGCACCAAAAAGGAACCATGCAATGATATTTCCCTTCACACATCCATTTGTATCACCTTTGTCCACCCAAACTCTGCCTCATCCTCATGCATACATTGGTAGCACATTCAGTCCAAGCTCACGCCCCTGCGTGTCTTCTACTGAGGTGTACGGTATACTTCAAACGGTTCCTAATGGCCAGATGTAGTTTCAATGCTCTCTGGCAATTTGTTTCGATGTCAGGGATCGTACCCCGTCTGAGGCGTCAGAGAAAGCACCAGCATCCTACAGGGTGAGGTTTTGGCACCAGCATCCTACAGGCTGGCGTTCTGGCACCAGCACCCTACAGGGTGAGGTTTTGGCACCAGCATCCTACAGGCTGGGGTTCTGGCACCAGCATCCTACAGGCTGGGGTTCTGGCACCAGCATCCTACAGGCTGCGGTTCTGGCACCAGCATCCTACAGGGTGAGGATTTGGCACCAGCATCCTACAGGCTGGGGTTCTGGCACCAGCATCCTACAGGCTGCGGTTCTGGCACCAGCATCCTACAGGCTGGCGTTCTGGCACCAGCATCCTACAGGCTGGGGTTCTGGCACCAACATCCTACAGGCTGGGGTTCTGGCACCAGCATCCTACAGGTTGTTGTTCTGGCACCAGCATCCTACAGGCTGGGGTTCTGGCACCAGCATCCTACAGGCTGGGGTTCTGGCACCAGCATCCTACAGGCTGGGGTTCTGGCACCAGCATCCTACAGGCTGGGGTTCTGGCACCAGCATCCTACAGGCTGGGGTTCTGGCACCAGCATCCTTCAGGCTGGGGTTCTGGCACCAGCATCCTACAGGCTGGGGTTCTGGCACCAGCATCCTACAGGCTGGGGTTCTGGCTGATGGGGGAAAGGCGAAACACTAAAGGTTTCTTCTAATTGGGCGAAGCCCCTAAAGTGTCGGAAGGCCGATGTGGACGTAGCAAACGTGTGCTCGGGGAGTGTTGCTTACGAACAGACCTATGCCACGGCCTCGCTGTGCTCATTGTACATATTTAGCCTATACCAGTGTAGGCCTATTTGTAAAGCCTAGACTTTCTGAGACTCCCAAACTAAAGAGCAATCTTAGCTAAACGATTAGGTCGCAGCTTCGGCATACTTCGTCGTAGTATACATCTGACTTTCAAGGACGCGATCACCGCAGTCTACTTCGAACTATGGATACTTGACGCGCGCGCACACACACACACACACACACACAACACACACACACACACACACACACACACACAACACACAACACACACACACACACCAAACTCACACCCCCCCCCCCACACACACACACACACAACACACACCACACGTGCAGACACACACATACAAACACACAACACGCACACATACACTCACACACACACACACATACACACACAAACACACACGCACAGACTCGTGCGCGCGCGCATTTACCCGTAGTCGACACTTGAGCTAAGTAGGCCAATTGTTCAGCCAATTAGAACGCATCCTGAATGGTTTCTTCCGTATGCTGTACTCAGGTGTTTCCTCTTCTTCCGTATGCTGTACTCAGGTGTTTCCTTTTCTTCCGTATGCTGTACTCAGGTGTTTCCTCTTCTCCCGTATGCTGTACTCAGGTGTTTCCTCTTCGTGCGTATGCTGTACTCAGGTGTTTCCTCTTCTCGTCCGTATGCTGTACTCAGGTGTTTCCTCTTCTTCCGTATGCTGTACTCAGGTGTTTCATCTTATTCCGTATGCTGTACTCAGGTGTTTCCTCTTCTCCCGTATGCTGTACTCAGGTGTTTCCTCTTCTCTTCCGTATGCTGTACTCAGGTGTTTCCTCTTCTCTTCCGTATGCTGTACTCAGGTGTTTCGTCTTCGTCCGTATGCTGTACTCAGGTGTTTCCTCTTCTCTTCCGTATGCTGTACTCAGGTGTTTCCTCTTCTTCCGTATGCTGTACTCAGGTGTTTCCTCTTCTTCCGTATGCTGTACTCAGGTGTTTCCTCTTCGTCCGTATGCTGTACTCAGGTGTTTCCTCTTCTCTTCCGTATACTGTACTCAGGTGTTTCCTCTTCTTCCGCATGCTGTACTCAGGTGTTTCCTTTTCGTCCGTATGCTGTACTCAGGTGTTTTCTCTTCTTCCGTATGCTGTACTCAGGTGTTTTCTCTTCTTCCGTATACTGTACTCAGGTGTTTTCTCTTCTCTTCCGTATGCTGTACTCAGGTGTTTTCTCTTCTCTTCCGTATGCTGTACTCAGGTGTTTTCTCTTCTCTTCCGTATGCTGTACTCAGGTGTTTCCTCTTCGTCCGTATGCTGTACTCAGGTGTTACCTCTTCTTCCGTATGCTGTACTCAGGTGTTTCCTCTTCTCCCGTATGCTGTACTCAGGTGTTTCCTCTTCTTCCGTATACTGTACTCAGGTGTTTTCTCTTCTCTTCTGAATGCTGTACTCAGGTGTTTCTTCTTCTCTTCCGTATACTGTACTCAGGTGTTTCCTCTTCTCTTCCGAATGCTGTACTCAGGTGTTTCCTCTTCGTCCGTATGCTGTACTCAGGTGTTTCCTCTTCTCTTCCGTATGCTGTACTCAGGTGTTTCCTCTTCTTCCGTATGCTGTACTCAGGTGTTTCCTCTTCTTCCGAATGCTGTACTCAGGTGTTTCCTCTTCTCTTCCGTATACTGTACTCAGGTGTTTTCTCTTCTCTTCCGAATGCTGTACTCAGGTGTTTTCTCTTCTCTTCCGAATGCTGTACTCAGGTGTTTCCTCTTCTCTTCCGTATGTTGTACTCAGATGTTTCCTCTTCTTCCGTATGTTGTACTCAGATGTTTCGTCTTCTTCCGTATGTTGTACTCAGATGTTTCCTCTTCTTCCGTATGCTGTACTCAGGTGTTTCCTCTTCTCTTCCGTATGCTGTACTCAGGTGTTTCCTCTTCTTCCTCTTCCAAGACACGGCTCAAGGTGAAGCGGCGCCGTGGCCAAAGCACTGGTGTTATTAATGGCTTTGCCTGGCCCTCTACACCCGAGTAACTAATAGCTTTCCAGGCAGTAGCGCAATCCTCCATCCCTTCGCCAGCGTAAGAATCCTTTGGTTACGGCGGATGCAGTCTTGGAAGCTGGTGTGATGGCCATAATTGTGATATATGCGCGCCAAGGCCTCAAAGAGGAAGTATTTGAAGTTTGATTGTTTATGCAGGGGTTACCTAGTGATTGCTGTCGTTTGGAATCGATGTCTACAACAAAATAATTGTTGTCCCGGAAATGGAGATAAAGACCAATGTAGCAGAAGCTAGACATCCCCCAGAGTGCTCTTGATTTCACATTTTAAATGAAAAGTATATCACGTTGTCTTTATTTCGACTGCTTTGTGCACTATTTCGTTTTTAAGGTAGCACTGAGTGATAATCAGCTCCAAATGTCCATCGCCCAATTTATATATAAAAAAGAGAGATAAATGTTTCGACAAACCCAAACCTAAGATCAAACTCGAGTTCTCTTGTCAGAAGTTGAGTATCTTCACTTGCGGATCAAGGTTAAGGGTTCCTGTCCGTTTCGTCTAAATGGACTTGGCGACTGTTTGGACAGAGGATGGCAGGTTTCCGGAAATGGGAGACGCAACATCAGATAAAGAGATTTCCAACATTTCCCTGTATACTGAACTTCGAGGTTACCTTTCTGCTGTCTGTTCTCTTTTTCAAACTGAGGCACTTGTTTACACTCGGACCCAGTCTGGAGACACTTAGAACGAAACTAAACAGGGAAGCGCTGTTTCGTTAACTTCTCTCTACAGGTGACCTTCAACGAGGTTACCCATGAAAACATCATCGAACGGTGATGATGAATGTTATTTCCAGTGGGATGTATTTCATGTGTCAGTTGTCTTAAACCAGTATTAAACCCTGGGGCACAGTAACATGTTCTTGACAACGTACTCGTATGCCCAGCAACGAATTTCTCCACGGGACAAGGAAACGCAATCTCTACCTTTCATCTGCACACAAGCATCGAATTCATTGGCGTTTCCAATGTTCAGTGGACGCAGTAAAGATGTCAGGCGACATTACGTGCTGCCCTGAGACGTGGGAGACAAATAAGAAACTATGAATGTGAACGGAAAAAGAGAACAGTGTTTATTGCGTCTCAGTGGACACTTTCTGACAAATAGGGGTTTCGCCGGTTTCAGAAGCATCAAAGTAACATTCGGACCCTGGAGTTAAGAAAAGTGTATATTATTATTTTATTCAGAAGATAATACCTGTGATTCACGCTTTTTTGTGTGTCTCTTAATTTTCTTTGCAAAATTGTATTTTGGATCAGATACAGTTTACCATGACAAACTGAGTTGAAATATGCTGTAAATAATGGCAAAGACATCCTTTTCTTTGTGAGGATTTAAAGCCTACTATTCGTGCATGTTTGATTCCAGTGATTAGAAACTTTCCTTTCATCAGCTTGTACAATATGACGAAATTATTTAGTTTCTTTTGTTGGTAGCGAGTAAAAGGACCTTATCATTAAAAAAAAGTGTACAATGCAATGCTTTGATTATCATGCTATGTAAAGCAAACTTGGGCAGTTTCCGTTTTAATTACAACATGTAAATATCTTAGTCTATTTCTGCTAAAAACGAAATAGTCACTGCGTCGCAAAATATGTGATCATTTGCAGAAGCAAAATATATCAGGCACGATATTGATCTTAGGAATCCATCTCAAACCTTGTTATTCTTATACAAGTCTAGGACCTCCATCAAAATGATAATAAGGCCACCATGCGATACGGCATATTGGCAATTGAACTGTCTCTTCTCTATTTCCCAGGTGATCCTTTCCAGAAAGTCTATTGGAACTTCAATTACGTCAAACGGCCCGAGGCGGACAGAGATGAACAGTCCCAGGAATGCAGTGAGTCATCGCTTCCAGTTTTAAAGAGAGAGTTAGAGACACATAAATGGACAGATAGATAGAGAGAGAGAGAAGGGGTGGGGTGGGTGGGTGGGTGGATGGGTAGGAGAGAGAGAGAAAGAAAACGAATGAGAGAAAATGAACGAGAGAGAGAGATAGAGAGAAAGAGAGAGAGAGAGAGAGAGAGAGAGAGAGAGAGAGAGAGAGAGAAAGAGAGGGTGGGGGGTTGTGTTACTGATGGAAGCACGCTGACATGCCAAGGTCATCGTCAAAAGTGAGCTGTCTTGCCTGTCAAGAAGACGCGTGCCTCATTCTTCACTGAGTGTGCAGTCTGCAGTGTCACTGTGTAGTGAATGTCTCCCAGTTGTCTAGGGGTCTGCCTGTCCTGTCTAGACTGCAGTTGTGTTTCTCTATTTGTGTTCTTGCGCTGTTTTGTGTTTGTGTGTGTATGTGTGTGAGTGTGTGTGTGTCTGTCTGTCTGTCTGTCTGTCTGTCTGTCTGTCTGTCTGTCTGTCTGTCTCTCTCTCTCTCTCTCTCTCTCTCTCTCTCTCTCTCTCTCTCTCTCTCTCTCTCTTTCTCCCCCCTCCTCTCTCTCTCTCCCTCCCTCTCTCTCTCTTTCTCTCTCTCTCTCTCTCTCTCTTCCTCCCGCCTGACTCTACGGTCATATATCTGTTGTTGTTCGCGGATGATATTGTTCTTATTTCGGACACAGTTGTGGGTCTACAAAACCAACTAAATCATCTCAAAGAAGGCTCTGACACAGTTGGTCTTCATATAAATAAACAAAAAACAAAAATAATTGTCTTCAGAAATGGTGGTTATTTAGCGAGCCATGAGAAGTGGTATCTGGGTACAGAGAAAATTGAGACTGTCAATGAATACAGATATCTTGGAGCATTGTTTACCTCGAGACTGTCAGTCAGTATGTTACAGTCTGATCTTGTATGTAGAGCAAAAGCAGGTACGATCCAACTGACAATATGCTTAAGAAGATTGGGAAATATTTCACCGGATGTGTATTTCAGAATGTTTACTACGCAGATACAGCCTGTACTTTTGTATACATCAGAGCTGTGGGGCCTATTTAGCTGTTCGGTAGTGGAATCTGTACATCTACAAGCCATTACAAGATTTCTTAATGTGCCTTCGCAAGCTCCTAACTTGATGATATATGGTGAAACTGGAAGATATCCACTGTACATCAATGTAACGCTACGTGTCATTAAATTTTGGTTACGTGTGTTAAAGATGGATGCTACTCGTTACCCTTACAAAGTTTATAAGATGATGCTTCTATCAGGAAATTACGATAATTGGGTAGACAAAGTAAAAGAAATATTGTACAGATATGGATTTGCGGATATATGGTGTAGTCAAAATGTGCAAAACGAGCCGAAGTTTTTGTTAGAGTTCAGAAAGCGCCTTATCATTGAATACAGAAATGTATGGACAAATTCTTTGGCAGGGAGTGGTAGATACGAGTTCTACAGATCCTTCAAGACAGACTGGATGAGAGAGAAGTATTTGTATATATTGGATAAAAAAGTTTTCCGAGATGTGTATGTCCATTTTAGGACAGGGTTTAGCAACTTGTTCACTCACAAGTATAGATTTGCAAAAGAGCGATCTGAAAATGCGTATCTATGTCCAGCTTGCTACGAAGATGACGAAAGTGAAAAGCATTTGTTATTTGAATGTCCTGTCTATGAAGATCTGCGACGAATGTACTTTTCCAAGTTGCCGACGAATACCAAATCATGTGATTTTAAGACGCTCTTGTCACTGGAAGAGCCAAAAGCAGTACGCACGGTTGCTATGTTTCTATACTATGCGTTTAAGAGAAGACAAGAAGCGATTTGTATTGCTGTGGCCGATGAGGCATATTATTTGTAACCGAGTTGTGATGGGCCGGTGGCCTCACAAAAATAAACCATTCGTTCGTTCGTTCGTTCTCTCTTCCTCCCTCCCTCTCTCTCTCTCTCTCTCTCTCTCTCTCTCTCTCTCTCTCTCTCTCTCTCTTTCTCCCCCTCTCTCTCTCTCTCTCTCTCTCTCTCTCACCACCCTTTCTATGTGCCAGGGCTGGACTCCATACCAGACTACTGCCAGTGCAGGGAAAGGACGCGTCTCTACTGTGAAGACGCAAGCTTGACGCACGTGCCTCCGGACATTCCCCGCGACGTCACCGTGCTGTGAGTATGGCGGATATGACGTCATCCTGTCTGGACCAGATGCGCCTGAGATTAGGGATCTGAGGATCGGGGTTTTTTAAGCCAATATAAACCATGCGCTTGAAGTGATCTTAAAGAGCAATTATCTCATGAAAGACTGTGTGTGATCAAAGTCCTCGTTTAACCAACATATCAGTGACAGCATCAGACAGTTTATTCCACACTGTCCGTACCCTCCACAACCCTCCAGTGAGGAAATTAGAAATGGGACCATTAGTGTTTTTTATAGTCTCTGCCCCCCTCCCCCCGGAATATAAGTAAACTTTATATGAGAATAATCAATAACTATTGTGTGGAGTCCCTTTTTCAAGTTTCTCCTCATGTAGTTGAACGTGAACTGACGGATACACAAGATACAAGATAACACGATCACAAATAGTCCAACAGCAGCATGACAAAAGATTCTCTAACTCCGAGGTTTACTGACTTGTTATACAACAGTCATTACTTCTCTCGTTCTCGGGCTCACCACAAGACACCTAAATCCTTGCAAGAGGCGAATAGTTTTCATCCACCACGGGTATTTATTTGCCGCTTAGACGAAGCGTGGACAGACGTGTCCAAAGACTCATAGAATTACTTCAAGAGGCATTTGTAGACAACTACAAATGGCTTACAAAGTCGTCAATCTCATAGTGAGCATGAAACCCTCAGGCAACGTATGTCGCTTTTTTGTTTTACAACCAATCGATCTACAGACAGACGTACCCCAATCCCGATAAAATGACCTCGACATATACTATTTTGAAATGTTACATGCCGGACTTTGGACGATGCAAGGGAAACTCTGATAGCATTAAATGTGAAAAGCATGTAGTCTCTGCAACATTCATGCTGCATGTGCGTGCTTTTTCGTTTGCAGGGACCTATCAGGAAACATGCTATCCGTGCTGCACCGAGACGATCTCGCCAACCTTTCCAGACTGCATGAGCTGTAAGTTACGTGCTCGTCTCAATTTTCCTCAGCTCCATCCGCTTCTCCCTTTGAGGTCGGATCATAAAGACAGCGTAGGAACTGAATTGACCTTGATTAAAGGACTGGCTTTGTCGCTTGGGGGACTTCTGACTGCTATTGGCGTTATTCGATTTTTCATTACGGTTTTCATTTTGCTTTCCTTTCCCGACGTCCCGTATCATATCAAGACATGTTCCCCCCTTGGTGTTGTTTCGCTAAAGGTCAGTCTTTGAGGAGTGTTTTTCCTACTTTGACAGAAGCAGGAAGCAAAACAAAATCCGTGAAGCCATTTAATAAAATCTGCGTCTTCCATTCTTAAGAAGTGGTGTCCTATGAAGCCTAAGGTATGGATTTATTTCAAGGGCGGACGCATCTGATATGTTAAGGACCTATTTTCCCAGATAAAAAAACACCCGCAGCTTTCTACGTAGTTGCAAGTAATTACCAAAATCGGGTCATTATATTATTTTCATTTTTTTAACAGGGTGGTGTGACGGGGAGGTAGACGGAGTCTTGCAGTGTTGTTAGGAAAGTACAGAAAATGAGTATGAAATTTGATTTATTAATACATAGCGCCTAAAACACCAATATTTGACCAAACAGAATCAACGGTGACAATTGTGGAGGCCCAATGTGATTTACGCGACAGAATAATTATGGTGGAGTCTCTTGTTTGGCTTTATTTTAAACATTTCTCTGTGAAGAAAGAATATCCAAACATCAATAGGCTAGCCGGAATCTATGCAGCAGCACAATGTAATGTTTTTTTTAATATCACAGAAGCATAAGTTGGTAGGAAATACAATGAGATACAACGTCAGCTTTTACATCTGCCCTTTTTGAATGTGACGGAATACATGAACAGGAAAGCGAGAACAAAAAAGTGTGTGTGTGTGTGTGTGTGTGTGTGTGTGTGTGTGTGTGTGTGTGTATGTGTGTGTGTGTGTGTGTGTGTGTGTTGTGTTGAGCTGTGTTGTGCTGTGCTGTGTTGTGTGTATGTGTGTTGTGTTGTGTTTTGATGTGTGTGTGTATGAGTGTGTGTTGTGGTGTGTTGTGATGTGTTTGTGTGTGAGTGTGTGTTTGTGTGCGTGCGCGCGTGTGTGTTTTGTGGTCTGTGTGTGTGTGTGTTTGTGCATGTGTGTGTGTGTATTTGTGTGTGTGTGTGTGTTTTATGGTGTGGTATGTGTGTGTGTGTGTGTGTGTGTGTGTGTAGGTGTGTGTGTTTTATGTGTGTGTGTGTGTGTGTGTGTGTGTGTGTGTGTATGTGTGTGTGTGTGAGTGTGTGTGTGTGTGGGTGGGTGTGTGTGTGTGTGTGTGTGTGTGTGTAGCTTTACTTGTAGCATACCTCTATGTTTCCGTCATTTTAATGCGGTTTGTTGCAGGTATATCATGCATACATCTCTGACGTCAGTTTCTTCTGGCGCCTTTGAATCGCTGACTGAGCTTACCAAACTGTGAGTAGCTCTGCCACTATACGACTACTTTGGATCTGCTTGACTGGAACCCGCGTTCCCTTCTCACGTCCAAACTTCATGTCCACTAAACTGCTCTCACACCCTCCCTCTTTCTCCCCATGTCACCCGCCTTACACCCCGGCCCTTTTCAACAGTCCTGCAAAGATCTCGCACCATTCCTACCTCCGACCTTGGTCGAGTGGTCAGCGCGCTTGATCCTTAGTCGCTTGCGGCTAGTGAGTACGGCGTTCGAAGCTGCGCTGTTCCCAGATTTGCATCTTTCAGTAAGATTCTTAACTCACGTTGCTTCTGTCCACACAGGAGTAAAACCGGGTAGCTGAAAAAGCCGTGTTGGCGCACTGTAGTCTGACCCTTGTTTGCGGCAAATGAGCCAGCATCAGGTTGAAATGCTCCCTAAGGAGTGGAGTTGGTTCGGAAAGAGGATTGTGTGCGTCTTAAATATATGTCACTGTTGTTGTCAGGTGCAAGTTAAGGATTGATCAAGTGGTCCCATGATTAGAGGGTAACGTGTAAAAGCAGTTTGAGACCCAAACATGGGTGATGAGTCTATTTAAAACCACAGCGTTACCTTTCACCCCTGACTCAGACCTCCATTCTTCATATATCCCAATTTCACCTTTTCCCATTGGTTCATACACTTGCAATGTATTGTGGGTGATATTTTTGGTTGATGTTCAGTGTTTACGGTCCATGGATAATGACACATATGAATCACAATAACGGCGATAGCTTCGTGAAGACAAAGGATGCACAGCTGAATATCTGGCTGGATTTATCTTGTACCCAGCAGGCAGTCTGATTTATCACAATGGCTACATTACTCTACAATCTAATAGTAGCAGGAGCAATTGTCTTTGAATTCCAATATCCACGCTTTGATTTTAAGAAATTATTTAGATATGCTGTTTAATGTAGACGTCAACGACATTCTATTGAATTGCCCTGTGTTATTCAGTTCAATCATCAACGACAACAAATTGCTTTTTGAAAGTTACTTTATACCGAATTATGTTGTGTTTAATCTGTTTTGTATTTCGCAGATACCTGACAGACAACAGCATAACGGAATTTCCAGGGGATGCTTTTCCTGTGAGAAACAGCATCATAGAATTGTGAGTAGTATGGAACTTTCTTCTACGGATGTTATGAAGTATACTGCCCAACTCTTCTTCCACTAGTGAGACATGCATCGACGAAACTAACGTCAATACAGTAAGACCTCGTCGTCTTCTCGGGAACAAGTGAAAACGTTGTGCGTCTGGGAAGCTACACTATCTTCTGACC
>JAWQFJ010001860.1:0-10000 GCA_034096865.1 Theodoxus fluviatilis | reverse complement strand
CTACCGACATATTTGCGGAAATGTCTGGGTTGAGAAACTTGTAAGTCACAGTTCAAAGAGAATATGTTGTTGTTAGATACAGATGCAAGTGTTAATTGTTTTGCAATATTATGCAGCAAGTTATTTCTACAGTAATGCTACGTATACTCTGAGATGCGTCATTTGCATGTGAAGATGTTTTAACTGATAATTTTCTTGCTCAGTGTGTATTTGTTTGCCTATCTTTACATCTTGCTGTTTAGAGTTTTGGGAATGATTCTTGAGAAATATATGTAGAAACAATATAAAAGGGTACGTTTTCATATTCCTCAAGTTCAATTTCAAGCAATTATTCTTGCACATTTGTTCTATATCATTGTCAACTTTTTTTGCTTCATCTTTTCATTGTTGGAATACATCATAATCTTTGATATTAACCTTTTTCAACTCCATGCGTGCAGATACCTCAAGGACAACGGCATAGAGGCGATAGAACCTGGAGCATTCAATGGCATGAAAGGCCTTTTTACTTTGTAAGTAAATGGTTTGGGCAATTCTCACAGTTCACCCTGGACTTTTCTTTTCATGTTTGAGTGTGCAAAATATATCCACGTGAAGAAAGTACTCCTAACAATATTCAGCAACAACAATAATTACAACCGATAGCTGGAGTGTTTTTGCTGTGGTTTTGCACTTATGTATGAAGACAGGACATATCCTCAGATAAAAGGGGACAGAGTGTATTACTGGCAGACAAACTTACATACATGTATGCATATGTAGACATTCATATCTACACATACACACACACACACACACGCACACAAACGTACGCGCATGAGCGCGCGGAAGCACACACACACACACACACACAAACAACAGAAACAAACATGCATACGCAGGCGCGCGCACACACAAATACACATGCATACGCAGGCGCGCGCACGCACGCATGCACACATGCACTCACACGCACGCACACACACATATACCCACGCGCGTGCACACACATAACATCCGCATGCTCACACACGCGCGCACACGCACACACATACACACGCGCGCGCACACACACACACACTCACACTCACACACATATGCAAATACACACACGCGCGCGCGTGCACACTCATCACACACGCATGCAATCAAGAAAGGTAACAATCAGTATGTTATTCCTTTGAAATAACGTTGCTTTGAAAGATTGAACATGCAGGCAACTCTACTGAGAATGTGTCATGCTGTCTTCCTCTGCAGGAGTCTTTCTGGAAATACCCTGGTGTCTCTAAAGAACGGTACCTTTGCTGGCCTGGAGAGTCTCGAGATGCTGTGAGTGATTGATGTTCATCTTTTTCTCATCTGTTCATGGAGCAGAATACAAGGCCATAGCATAGCATTACAAACGCGTCCATTTGTTTTTTGGCTGACCGATTTGTCATACTTAAAACGTTCATGTTGGAGTGAGTCCTGTTTAGATTGTGAAGCAAATAAAAGGACAACAAATGTAAGCAATCAATGGAGCTAAGCGGCATGCCATTGCACAAGTGAACAGAGGAAAGAATTCAGCCGCGCATTGTATAAGGCGAGCGCCCTGAGGCGCTATGCCGCACTAAGCATTAGAGGTGCTGGGAAGTAGGTCAGAGCGCCCCGGGGCGCTATGCCGCATTAAGCATTGGAGGTAATGGGAAGTAGGTCAGAGCGCCCCAGGGCACTATGCCGCATTAAGCATTGGAGGTAATGGGAAGTAGGTCAGAGCGCCCCGGAGCGCTATGCCGCATTAAGCATTGGAGGTAATGGGAAGTAGGTCAGATGCCGCATTAAGCATTGGAGGTAACGGGAAGTAGGTCAGATGCCGCATTAAGCATTGGAGGTAATGGGAAGTAGGTCAGAGCGCCCCGGAGCGCTATGCCGCATTAAGCATTGGAGGTAATGGGAAGTAGGTCAGATGCCGCATTAAGCATTGGAGGTAACGGGAAGTAGGTCAGATGCCGCATTAAGCATTGGAGGTAATGGGAAGTAGGTCAGAGCGCCCCGGAGCGCTCTGTCGCATTAAGCATTGGCGGTAATGGGAAGTAGGTCAGAACGCCCTGGGACGCGATTCTGCAGTAAGCATTGGAGGTAAAGGGAAGTAGGTCAGATGTCGCATGAAGCATTGGAGGTAATGGGAAGTAGGTCAGAGCGCCCCGGGGTGCCATTCTGCAGTAAGCATTGGAGGTAAAGGGAAGTAGGTCAGATGTCGCATGAAGCATTGGAGGTAATGGGAAGTAGGTCAGAGCGCCCCGGGGCGCTATGCCGCATTAAACATTGGAGGTAACGGGAAGTAGGTCAGATGCCGAATTAAGCATTGGAGGTAACGGGAAGTAGGTCAGATGCCGCAATAAGCATTGGAGGTAACGGGAAGTAGGTCAGATGCCGCATTAAGCATTGGAGGTAACGGGAAGTAGGTCAGATGCCGCATTAAGCATTGGAGGTAATGGAAAGTAGGTGAGAGCGCCCCGGGGCGCTATGCCGCATTAAGCATTGGAGGTAATGGGAAGTATGTCAGATGCCGCATTAAGCATTGGAGGTAATGGGAAGTAGGTCAGAGCGCCCCGGAACGCTATGCCGCATTAAATATTGGAGGTAATGGGAAGTAGGTCAGATGCCGCATTAAGCATTGGCGGTAATGGGAAGTATGTCAGATGCCGCATTAAGCATTGGAGGTAATGGGAAGTAGGTCAGAGCGCCCCGGAGCGCTATGCCGCATTAAATATTGGAGGTAATGGGAAGTAGGTCAGAGCACCCCGGGGCGCTATGCCGCATTAAGCATTGGAGGTAATGGGAAGTAGGTCAGATGCCGCATTAAGCATTGGAGGTAATGGGAAGTAGGTCAGATGCCGCATTAAGCATTGGAGGTAATGGGAAGTAGGTCAGATGCCGCATTAAGCATTAGAGGTAATGGGAAGTAGGTCAGAGCGCCCCAGGGCGCTATGCCGCATTAAGCATTGGAGGTAATGGGAAGTAGGTCAGAGCGCCCCAGGGCGCTATGCCGCATTAAGCATTGGAGGTAATGGGAAGTAGGTGAGAGCGCCCCAGGGCGCTATGCCGCATTAAGCATTGGAGGTAATGGGAAGTAGGTGAGAGCGCCCCAGGGCGCTATGCCGCATTAAGCATTAGAGGTAACGGGAAGTAGGTCAGAGCGCCCCGGGGCGCTATGCCGCATTAAGCATTAGAGGTAATGGGAAGTAGGTCAGAGCGCCCCAGGGCGCTCTGTCGCATTAAGCATTGGAGGTAATGGGAAGTAGGTCAGAGTGCCCCGGAGCGCTATGCCGCATTAAGCATTAGAGGTAATGGGAAGTAGGTCAGAGCGCCCCAGGGCGCTATGCCGCATTAAGCATTGGAGGTAATGGGAAGTAGGTCAGATGCCGCATTAAGCATTGGAGGTAATGGGAAGTAGGTCAGAGCGCCCCGGAGCGCTATGCCGCATTAAGCATTGGAGGTAATGGGAAGTATGTCAGAGCGCCCCGGAGCGCTATGCCGCATTAAGCATTGGAGGTAATGGGAAGTAGGTCAGATGCCGCATTAAGCATTGGAGGTAATGGGAAGTAGGTCAGAGCGCCCCGGGGCGCTATGCCGCAGTAAGCATTGGAGGTATTGGGAAGTAGGTCAGATGCCGCATTAAGCATTGGAGGTAATGGGAAGTAGGTCAGATGCCGCATTAAGCATTGGAGGTGTTGGGAAGTAGGTTAGAGCGCCCTGGGAACGCAATGCCGCATTAAGCATTGGAGGTAATGGGAAGTAGGTCAGAGCGCCCTGGGACGCAATGCCGCATTAAGCATTAGGGGTAATGGGAAGTAGGTCAGAGCGCCCTGGGACGCTATGCCGCATTAAGCATTGGAGGTAATGGGAAGTAGGTCAGAGCGCCCTGGGACGCTATGCCGCATTAAGCATTGGAGGTAATGGAAGGTAGGTCAGAGCGCCCCGCGGCGCCATTCTGCAGTAAGCATTAGTGGTAAAGGGAAGTAGGTCAGATGCCGCATTAAGCATTGGAGGTAATGGAAGGTAGGTCAGAGCGCCCCGGGGCGCCATTCTGCAGTAAGCATTAGTGGTAAAGGGAAGTAGGTCAGATGCCGCATTAAGCATTGGAGGTAATGGGAAGTAGGTCAGAGCGCCCCGGGGCGCTATGCCGCATTAAGCATTAGTGGTAAAGGGAAGTAGGTCAGATGCCACATTAAGCATTGGAGGTAATGGAAGGTAGGTCAGAGCGCCCCGGGGCGCCATTCTGCAGTAAGCATTAGTGGTAAAGGGAAGTAGGTCAGATGCCGCATTAAGCATTGGAGGTAATGGGAAGTAGGTCAGTGCGCCCCGGAGCGCTATGCCGCATTAAGCATGGGAGGTAATGGGAAGTAGGTCAGAGCGCCCCGGAGCGCTATGCCGCATTAAGCATTGGAGGTAATGGGAAGTAGGTCAGAGCGCTCCGGAGCGCTATGCCGCATTAAGCATTGGAGGTAATGGGAAGCAAGTCAGAACGCTCCGGGGTACTTTCCTCACACAATGCGCTGCAGTTGTCAGTTCGCTTTCATGGCACCTCAGTAATAGGGTGGAAGGAGGTAGAGCAAGGGCCGGGGAGAGGACAGGAAAAGTGGTATATGTGTTGTTAAGGAGTTGCAGTCATTAATCAACGTATATAAGACAACAGCAAACATGTGTGCTATTTAACACATTAACAAGAACTTTTTTTGGATAAATTAATCAGTAATCTGTCGGTGTATTTTGGCTCTACTACACAGAGATTTGTTTCACTAGAAGGATGACGTGCAAACAACCTGAAGCTCACACATGACAACATGTCCTAATAGTGTTAATGTCCTATAATTCAATAGCACGAAAAATCTGGCTTGTGTTCTTTTCTTTCGATTTCACTTTTAAACTTCTGGTTTGTATGATTGCTCTACTAAATATTGAAACGACATTGAGTCAAGGTGATGATTTGTTTTCTACTGTGCAGGATTTTAAGCAACAACAAAATCATCGAAATTGACATCGATACCTTCAACCCCATGACAAGAATTCAGTCCATGTAAGTAATCAGCACAGTATGGCAGAGTTCAATTTAGTAAAGAGGCACACACACACACACACACACACACACACACACAGACACACACACACACACACACACACTGTTACAGATGTAGAATCTTATGTTAGTGGTGTTTGATAATTTGGAGAGTTGACCCGTTCTGGAGAGAATGCCGGTGGTCAGCCCAAAATTAATTAAGCAACAGGAGAGAGAGAGAAGGAAAGACTTGATGGTGAAACAATAGGAGATGCGGAGGACTGCTCCAGGGAGAGAGAAGCATTGTCTATTGTTAAGTCATCATCGCTGGGCCTGACCCTTCCTCGAGGGTTCACAGAGACGGAGTTTTTCGGACGGTCTGGCGCCGCCTCACGCTGCCTCACACGGACGGCTGATGACAGCCGGTGATAACGAGGGACGGTGGACAGCAGAGAGAAACTCGCAAGTCAGTTCGGCTCTGGATCTCAGAGAAATGAGATCTATTCCACTCCCGTCCACGCCTGGCGGTTACAGGAGGCGAAGCGACCCTTCCCGGCAATGTGTGCAGAAGTTTCAATGTGGAGAGATTCGACCATGCCCTCCGCAACAAGTCTGCCACCATACAACAAAAATGGATGAGTAGATTTGCACCTGTTCTCTCTCTCTGTCCTCATCCCCCTGTGAACGTGAAAAGAACTTTAAACCAACGAACTGAACTTTCGTGAAGGAAACGCTCTCCTCAATGATGAACATTAACTGAAAAGTGAAAATTCGAAGACTGAACTCTGTTTCTTTATTTTCGTGGTTGCAACCAATTGAATCCATTAGCCAATTAATTCCTTGTGTTTATTAACCATTAGTAGTGGTACATTTATATTGCTAGTTGGAATATCTTTATTATACATTAAAGAAATAGTTTTGTTCAGAATAACCTTTGTTTGTTAGTGATTTTGTGCATGGCATGAGGCATATAATCAATTATTGAGCCAAGTGAATTATTAAGGTTCATAGCCGTTCCTAATCTGGAAGAAAATTTAATTCATACCCCTAGTTCAGAAAAATCAAGGGGACGGTTATGTAACAGTTTGGGGGCTTTCGTCCAAGATCATGTGCTATTGATTAGTTCATGTAAATGCCATGGTAGATGAAATGTGAAATTGATTTGCCTCAGTCAATATATTGCATGTTCAAATCAGTTACTTCTGTGAAACAACCCTGAGTTTACATCATACAGAATTTTACGTTTAAAATTCTAAAATGGAACTCAGTGTGGAAGATGTATGCCAGATGGATAAATCTGGTTTGCTTGCAGCTGCAAATGAGTTAGGATTAGAAGCAGAAGATGGAATGCAGAAAGGCCAACTCTTGGCGAGAGTTGTCAGATGTTTGACTGAGAAGGAGGCGAGAGAGGTGGTTAGTTCCAGTGCAACTGCCTTCGCCCTGTCAGCTCCAACTGGGTCGAATGGAGGTCTGGATGAGGAAATGAGACGTTTAGAGATAGAAGAGAGGAGAATGAGAATGGATCTGGAAAGGAGAGAGAGAGAGGAAAGACTGGCTTTGGAGAGGGAGGCATTGGAGCTAGAGAGAATGAAACTTCAACGACCCCCTTCCCCATCGGCCGATCACACGGGAATAGATCTCAGGCAGTACAGAGATGCTCCCAAGTTTTGTGAGGAAGAAGTAGACCAGTACTTTCCGGCCTTTGAGAGGTGTGCAAGCGAGTTGAGATGGCCAACAGACCGTTGGGCGCTTGCGCTAGGCTCCCTTCTCACTGGTAGAGCTCTAGAAGTCTATCATACCCTTCCGATCGAAGAAGCAAGAAACTATCGGGTGCTGAAGAGAGAAATTCTCAAGAGGTATGCTTTGAATTCTGAGGCTTATAGACAGAGATTTAGGAAAGCTTGCCGTGGTCAGAATGACACGTATAGGGAGTTTGCGTACAAACTGAAACGTGAGTTCTCCCGCTGGTGCGAAAGTGAAGGGGTAGATTCTTTGGAAGAGTTGCAAGAATTGCTGATCCTGGAGCAATTCAAGAATTCAGTGGGTGAGAAACTGAGGACCCATTTCATTGAAAGGGAGGTGACGAACGTAGACAAAGCTGCATGTCTAGCGGACAATTTTCAGCTCATACATGGCGACGAGAAAGAGGGGAAGAAGAAATTGCAAACGTTTTGGGGAAAGAAGGACAACCGACAATCAGAGATAGGAGATCAGAAGAAATCTGATAGAATAGGGAACAAAAGACAAGCAGAGGGTAGAAGCTTCAAATGCTACAATTGCGGGAAACCCGGTCATCTTGCAAGAGATTGCAAGGCCAAGAAAGTAGAAAAGGTCGCATTTGTGAGGAGACAGAAAGAGGAAGTGCTAGTGAATGAAGGTGGAATCATTAGCACATTGTCTGCCTCAAGACAGGAAAATAGAGAGGGTCAGCTGACAGCGAGTGCTAGCAACAAGGAAAGGGAGAGACAGACTGAGACTCTAGACGAGAGTTTTCTTCCATACATGTCAGAGGGCATGTTGACGGTAGGTTCTGTCAAGAAACCAGTCAAGGTTTTCAGGGATACGGGCTCATCCATTACCATAGTGAAGCGAAGTCTGCTAGGGGATATGAGGGAGATCTCCACAAATAGCCAAGTAGTTTTGGCAGGGATCTTTGGGGAAGCTAGAAGTGCTCCCATGTGTTCCGTGGAGTTAGAGACGCGAGAGTTCTCTGGTGAGGTCACAGTTGCGGTCTGTGACGAACTCCCTATCCCAAGAGTGGATGTGCTGATCGGAAATGATGTGGGTGGAAGGAGTGTGAATGTATCCCCAGTGATGAAGAAAGAACCAGACCTAGAGAGAGTAGAGGAAGAGTCAGATCTGTTCCCATGTTGCGCTGTCACAAGGTCTCAGGGTAGAGACAGGGCCAAAGTAGATTTTCCTGAAGTGTGTCTCGAAGACACCTTTCTGAGTGATATGCTGGATGGAAAAGGCAGCATAGATGAGTCAAAGGACGGACTCTCTGAAGTCTCACGAAGCGAGACGGGTCCAGAAACGTCAGATCTGACTGACGAACAGCGGAATGACCCAACGCTGTCGCCACTCTTCAAAGAGATAGGTCAGAATGAGCCAGGAAAGGCACAAGGGTTCTATTACCTGAAGAAGGGGCTCTTGATGAGAAAAAGTCACCCACCACAGGCCTCACCTCATGATGAGTGGAGAGAGGAGCAGCAAATTGTACTACCTCAGAGCAGGAGACAGTTTGTGCTTAAATTTACTCATGGTGATCCCATGAGTGGACACCTGGGAGAAGGCAAACTCGTGACAGTTAGAGGCTCGACCGAGAGCAGCCCAACCTTTGCGGTTTGCCACAGTAGCAGCAGCCCTGCAGTGTTACAACCAAGGCTCTGTGTGTCTAGACTGGAGACTGTAGAGTTGTCTGCCATAGAGAAAAGGTACTGTAGTTATCCCAGCCAGAAAGCAGGAAAGAGAGATCGGGAGAAACACATGGAAGTGTTTCCCTTCCTGAGCAGTTGGAAAGAAAGAGTGATGAACGCGGTAGAGTGTGCTACCGAGTGTCAGAGAGAATCAAAACAGCGAGAGAGGAAGTGGTACGATTGGAAAAAGAGGAAAAAGAAATTTGAATCAAGGAGAGAGAGTGGGGGAATAAGATTGAGCACCAGAAGAGAGTGTGGCTCCTATCAGACAACATCCATATCGTGTGACTGGTGAGCGGTTGAAAGCTTTGGAAGAAGAAGTGAGTTACCTGCTCGAGAATGAAATGATTGAACCAGCATCGGGTGCATGGTGTTCCCCTTGTTTGATGGTCAGGAAAGCAGATGGTGGGTGGAGAGTGTGCATAGACTATCGTAAGGTCAATGCAGTGACAAAAGGTGATTCATATCCCCTTCCACGAATTGAAGACTGTGTTGATGCAGTGGGAAATTCAAAATTCGTCTCCAAGATTGACTTGCTAAAAGGGTACTATGCAGTGCCACTGACCAAGAAGGCTAGAGAGATATCGGCTTTCGTGACGCCTCGAGGCCTATATCAATATAAGGTGATGCCGTTTGGTCTAAAAAAGGCTCCTGCTACCTTCCAAAAGGCTCATGAATCATGTGACGTTTGGCATTCCCAACTGTAGGGTGTACATAGATGACTGTATCGTGTACAGTCAGTCCTGGGAAGACCACATGACTCATTTGAGGCAACTATTCTCGAGACTGACCGAAGCAAATCTCACAGTGAACCTAAGCAAAAGTTCATTTGCGACAGCGGCTGTCGTGTATCTTGGCCATGAAATTGGAAATGGGAGAGTTTCTCCCCAACACAGCAAGGTTGAAGCCCTTGCCAAAATGTCTTCTCCTCAAAACAAAAAGGAGGTGCGAAGATTTCTAGGAATGGTTGGCTACTACAGAAAATTCTGTGAGAATTTTGCCGAAGTTGCTCTCCCACTGACTGAACTGTTAGGGGGAAAGAAAAGGTTCCTGTGGACAGAAAAATGTCAGGTTGCCTTCGAAAATCTGAAAGCAATGCTCATGTGTGAGCCAATTTTGCTTGTCCCCGATCCAAATCGTCCTTTTCTGCTCATGACTGATGCAAGTGACAATTGCATGGGATCAGTGCTCATGCAAGTAGATCAATTGGACGTAAGGCATCCAGTCGCCTACTTCTCTCGAAAATTTCTGAGTTATCAAAGACGATACTCCTCGGTAGAGAAAGAAGCCTTGAGTCTGGTGACTTCACTGCAACACTTTGAGGTGTACTGCAAACATTCTCTCCACCCAGTCACTGTCTTCACTGATCACAATCCTTTAACCTTTTTGAGGAGTGTGAAGAGCAAGAATCAGAGATTGCTCAGTTGGAGCCTTATCTTGCAAGAGTTTGACTTGATTGTGAAGCATGTGCCTGGCAAACAGAATGTGATTGCTGACTGTCTATCTAGAATCTAGAATTCAAGACAGGAAAGAACTGTGGTTCCTCCTTTTCATTTTCCTGAGAACA
>JAWQFJ010001859.1:447500-453650 GCA_034096865.1 Theodoxus fluviatilis | reverse complement strand
CCACCACAGAGTCAGAATTATCCTACATCTCGGAGTGCACTCTCGTGACTTTATCAGGTCCAGCTTTTTGTTAACGCACCCGCCATTTTCTCACCCGACTCTCCTGCCGATAATTGGCTGGTCGTATCACGGATCTCCTTATCGACTGTATCTGGACTTTACTCGCTGGGGAACTCACACCGGTGCACCATTGTGGCTCGTACGTCGATTGGGCCTCGTTGCTTGCTGTGACTGGACCCTGACAAAGAACTTGAAGGAATCTTACAGTCCTTCTCTGGTGCTACGAGGATCAAATATTTTGCTGAACTCAGTGGAGGTGCTTCGAAGTCATGAAGGTGAGGTTGAGTGCTATGGCTGCGTTATCTGGAGTAGAGAGATGCATATCGTGACTGGACGGCAGAGAAACGTAGTCAAACCTGTATTGAGATAAAGGGACACAGCGACTGAATAAGAATAACGGTGGAACATTACTGTTTTACATATGCCTTCCCAGTGGAGATACGTGAAAGTTAAGGAAAGCTCAGTCATGGGTTGACAGAACGAACATGGCTTAAAATGTCACTGCAGCCTTTCCCATTGTGACAATGGGTAGAATATGTGTTAAGACAGTTTAAACCGACACAAACTTTTCTGCAATACTTCTCTGTTTGTGTTGCAGTGAGGTCCGTACAAAATAGACACTTTCTGGTGCGGATGTTTCTTTTCAACTCAATGAGATTCAGTGTACATCGACGTTACTCTCGACGTTGCGCCAACATGCGCATTTGTGGAGCTGTTGTTTTCTTGGGATATGTCATCAAGTTGGAAGTACTAGAGACGTATCACACTTACATGCACGCTTGCATGAACGTACAGAGAGAGAGAGAAAGAGAGAGAGAGAGAGAGAGAGAGAGAGAGAGGGCAATTGGAGAGTCTGTAGCGACCGAAGCGTGAACATGATACGGGATCTTGATCGAAAGGCTGCAGAGGAGATGCAAAATGAGCCATTGTTGTGAGAATGAGGAGGGAAGGAGAGATAAGGAGAGAGACAAAGAGAGATATCGAGGTAATGAGAGATAACGTGCCGGGAGCTATATTTACGAAAGAGACATGATTTTTTGGATGGAGAGATGCTTACTGAATTTCTCCAGAGTGATTGAATAGGATTGTACTGCCTTATACAAACAACGATGATTGACTATGCACCATCCGAGTATCTAGAAATAAACAGACAGGCTAGAGAGATAGTTGATACGGAGAATGAATGGGACGAAGCGCGCTGGACGATTTGAGACTAAGGGTGAATAATGAGAGTGAAACATTGTGATGAAGGAGGAGGGAGTGAGAATTGAGAGAGGTACTGGCAGGCGGAAGACGAAGAGCGGAGGAGAGAGAGAAGCGAGAAGACCCAAACGAGATGGAGTTGAGGCAAGATTCAGCAAGGGAAAAGAAGAGTAAGATGTCTGAGAACCTAGAAGAAGATGGTGTAGAAGCTTGAACACGATATGATGAGAGATGGAAAATTGAGAACGGGAGGTGAGGAGAGGGAGAAGTTTATACAGAGGCGAGAGAGAGGACAAGAACTGAGAGGTGAGGGTTGACCAGAACTAGACGTGAGAGCATGTTCGAACAGTCTGAACATACCGAGGAGGGTCATGCAGATATATGGAGCCGTCAATCAAACCTTGAGGAGAGAGAAAGAGACAGAATGAGGTACGGGAATAACTCAGGGAGGCTGTGTTTAAGCGTAGCGAAAGTTGAGAGTGAGGGCGAGAACGAGGATTAGGACGAGAGATGGCTAGAGTAAAAGGGAAGATGTAGAGGAGGAGGAGAGGGGTTGACACGAGAGACGAGCAGAGATAAGGAAGAGAGACGCTGAGAGCGGAGAGGACACCGATATTTAGAGAAAGAGGACGCAGGATAGAAGAGAGTTGTAGGGAGAGAGAATGGAAATGGGACTATGGGATACAGGATTTTTTCGAAATGACAGGAGCTAAATGGTGGGCCCGGGTCGACTTTCATGTGAGGTCGACGAGAAGTTTTGAAGCAGAACGTTGATATGCGTACTTAACTGGCGATGGATGGCTAGAGAACTTAGAGGTAGACGATATTTAGTGTGCAGATGCAGTAAGGATGAAAGAGGGATGAGGGCAGTTGAAAATGAAGACGTGATCGAGAGACGAAGGACGCAGGACGAAAGAAGGAAGAGACGGATAAGGAGAAACAGTGCGAGCAGAGTGAGATAGAGATCACCCAGCAGGAACCGATACGATGAATTCGATCGAGCCTTTGGAAGTCGACCAGCGAATGACAGTTGAAGCAGAAAGGAGGACACCATTGAGCGTTGTTTGAAGACGGATGCGTGAGAGACCAGTGAATTCAGAGAAAATGATGAAGAAATGAGAGGGACAGAGGTCTTTGGAGAACATCGGAATACACTTGCGGAATCGTGCTATGGAATCCGGGCGAGAGAGCAATGATGTGATCGAGATGAATCGAGAACCCTCCGGAGAGTTGACGGTAACGCGCGCGATATGGGATGAATATTAGCGTCAGCTAGAGAGGAGAGCTGAGGAATGATGAGTGGAGTAGGTCTTCTAATCGGCTTACTTCACCTAGTACCAGGACTAGAGAAAGGTATGCTAGAGACAAGGACCCAGATGAGCGAGGCCTAAGAAAAACAGGACAGAAGAGAGTAAGAACGAAGATTTTTAGAACCCGCTCCTTAGATAGATCGGGCTAAGAGACGATCTGAAGGAGGGAGTTACTGAGAGCCTCGGACGGATATGACGAGGAGACGGGAGGGAAAAAGAGAGTTCGGGAGCAGGAGAACTAGATAGCTTGATTGAACAGACGAATGTGAACGAGAAGGGCCGCAGGAGGGAGAGAGGCGGATGTGGAAGAGTTAGAGGCCTAAAAGAGAGGTCGCTGAAGAGATACGGGAAATTAAACTCGTGGCGAGCTCGGAGGACGAGTAAAAAACACGAGAGGAGAGGAATCAGAGATATTAAGATTGCAGAGGCGGCAAGAACGCTTCAGCGTGGACATGAGTGGTCAAGATTTGAGCCAGCTGGAGCTTAAGAGAACAAGAGAGCATAGATGCCCAGGTCGATGAGTTGCGCTACGACAAGAAGAAAGATGAGAAGGTACATAAGCTGAGTGATGACATTGCGTACCTGAGACGAGGTATGAGTTTGAGAATCCCTATGAGTAAGAAGAGAGGCGTAAAGAGTTGGAGTGAACGAAGCTCAATCAAAGGAGATAGGAGGGGGTGAGTTATAGAATGGAAAAGGAGGGTTCAAATGCTGTTTTGAGGGCTCAGTGGGGGAGGTCTCGAAAAACTTACCGACGAGTTGAGGTGAGTGACGAGCGATTACTGAGATGGAGAGAGAAGGTGATGGAGAGAGATGAGCACGAGAGTGGTTATGGAGTATCATTTCTAGAGGAGGGTAATATGAAAGGAAACAGAGTAAGATAGACGAGGACGAAGAGATTGATGACACCTGATTACGAGGAGTCAGTGAGAGAGCTAGGAGAAGACGATTTAGGACGAAAGGTTGTTATGAGGGCGTCGAGAATGATGCGTCCTTCTGATCCGATCAAGAGAACGCTTTGGTAATCAAGGGAGGAGAAGCCGAGAAAGGAGAAGAGATAAACTATTTTATATACCTAGACACGAATAGAGGAAAGTCATTCAGAGGAGGATCAGGAGCAAGAGAGTGGGTGAAAGGTCTGAGTCCCAAGATGACAGCAGGACGCCCCTATGAATAAGATGTCCACGGGGGGCCATGATGAAGTGGAATGAGGACGACAGATGATTGATAGAGGCTGAGAGCCTCTACGTCGTACCTGAGCTGAAGAAGCACAAGAGATAGATGGAGGAGTAAGACCAAAATAAGAAAGTACGCGAATTCTTACCTCTACGACGAAGGAAGATATTACCCCGGGGAGTACGAGGAGAGAAGTTGAGACGATTGAAGGACTGATCTAGAAGAGTAACATTGCAACGATGCTGCTGGAGAGACATATGATAAAAGGGGCGAAGCCATTTGTTACCGATGAAGACCAAGTGAAATCAGCTTCGAGAAGACATATGAAGATGAAGGGAGAGTAGCAGAGTAGATCTGTACGTGAAAGCTCCAGAAAAATGAAAAAATTTCACGCGGAGTGAGAGAGATGGATCGAAGTCTGACGAGGTTTCCAGACGGCGAGCGCCTATGAACCGACCAGAGAAGCATTATAGGATCAAGCACTGCGGGTCCACTACTTCGCCCTGACCCATCCGATGGAGGACGAGAGAGAGAGAGAAGGGGGATTTGTAGATATGTAACATCTAATTGACGAATAAGTTGCGAGGTGAATTCTCTCTTTCTTTCTCTCTCTCTCTCTCTCTCTCTCTCTCTCTCTCTCTCTCTCTCTCTCTCTCTCTCTCTCTCTCTCTCTCTCTCTCTGTCTCTCTCTCTCTCTCTCTCTCTCTCTCTCTCTGCCTGACTATCTGCCTGTCTGCCTCTGTCTTTGTCTCTGTCTCTGTCTTTGTCTCTGTCTCTGTCTGTCTCTGTCTCTGTCTCTCTCTCTCTCTCTCTCTCTCTCTCTCTCGCTCTCTCTCTCTCTCTCTCTCTCTCTCTCTCTCACACACACACACACACACACACACACACACACACACACACACACACACACACACCACGAAGGCAATGAATAAAGTATCTGTATCTGTATTTACATATCGCGAGTGCAGTGAGACAGTGAAAAATCGACGAGTTTTGTTTTATGTCGTAGTAATGCCATTAATTGTGTCTAACTTCACACCAGTTGAACTTATTTTGCAACTTATAACCTATAAAGGTGAAGACAGTAAAGCAGTTGCATTTGCTACAGACAATATTGATGCTCAAAACTGATATTAAACAGCCTTCGGTGGATGTTTTTCCTACCAGATCGCGTTACTCCGGGCTTGTCTTACTTATTTTTATGTTTTGCATATCACGTTATCACCCCTCGTTTGCGACATTGCTAAAATGTAGTTGCTCTAGTTGTGATGAACATGTATTCTTCTCCTGAATGAGTTGATAAGATAACAATAACTCGTCAACGCACTTTAGTACCTGACAGTGGACTCATTTGATAAGGCATCAGGGTGAATACAACAGCGATGACAACTTGCTTCATTATGTCTGCAGAATATTTTGCTTGGTTACACTGTGGTCGTTACCTCAACATGAAATGCTAGACAAATGCAATGTAGTTTTCACCTTCACCTCCACAACTCCACACCTGTCGTACCCTCTCCTGCCCTCCCGTCGCCCTATTTCCCCGACAAGCCCCATCCTCCCCCGCAATTGGTCTCAGCCCCCACCCCCTCTCCACCATCCCTGCCCTCCGAGTTCTCCCCCTCACCACTCTACCCTCTCCCCCATCTCGCCACCCTCAGTCCTTCTGTTTCCGTCCTTCTCTGTCCTGCCAAATCCTTGCCCCAGACTTCCTTGCTTACTTTGCATTAGCCCAGCTCGACTTTTCCTGCATGGCCCATTCCTATTTTGCTCTACTACATGTTATTTTATATTGTTCTTTACCGCCCTATATAAATGTATATCATGATGCCTTACACTCTTTAACAGGCTACCCACCTTCCCTACCCTTCCCTGGTCCACCCAGTGGGTTGGGGGTAAGAATAGATTCACTGCATCTCCCTACGCGATTAGTAAACCCGTCAAATAAAGGAAATAGTGGCTTCATTTGCTCGTACTCTTTCTGGTTCCAGTGGTTTCGTAATCATTGGCTGTACATAATCTACAAGGGCTGAATGGCCGAAAAACAAGTTCATCTATTCATTCATTTATTTATTCATCTATCACCCTTCCATTCATTCATTTCATTTCCCTAGTCTACCCCACCCGACCCTGGCCCACTCACCTTAGCCTACCCTTCCCTAGCCTACTCTCTCTACCCTATCCTTTCCTAGTTTCCCCTAGCTCACCCACTCTGCCCATCCTACTTTACCCTTTCCTACTTTTCCCTACCTTAGCCTACCCTACTACTCCAGCCACGCTTTTTAAACTCCTTTTCCCCAATCCGACACTACCCTACTTTATCTACACTACCTTACCCATCCTAATCTATCAAAACACTAAAGCCTTAGCTCTACTTGTAACCCCACATGAAGGGTTGCAA
>JAWQFJ010001859.1:425000-427500 GCA_034096865.1 Theodoxus fluviatilis | reverse complement strand
AGACCCAAAATCGAACACAAATACACACTGGCATACACAGACATACCATCAGATCCACAGACACACAACCAGATACAAAGACACACTAACAGTTACACAGACACACATTCATACACACAGACGCACAAAAAGATACACAACCACCTAAGCAAATAGATGGACACGCAACCAAATAGACAGACACACAGGAAAATGGGGAAAAAGGATAGATGAAGACACATACACAATGGCTCGTCTGGTGGATTAAAAAGATGCATGTGCATTGTTTTATCTGTCCTCGTCTCACCGCAAAACACTCCGATGGGTGATTGCTTTCCTTTGCATCCACAATTGGCATTATTATTTGCCACACTCTAGGCCCACTGTTAACGCTGTCTCACTGTTTTCATGCCTTTGCGTCAGTAAAAGTGTTTGTCTTGATCTACATATGATGTGTGTGTGTGTGTGTGTGTGTGTGTGTGTGTGTGTGTGAGAGAGAGAGAGAGAGAGAGAGAGAGAGAGAGAGAGAGAGAGAGCGAGCGAGAGAGAGAGAGAGAGAGAGCGAGAGAGAGAGAGAGAGAGAGAGAGAGAGAGAGAGAGAGAGAGAGAGAGAGAGAGAGTTTCGGGAAGCTATTTTGGATGGTTGGATAAAGTCTTACGGTTTGACCAGTCTACATAGTCATGGTGCTATGTTGACAGGGTGGACGGTACCAGACAAGCCCCTGCCCTCAATGAGTGGTGCTTTCTCTGCCCACGTGGAGGGCACCTATCCCTCCTTGCAGGGAACATATGACTCGGACGTAAGTACTCAGTATAATACACCCAAAAACTGTTTACATAAAGAGAGAGAGAGAGAGAGAGAGAGAGAGAGAGAGAGAGAGAGAGAGAGAGAGAGAGAGAGGCACACACACGCTTTCGACTGACGACAACTGCCAGTAGATGCCTCCAGTGGTGGGTTGTAGGGGGGTTCATCCAATACTGCGACCTGTATCGTCCCATGCTACATATCGTGTCCAGTGCTGCCTGTATAGTCCCATACTGCCTGTATAGTCCCATGCTGCCTGTATAGTCCCATGCTGCCTGTATAGTCCCATGCTGCCTGTATAGTCCCATACTGCCTGTATAGTCCCATACTGCCTGTATAGTCCCATACTGCCTGTATAGTACCATACTGCCTGTATAGTCCCATGCTGCCTGTATAGTCCCATGCTGCCTGTATAGTCCCATGCTACCTGTATAGTCCCATGCTGCCTGTATAGTCCCATACTGCCTGTATAGTCCCATACTGCCTGTATAGTCCCATACTGCCTGTATAGTCCCATGCTACCTGTATAGTCCCATGCTGCCTGTATAGTCCCATGCTACCTGTATAGTCCCATGCTGCCTGTATAGTCCCATGCTACCTATCTTGTCCAGTGCTGCCTGTATAGTCCCATACTGCCTGTATAGTCCCATACTGCCTGTATAGTCCCATACTGCCTGTATAGTCCCATACTGCCTGTATAGTCCCATGCTGCCTGTATAGTCCCATGCTGCCTGTATAGTCCCATGCTGCCTGTATAGTCCCATACTGCCTGTATAGTCCCATGCTGCCTGTATAGTCCCATGCTGCCTGTATAGTCCCATACTGCCTGTATAGTCCCATACTGCCTGTATAGTCCCATGCTGCCTGTATAGTCCCATACTGCCTGTATAGTCCCATACTGCCTGTATAGTCCCATGCTGCCTGTATAGTCCCATGTTGCCTGTATAGTCCCATGCTGCCTGTATAGTCCCATGCTGCATGTATAGTCCCATGCTGCCTGTATAGTCCCATGTTGCCTGTATAGTCCCATACTGCCTGTATAGTCCCATGCTGCATGTATAGTCCCATGCTGCCTGTATAGTCCCATACTGCCTGTATAGTCCCATGCTGCCTGTATAGTCCCATACTGCCTGTATAGTCCCATACTGCCTGTATAGTCCCATACTGCCTGTATAGTCCCATGCTACCTGTATAGTCCCATGCTGCCTGTATAGTCCCATGCTACCTGTATAGTCCCATGCTGCCTGTATAGTCCCATACTGCCTGTATAGTCCATACTGCCTCTATAGTCCCATACTGCCTGTATAGTCCCATGCTACCTGTATAGTCCCATGCTGCCTGTATAGTCCCATGCTACCTGTATAGTCCCATGCTGCCTGTATAGTCCCATGCTACCTATCTTGTCCAGTGCTGCCTGTATAGTCCCATACTGCCTGTATAGTCCCATACTGCCTGTATAGTCCCATACTGCCTGTATAGTCCCATGCTGTCTGTATAGTCCCATGCTGCCTGTATAGTCCCATGCTGCCTGTATAGTCCCATACTGCCTGTATAGTCCCATGCTGCCTGTATAGTCCCATGTTGCCTGTATAGTCCCATACTGCCTGCATAGTCCCATACTGCCCGTATAGTCCCATGCTGCCTGTATAGTCCCATACTGCCTGTATAGTCCCATGCTGCCTGTATAGTCCCATGCTGCCTGTATAGTCCCATGTT
>JAWQFJ010001859.1:407500-415000 GCA_034096865.1 Theodoxus fluviatilis | reverse complement strand
AACAACTTCCTGACTACGGTTACCTCCTTGGACACGTGTGCCCAGGCCTGCCTGACCTCCAGCTCTATCATCTGCAACAGTTTCGACCTCTGTCCGACCGTGGGCTTCTGTCTCCTATCCACGCAGCACGTGCCTGATGCCGCCTCTCTCAACATGACTGGAGTCACCTGTGACCACTACTCACGTAGGTCTTGCACTCTCACTCATACAAACACACACACACACATACACACACACACACATACACACACACACACACACACATGAACATACATAAACACACATATGAACACACACACACGCCCGCGCGCTCGAGGGAGGGAGGGAGGGAGGGAGGGAGGGAGGGAGGGAGGGACGGAGGGGGAAATATAGAAGGGGGCGAAAATTCGGGAGATGGGTGAATGGACGGACGGGTGGACAATCAGGCTGTCAGGCATACATACGCGCACATACGCGCACATATATCTATATAGACACACACTCACATACACACACATACACATATTCACACACACATATTCACACACACATATTCACACACAGACACACACACACACACACACACACACACACAAATGCACAAACACGCACACACACACACACACACACACACACGCACACACACACACGTACGCGCACTCAGATGCACAGCCACGCCGACGCACAGCCACACTAACTCATGTAGGCAACGATGCACAGACGAACGACTGGAAAGAGAGACGAACATATTCATAAAATTATCGTCAAAGAGGAAATAAGAAAAAAGTAGTAATTTGGTGAATGGTTTGTCAATAAATCAGTGAAAGGACAATGGAACATGCTCTAGAAAGTATTAAATCACAAGAATTAATTAAGAAAATGGCGTAATGTCGCAAACAGACAGCAACGTGCGTGAATGCAGTCTTCAAGCGCAAAGAGAGCTAAAGAAAATGCCATACGCTTCTGATGCTGCTGCACTGCAAGTCAAGCAGTAGGGACGCACTTCCATGGAGCTGAGGCTTGCCGTGCTGATTGACTGCAGGCGCTGTGAATGGCACCGCCCCAGCCACTTCCCTCTTCGCTGCCTACGAGACCATCAAGGATGACGTTTACCTCGGGGGCCTTGTCGTCACCGTGCCCACCGTTGGAAACCAGGTTTTTCGAGCTTTGCTTTCAGTTCTTCTCTTTTCTTGGCTGTTGGTGTCGCCACTGACCTAGCAGTTCGCCCTTCAAACGCCTATGTCTATGCTTTCACCCGCTTTTTATGTTTCTCGTGTTCTGCATCCTCCATCGACATCACTGCCTATGCCTAAGCACGCACTATTTGCTTTTGCTAAATATGTATGTATGTATGTATTTTCATTTTTTTACTGCGCCATTATCACGATAAACATGCTCATGGCGCGACAAGACGAAATAAAAAAGTTTTGAGGCCAGTTTTAAATGCGGCCAAGGATGGACTAACCCTCAGACCCTCAGGAAGTTGGTTCCAGAGTCTCGGTCCAACAACGCTGAAGGAGCGGTCACCGAAGCTCCGTAACCTTGTTTGTGGGACAATCAATAGTCTTCTTTTTGAGGAACGGAGATTCCTTGTGGGGTTGTGAGGTCTAAGGAGTTCTCCGAGGTAGGTTGGGGCTTCACCAGTTTCACACTTAAACACGATGGAGAGGGTCTTAAATTCCACCCGTTGGCGAACTGGAAGCCAATGAAGGTCACTGAGAACAGGGGTTATGCGAGCCCACCTCGGCAGTCGCTTCACTACCCTAGCTGCAGAATTCTGAAGACGCTGAAGTTTCTGCAATTGACCGTTGGTTGCAGCAGTCAGCAGACTGTTGCAGTAATCAAGATGGGACAACACAAGAGTCACCACCAGGGCTGCTGCAGTCTTTTCAGTCAGACAATCCCTGATACTCCAAATGCGGTGTAGGTGCATGTAGCCTGAGGAGATGATTTTACGAATTTGGGGGTCTGGTGACAAGTTTTGATCTAACATGACCCCGAGATATTTCGCACTTGTGGCAAATGCTATGTTCGCCCCCGCTATGTTAATATGTGTTTCTCTGATCAATTGCCTGTTTTTTTCCCTACCAATGAGAATCACTTCAGTCTTGTCTTCATTGAGTTTGAGGTGATTGGCCGACATCCATTCCTTGATGTCACTACAGCAGTTTTGCATTGTGGACTTGTTCACCGCGAAGGCTTCATGATCTGGTTTGGAAGCCATGTAGATCATAGTGTCGTCGGCGAATAGATGGTGAGGGATGCCGTGTTGGTCGATGCGCTCGCTCAGGGGTTGCGTGTAAATACTCTTGTCTTTAATACATAACACTGTCATTGAATTGGATTTCTGTTGCTTCTTTGCTTCGCCACAGCTTCTTCCTCGTTCTCCTGGACCATTGTGTTTATTCTACCTCTGTTCGTCCCGCTGAACCTCAGTCGTCCTCCTTTCCTTATTGCACAACTTTTGGCGTCCGTAACATAGCACTTCCCTGAAGTGAAGCGAAGAAATTTGAACAAGAGAACTCAAATTGATGTGTTCATGCTTTGACAAAAAGTTTGAGGACTCGGCAAAATGTGGTCCATTGCACCGTGGGACATAAATAGTAAACAGATGCACGCATTAACACACAAACAATTTTCTTAGTGAAAATTCGAGGCAGACTGCATGTGTGTTTTAAATTTATTTGTGTTTTGTCAGTTGTAGTGGGCGAATTGACTTGCTGTTTGAGAGACCAAAACTATATAACGATAACGATTTAGGAGGGTTTTCAACGTACTATGAGGATGCTGCAGAAAGCAAAGGATAATGCTAATTCCATGCACTAACTACAAATACCCCAAAAGATTCATCGAGTTTTTCTTTGCAACAATTAGGTCTCGTTCTTTTCAGACTGTGCAGTACAAAGCGATTGGGGTTCGAGACGACATCATTCGTCCAGATCCACCAAAAACCAGCGAAGGTGAGCGCTTTCAATTCATGAAAAGAAAACCAAAGTCTGCACGTAAATGTTCTCAATGAAATCCGCGCACGCATCGCAATGAGTCGGCCACAATCCACGACTCTTTCCATAAACTTTGAGTGTTTACATTATTCCGCAAGGTCTACGTTAACAACTCATGTCCGTCAATGACTTCTTGTAGGAAAGTCGAAATGTAAGTTCATTTAACGCTATCATAAACTTACATCGTAATTGATGTCATATATATATATATATATATATATATATATATATATATATATATATATATATATATATATATATAATTTTCGTGCTAACGAGGCTTTTCCACACTTTATAGTTGTTTTTGTTGAATCGAATGAAGACTGATTGTGCACTCGGTAAATTCCTCCATCGCTGCTGGCTCAGGTCAATACAAGTCTCTTATTCCACAGTCTCATGTAAACGGACATCTACTCGGACTATTTGGAACTCCTGTTTTTTCAGGCCCAGAAATCCGCTCTCGAGGAGTTATCAGTATTAAATATGTTATCATCTTATCATAAAACGTGATCTAGGATTTGTATCACACCCAACGAGGGTTTATACGCATTTTGCAGAGTTGTATTTCACTTCTCTTAAAAGCTATTCACAACTAGCCCATGATGCAGTTCAGCAGCTCACCCACGCGGAGATTCGATTTATTATTGTGTTAGGCAGACGTGCAGCACACTGCTTTTTGTTGCATGCTCACTACATACATACCTATCGTAGGTTGCCACAGATAAGTTCGGGAGATGAGTGCTCCCTAGATCAACCAAAGTAAGCGTACATTACATTCAAAAGGCGCGTGTTTGTACTCTGCGGGCCCTCTCTGTATACCTTCACTGGCGCCAACGATGGTCTCTACACTGTTCAGATGTGGGAAATCGTTATCTGTCCCTTCTAGAAAGGTAATTTTTCAGACAACCATCTACCCGGTACTAAGCTTTTCATTTTCGCTGGGGCAACTGTGTTGCCTTCTTCACGATTGGATGAGTCATCCTCAAGTAAAGATAGATCCAGCCAAAATGGTGTGTCATATCTGTGATTATATTAACGTAGACACTAAATTATCACTTGATTAATTTTTGAATAGCATTGTCGAGTGTGAATATTGTGATATATATTTTCCTGAATTTTACTGTTTATGCATGTCCACATTTGACCGGAGAATAAGCTTTTCAATTTACAATGTAAGTCCGGGCGTGCGCGCTGCATGTAATAACTTTCTTCGAAACGCTTCTCTGCATACCGTTCAAAGCGATGGCAGGAAGTGGGAAATTTGAAGTAGCGGCAGGTCAAGAAGTAGCTGAGATCCGTAAACCTCTCCGTAGCTCCGCCCACACATCATTCTGGACCAATCGCTTCGAAGTTATACTTCTCCTTACAAAAACTGCCTGTCACTTGGAAACAGAGTACTTTCGAAAACCAGATTGACCAAATACTTATGTTAAGCTAGTAGCCCATCCGCAATGGCAATTAGAGGTTAAAACAACAAGCAAACACATTTTGTTATGAATCGAGGCGAAAACATCGCCGTAAATTATGTTGTGTCGCTCGTTACTTCGGTGTAATAGAAGATTGAATGAAGGCTAACGGCAATACTTTTTTCTGTGTTGCCTGCAGACTTGTACTTCAAGCAGTTCAGCCTGTACGCCAATGGTGCCAAGATGGCCACGCAAGACTTCTCGCTGCCCAGCCTGGCCGTGGACGACTGTGCCACGGAGTGCGCGGTGGAAGATACCTTCTCCTGCCAGAGCTTCACCTACTGCTTCAACACCGGGGACTGTTTCATCAGCCACCTGCAGCCTTCTGACCCCGGAGCCAATATCCTCAACTCCAGCTTCTGCTTCATATACTCCAGTAAGCGCTCTGTTCTGTGGCCCTTGCTTCATCTACTCTAAAGTGTTTTCTGCACTGCCACTGTGGCTCAGTCTACTCCAGTGAGCTTTCGGCACTATCACCACTTCTCTTGTACTCGAGTAAATGTTGTACACTACCACTACTGTTGCCTCTACATGTACTACCACGAATTTTCTGTACTGCTCCCTCTACACCAGTGAATTTTCACCACTACCATGATTGCCCCGTCAACTTCAGCAATTGTTCTGCTACCGTTACTACTCCCTCTACTTCAGTGAGTTTTCTACAACACTACCGTTGTTCTCTCTGCTCCGGTGAAGATTTTACACAACCACTACTACTCCCTCGCCACCAGTGAAGATTTTACACAACCACTGCTACTCCCTCTGCACCAGTGAAGATTTTACACATCCACTGCCACTTCCTCTGCACCAGTGAAGATTTTACACAACCACTGCTACTCCCTCTGCATCAGTGAAGATTTTACACATCCACTGCCACTTCCTCTGCACCAGTGAAGATTTTACACAACTACTGCTACTCCCTCTGCATCAGTGAAGATTTTACACATCCACTGCCACTCCCTCTGCACCAGTGAAGATTTTACACAACCACTGCTACTCCCTCTGCATCAGTGAAGATTTCATACAATCACTGCTACTCCCTCTGCACCAGTGAAGATTTTACACAACCACTGCTACTCCCTCTGCACCAGTGAAGATTTTACACAACCACTGCTACTCCCTCTGCACCAGTGAAGATTTTACACAACCACTACTACTCCCTCTGCACCAGTGAAGATTTTACACAACCACTGCTACTCCCTCTGCACCAGTGAAGATTTTTACACCACCACTACTACTCCCTCTGCACCAGTGAAGAATTTACACAACCACTGCTACTCTTTCTGCACCAGTGAAGATTTTACACAATCACTACTACTCCCTCTGCACCAGTGAAGATTTTACACTACCACAACTACTCTCTCTGCACCAGTAAAGATTTTACACAACCACAACTACTCCCTCTGCACCAGTGAAGATTTTACACAACCACTGCTACTCCCTCTGCACCAGTGAAGATTTTACACAACCACTGCTACTCCCTCTGCACCAGTGAAGATTTTACACAACCACTGCTACTCCCTCTGCACCAGTGAAGATTTTACACAACCACTGCTACTCCCTCTGCACCAGTGAAGATTGTACACCACCACTGCTACTCCCTCTGCACCAGTGAAGATTTTACACAACCACTACTACTCCCTCTGCACCAGTGAAGATTTCACACAACCACAGCTACTCCCTCTGCTCCGGTGAAGATTGTACACCACCACTGCTACTCCCTCTGCACCAGTGAAGATTTTACACAACCACTGCTACTCCCTCTGCACCAGTGAAGATTTTACACAACCACTACTACTCCCTCTGCACCAGTGAAGATTTTACACAACCACTACTACTCCCTCTGCACCAGTGAAGATTTTACACAACCACTGCTACTCTTTCTGCATCAGTGAAGATTTTACACAACCACTACTACTCCTTCAGCTTCGACGAATGTGTTACACAATCCTATATGCATCATCTGCTCCCGTGTTTCTCACACTATTTGTACTGTTAACTCCGCTTCATTACGTTTCCTTCACTTGATCCACTGCTTTCATTACACTCTGTACTGTTTACTTTGCTCCATTGGGTTTTTGTATAGCATGTATCACTTTCTTTACTCCAGTGAGTTTTCTGTACTTCAGCTACTGCTTCACTCACTCCAATATTTCCTTACTACGGCTACTGTTTTGCACGCTTCAGTGAGTTTCTTATGTTTCAGCTACATCCATTCCTGCGTCTCTGATTATTGTATACTCTATTTGTACTTTAATCCATTCCAATGAGTTTTCTCAACTTCATGTACAGCTGATTCTTCGTCTACTCCAGTATGCTGTCTACGCTGCAGCGACTTTCCCCTCTAGTCCTATGAGTTATCTTCCCTGGTGCGATTGCAGTCTCCATTCAGTGAGTTCTTTCTGCTCCATTTACTGGTGTCTCTTCTTCCCTCAGTTCACCTCAGCCCTGTTCAGCATTACATGTTCTGCTGAATTGTTATGCTAACTCCGGCTGATGGTGATGCGACCATTCCTTACACTGAAAATGACTTGAATCTGCTATTCACAATCTTTCCGATAGTCCCAACTTTTGGACATATACTAATCCTTCTCGTAGACGCTAGCAGACATTTTGAGTCTGTTACCAAAAAAAGGGGAAACAGTTGTCACTCAGGACAACCAAAGACATTACAGCAAAGCTTTCAATGGCCTTCTCAGCGTCATCTCCAGGTTTGTGCTGACAGTCTGTCTGAATTGGCTTCGAGTTCACTGATTCACTGAATCAATGGGCCATTTCCGTGTCGTCCATTGCTCTTTTTTTACAGCTGCATCAAGCCGAATGAGTTGGTTTCCTCTCTGTGGACCTATCAGATTTCGTACTGTCTGTCTGTCTGTCTGTCTGTCTGTCTGTCTGTCTGTCTGTCTGTCTGTCTGTCTCTCTCTCTCTCTCTCTGTATGTTTCCTATTTTCTTTCTTGTTCGTGTATGTACTCAATGCGTGTGCCTATCTATATACGTCTTCATTCTCTTTGTCCCTATTGTTCGGGCTTTACATCTTTAATCACCTCCTGTT
>JAWQFJ010001859.1:355000-402500 GCA_034096865.1 Theodoxus fluviatilis | reverse complement strand
AGTAGCAGAAAACGAAAAACATTCTCTTAGTCTAATATTCTTCGGGGGTGGGAGGTGACCAAGCTCTGTGTGTTAACAGGTCGTTGTACAAATTATTCAAGTTTTCCATTAAGTCAGAAAAAAGGAGCTCCGCATCTACAATTCGTTTGAGTGAACAAGCACAGTTGATAATACACTAGAATATGAAGGACACACACAAAGGGTTGATTTTGTTAACTCTCGAGAACTACTGTCTCTTCAAATTCATCACCTTAATAACAAAGATTGTTAAAATTACAACTGTTTGTAAACTAAGAAATTCGAAACACTAAAAATGGTTATTTATCGACAAAAGCACTGGACATTTGCGACAAAGCAGGTTAATAAGCACGGAAAAAAGCGTGTTTTGAGATAAATGAATGGAAAGGAAAATCATTAATGTACGAACATTGCAGTAGACGTCATTTAATGGAAATGTGGCAAAACGACTTTAATTCAAGAGAAAGATCAAGGAGTGTTACAACAACGCGACATGTCGTCTTTACTTTGACATCATGTCGATTCTGGTACGGGACACGTTTGCAGAATGCATAGGCCGAGAAGTAAACTGAAAGTTGAAGTTTGTGCCACCAACCCATCATTGGGGTCAAGGATACGTTTGTGACGTGATGCCCACGTTGCAAAGCGCTTCGTGAGAGTCTGACGTCACGCAAGACAATTTTCCTTGCAGCTATGATCGAGCTGTAAGGAATGACCCCGAAAACGCGATGCAACCACACGCCCACCCCAATGTCCATCTCCTCCTCAACTGAACCCTTGAAGCCCACGTTCGGTGCACCAGTCTCGCTTGCTTCCAACGCACTCGCCTGCTCCAAGTCTCCTCAACAGTCATCAACATTCACTCATTCGCCGTCGTGTACACTCCGTGCATGTTGCGCACGCAAAGGAGACGGTTGGGCTTCGTCCAGTGACGTCGATGATGACGTCACTGGTCACTTTCAGGGGGAGGAGGCGGCACCTCTGCCTGGACGTCGCTGACGTTGAAGTACTGGGGCTGGTTCTCCGAGTAGGCCTTCAGCAAGCGGTATAGGAACATGTACTGCTCCTGAAAGTTTGCAGAATAGGGTAAGGGCTTCGGACTGACATCCGTACGCTGGGAGTGATTCAGCTAATTTTGTCAGGAAACAAAACCTATGTAGAAATGATTTAACAAAGCGACTAAAATGTATTTAAAAAGAAACGCATTCATTTCATACCATGATTTACCGTACACAAAAAGGTCTTTACGTGGGTTTTCCCCTTTGCTTCCTTACTCGTAAACACGTATCTTTCAAGAATGAAGAATATGATATTTTTAATGTTCTGACGTAGCCTATCATTTGTATTAACAATTGAATACGCATGAACGCTGAACGAAACATGTTACAACCTTGACACTAGACGACTTTTTGGCGATGACAGGTGCATCCGACGAAAATGTTATCATTATTATTTATTTTTTTAAACTTTGCGGTGTTGGATATATTTGTCTCTGAACATGGAAGGGTTAATCCCTCCTTTAAAGATGCAAAATACTTGTATTGACATCTTACAACAAACATTAAAACAAGAGGGGACAAGTACCAGGAGAATATCCACTTCCTAGAGAATACTCTGTAACTCCATAATCGCACATACATACTCACGGAAACTCGATACGGAATATAACCTACCGGAGAGGTTATGTTGTCTCTCCTTGGCACCTTGACCTCCGCCACGCAGCGCGCCAGCGACACCTGGCGGGTGCTCTGTACGTGCTCTAGGGCCAAAGAGGCTGCTAGGAACAGTCCACTTCTTGGAGCACCTGACCTGTAAATACACAGGAATGTTTGTTTGTGACTGTGCGTGTGTGTGTATGTGTGTGTATGTGTGTGTGCGTGTGTGTGTGTGTGTTTATGTGTGTATGTGTGTGTATGTGTGTATGTGTGTATGCGTGTGTATGTATGTGTGTGTATGTGTATGTGTGTGTATGTGTGTGTGTATGTGTGGGTATGTGTGTGTGCGTGTGTGTGTGTGAGAGAGGGAGAGAGAGGGAGAGGGAGAGAGAGAGAGAGAGAGAGAGAGAGAGAGAGGACGATGGAGGGGAGGATGGGTAGAAACACACACACGCACGCACACACACACACACACACACACACACACACACACACACACACACACAGAGTTCGATTAATTAGGTGTGAGATGTACAATATTGTATTTTCCAGCGATAGTGAACATTTGATGTGAAATGTAAATCCTTATGTCTACGGGTAAGCACTTTGGTTTGCCAGAGGAAGAAAAACTTAGATAGACGATAAAAGAAAGAAAGATGTTTTAAAAAGATAGCGAAAGACTATTCATTTGTTACTTAATATGAACTTCTACTTGAGCTCGTTTTATATCTTTCAAAGGAAGACTGAAACCAAAACTCTCTCTCTCTCTCTCTCTCTCTCTCTCTCTCTCTCTCTCTTTCTCTCTTCACAAGCATAACACAATCGACCTCTGACCTGCAGTGGACGAGAACAGGGCACGAGGAGGCGGCCATTTCTTTCTGCACGTTTTCTAGCAGCAACAGGAAGTCAGCAGGACAGAGCGGCACCTCGTCTTCCGATCGCCAGGACGGGAAGCGGAACTCACGCAAGCAATGTCCGGGCAAGGAACTCTGAGAATCCAATAGCATGGCGGGAAATTTATATTTGCATAACGAGTGCAGAGCATGCTGCATGCAGTGAAACAAGAAACTGATTCTGTGAATAGCATTATGATACGTTAAATGAAGGCGTGTGAATGTTTAATCATTGGGGTGATAATCAAAACAGAAAGGATGGTTGTATAGGATGCAGACTTTTGTAGCTCTTTTTATAATGAACATGGGGGAAATGTGTTTGACTTTAAAAAGCTTACTAATACATTTACATGCATGTCTCAGTGTGGATATTTTTTCTCGGCTAGGCACATTTCCCAATAAACCGTTTTCGCACATAAACTGTTCCTAACAGGAGCGCAGTAATCGAATAGGAGCAATTGAAATAAATAAAAGAAAGACTGGCAGAAAAACACTATGCCTGCGCCTCAATACATTTTAAACTGTGCCAGAACAAAGTAAGATACAACATCTATTGGCAATGGCTAGTAGTTGCACATCACCCCCCCCCCCAAAGAGGACCCAATGAAGAAAGAGGAGACTCTCACCTGTCCAAGGTGAGACAGTCGCAGAGCCTTCTCCACCACGCCACGCCTGGCCTCCGAAGACAGCGTCTCCACCTGGAAGACGCCGATCTGCTGGCTGTTGGTGGGGGAGGGCACGTGTGTGCTTGCCTGCATGGAGCGAATGCGAAGGCACAACATGACCAAGAAAGTTTATAACACGGTACAGGATGTCTTTTCACACAGATAGATTGAGGATTATTATTAATTGATACAACATATTACAAGTCAATTACAATAGAATACGTGTCATGCAGTCTATCAGATAATCAAATGCTTTCTATCATCTGACTCTGACACATATCTTTGGATTCGAAAGATTTTCTGACGCTTCATCAAGGCAGGGAAGTTGCGTGCATGTGTGCGTGTTTGTGTGTGTGTTTGTTTGCGTGCGTGTGTTTGCGCGCGCGCATGCGGGCACGTGCGTTTATTTGTATGACAATGAGTGGGTGTTACATCTGTGTAACTGATGGGGGAAATTGGTTAATTGAGGTAATGGAAAAGAAGAAATTTACAAAAGATTATTGGAATATTATGGTATTAGATTACTTGTGCAACAAAAGCAAATGCATGTCGGAAATCGCATTTCCGAAAATTATTTGAATAATGCAAAATGCAGCTGATGGCACAGTCTTCGACAAGTCGACTGTTTCTACAGGCTACAAGAACCGGTAGTCATCGTCTGCATCGCGTTTTGTCCTCTTTGCTTGACTATCGTAGCTTTAGTGTTGCTGTATTTTCATATTTTCCATTTCCAAAGGTGAAGCCCTCATAATTCCACTAATTAGTCGATGGAACTTGATATACAAGCTCAAATATGGGGATCAGCTATGCATTGGAAACCAATGATGCAGAACTTAATAGCAATGTGGCTTGGTCGTCACTGTGGATAGACTTACTTGATCGTCGTCCAGGTTCACGATGACGGTGACATTTTCTTCCCACACAAGTCGCCAGAAGTCGATCACGGTCTCTGTCAGGGGAGTTTGCGTCTGCAGGTACCTGCGCTGCCTCAGAGAACCCTGGACATATTTAAATTTTAAAATCCATGTAATATTCATATGCATCATTCAACTAGTGCAAGCCACCAGAACAAACAGACTATCAGCACAATGTCACTGGCTATTCCACATTTTCACAGAGCAGGACAAGCCGTTGTAAAGTCTAGGACAGTCATTTCTTGAAGACAGTTCAAACTGCGATTACTACATGACAAACAGTAAGGTACACATCTAAGTGCATACTATTTCAGCTTGAGATAACCTATTTCTAGTCAGCAGATTAATACGGGGTTGTCTGTGAATCCTTGTTCATTAACTGAACCGATAGCCTAAACTTTGATGCTTCTGACATCCACAATAATACAAGTGAACTATTAATGATGATGTCAGTAGGTTTCAGTCAGGACACTCGCCGAGCGTTGTAACTCAAACCTGAGTTTACAAGGTATACGAAGCAAATTCAGCCTCATTTCGATATCTCTGGAACGTGCGATATACTTCTAGAAAAAGATGTCCATTTATTTCCTTATTAAACAGCTAACGGCATTCTTTCTATGATAGGTCCTGTTTCCCCCTATTGAGAACAGAACTGAGACATTGCAACATATTTTTTTCCAACACTACACACTACTTACAGGAATGTAGACGGCGTTGATGTAGTCATTGTGGCCAGGAAACTCGGTCAGCAGGTATGGCCTGTGACGATCCGCTGCGGGTAAACACCAAAAGATTGAGCCAATTTATTTTAAAATTCGTTTAGCTTGCCTCTGAGCTGTCAGTTCGCCTGACTTTCTACACCATGCTTCATGCATAAAAGTCCATTGACATTTATATGTAGCCAGACGACCTCTCACTTGCATGGTTTGTATCAGTGTTTGCTTACGTTCGTGCGAAATACATTAATGCAAGCGTACTTTGGCTGCAATGGTTAAGCGTTTGCTCTGTGTTTGTGTGTGCAGATTTTCACGTGTGTTTAATATTATCAACACACACAAACATTATGACTGGAAAACCCAAATGGCATAACGGAGACAAAGCAATACTTCTTGATCAAAAGACAATGCATTGTGCATAGCTAAACTTCCTGATAACTACGTCCACCATAACTGCCAGACGACACTAGGTCAGCACAAGGTCCACTCAAACATCCAACGTTGGGCAAGGCTTCTCCGAATGAATATTTTAAGAATCTCAATTTTTAAAGATAAAAAGATGATAATTTTGTATTCTGTGTTTTAATAATAACATAGTGCAAATCCAGTGACTTGAAAGATTTTCTGCACGACGCCAAAACCTGAGACGCTTGTTTGGTGCATGTCATTTTTCAAGCAGTCGTATTTGAGCGTGTTTATGTTTCGGTTTATCCGCGAAAGAGACTGACAGAGAGGACGGGAAGGAATAGGGAGGAGCGCAAGGCGTTAAGGGCAAACACTATGAAGGAAATAAGGGGGAAAGGGGGGAGGGAAGAAGAGAGAATGCAGGGAAAACTTACCGGCGAGGATATTGTTGACTCGGTTTTTGCTGACGTTTTCCGGCAGCGTGGCGGAGTAGAAGTCTTGGTCCCTCACTGGAGGCAGGCACTCGCACAGGGTCTAGAGGAAGAGAGTTTAGCATTTCTGTACCTCTCTACGGTATGCGTAGATTAAAGAAGCTCCTAAGAGAAATAAAGTCAGCATTATTGGACTGTGATCACGAAAAATGGTGACTTCCCACACAATCTAGAGTGGTCAAGAGTTGAGGATCTTTGCATATCTTTAGCAAAATCGAATGACATGTGTACACATAATTGTTATCAGAGGGAAAAGAATAGGACATTACTGTATTCATAACGCAAAATGTTGCAACCCACTTTGCCTCCAGGACAGTGCGCTGGTAAAGTAAGGAAAGAAAGAAATGTGAGTTGTTCTATTATGGTGTATGCATGCCATGGCATAATATGCAGGTTGATTTCTTAAATTTCATCATGAATTGTCAACAAACCCTCCTCGTGACAGTATCATGTTATAGCTGATGTTTGTGTGTTATCACACAAATTAGCCTATATTAATAGCGAAAGGAAGTTTTGAAATGAGACAACGATAACATTCTGTCATTGCGTTCTATTCATTGAGCGGAATAGTGCTCACCATAAACTCGTTCTGGAAGGCCGGTCGGCCGAACTCGTCAGTCTCGTGAATGGAGGCAAAGTCCAGCTTCGCCAGGGATGTTGGAGCTGACGTCATCGTTCCCGCCATCACCGCTTCATGCAGGAAAAAGTACTGCGACTGCGCATAGGGAACAGCAAGTCGGGATTAACGTTGTTGTTTTTGTTGTTACTAGTTTTGTTGTTATTCATGCTCCTGTTATAAGGTTATAAGGTGTTAGAGAGAGAGAGAGAGAGAGAGAGAGAGAGAGAGAGAGAGAGAGAGAGAGAGATGTGTGTGTGTGTGCATCCTGAAAAAATAAAATAGTTTGAAGAGTTGTAAGATTTGGATGTGTCTGAAACATCGCTAATTGAAATAAATACTTTTATATTTTCATATCAATACATCGCTAAAATGCAAAATAAAATGGCGGTTGGAATAATCACTGAATGATGGTGCATTTTCCGTTGAGCTCCAATCACACTCTCAGCGGAGAAAACAAAGCATTCTTCTTAATTTCAAAGAAGAGACCACACGACACAGTGAACTACCCAGACTGAAGTATTAGACATCTGGCTGACGCGCTGATCTCTGTTCGGTCTCCCTATTCTAAGTATGCCGCATGGCCTCTTATGACCCCCGAACTCTGCATAATCCAACTGACCTCGGTCTGGACAAGATTGACGCGCTGTTGACGCAGGCGCCAGACGGCACGGAAGATGTCGACGCTGCCTCGGTCTAGAGCCTCCTGCAGGCAGATGTCCAGCGCCAAAAACGTCCCCGTTCTGCCCAGACCCGCGCTGCAGACACGAAGAGTCAACAGTCATTTTGGCGCAGAGAGAGAGAGAGAGAGAGAGAGAGAGAGAGAGAGAGAGAGTGGAAGTTCTGTAATATTTCCTCATAAGGCCAGAGCGTAAAGAAATTAAAGTTGCTGCAGTACAAAACATGACGAGAAGAAAAATCCCCCTTAAGTAAATACCGGTATTCTGCTTGGGAAGCTGCATTAAAAAATGTGCTCGTCGATCATCATCCATCAAGTGGGTGGCAGTCAACATGTTTGCAAACCAGTGGTATTCAAAAGGAGCTGTGCCGAGATCATAACCAGGGAGAAGTGAGAAACCCATTCGTTACAGTGCTCCTTCATGAGCCAGATTTGTGCAAGTGTAGCTGGAGCAGCCGACCTGCAATGGACGATGATGGGCCCGTTGCCCGGAGTGGCGTTCACTCTCTGGCAGAAGTCCAGCAGGGGCCAGGGCGAGGCGGGGACGTCCTTGTCAGGCCAGGCCGTGAACTGCAGGTGCTCCACCGTCCTGTACAGCACGCCAGCCTGCAGCAGCAGGGGTTGTAGCATGAGTTGCACAGCGACACGCATGGCGAGAACTGATCGGTGCACTACAAAGGAGGAACTGGACAGTGATATGCGGAGGGGGAGATGAAGAATACGCCGAAATACGAACATGATGCTAATTGTATTGATACATCCATTTTACACTCAGCAGGTGACCTCTGACCTTGCTGAGCTGCAAGATGCGTTGTGTGCAGTGGGAATAGGTGGCGCTCTGTACCAGTCGGACCCGGATGTCCCCCACCGTCACTTCATCTCCGTCACTCCAGTACATGGCACATTTCTGCTGTGAAAGGAACAGGATACAAGATCAATGCAATTACCAAAGTGGCAACATGGTCGTCAATGTACATAGTCACCGACCTTTTTTATCATTAATAACAAAACGCATGTTCATAATTACATACTCCTCTATGTATCAGACGATTTAAAAATGTATCGGAGTGATATATTTCAACAAGGAAGTCAACGTCGACGTCGATATCCTCCTCCACCTTCTCCTCGACCACCTCCTCTTCGACCGCCTCTTCCTCTTCCACCACCTCCTCCACCACCTCCTCCACCACCTCCTCCACCACCTCCTCCACTACCTCCTCCACCACCTCACCTCCTTCACCACCTCCTTCACCAACCACCTCCTCCACCACCTCCGTCTCATTCATCTCTTGTGCTTCTCCACCACCTCAAACTCCTCGATCACATCCTTCTTTTAGACCATTTCTTCCTCCTCGATGATTTCCTCATCTCCTCCTCCTCCTGCTCCTCCTGTTTCTCCTCCCCGCGCTCCCCCACCGCCTCGACCTGCCCCTGCTACTCTTCCTCCGTCTCCTGCTCCTCGTCATTATCATCATCATCATCGTCGTCGTCGTCGTCGTCGTCGTCGTCGTCGTCGTCGTCGTCGTCGTCGTCATCATCATCATCATCATCATCATCATCATCATCATCATCATCATCATCATCATCATCATCACCACATTCCGACCGTTGTCATCAATAATATGACTGTCGTAATCGCTGTCATCATCATTGTCACTACTGCTGTTGTGGTAATCGCTGTTGTCAACATCAACGTCACTACTGGTATGTGTTGTGTTAACTACATGGTCACAAATACATTGCGAAGATAATTTATTTATTCATAAAGTGTATTCATAAACACGTTTGTCTGTCTTTGTCATAACGTTTAAGGTTTCATTTTAAAAAGTCAGGCGCACACTTGCTTTATTTTAGAAACTTATAAGAACTTACTTTGCCCTCCTCGCTGGGGTTGGTCAGCATCACGACCTTCTGGGATCCAAGTTCCCAGAGCATGCGAACGAAGTCATGAAGAGTGTTTTCCATGGGTCCTGGAAGCACAACAGTCTCTTTCACAATTTTATTGCAGTTCATTCCTAGCGTCGGCGACCATCCTTTTTCAACACAAGTACTACATGCATTTCCATGAAATTCAGACACTGTTTTAAGAACAAAGACTAAAGGACTAGGTGTGGAAAGTAATGAAAAGACTAATCCGCTGAAAGTAACACCAGACACATCGTCTAGAGGAAGAAAATGGGATTCAAGTCACGTTTTCCCTCTCAAATCCCGGCATCATATGTGACGTGCATAGAAACAAGGCGGCAAAACAGTATTTGAACAAATGCTGAGAAAAGCGCGCTATGTTACGTAATTGCTTTCCTAAACTTTACATAACTGTGAAATATTAAAGTTTTTCTCCATGAACAAGACATTTTCTATGGGATATGCATGAACGAATAAATGCTATTGTGATGGGAAAATTCCCGTTTTGTCATTTTTCCGACTTTAGTCTTGTTTTCCCGAGCACAGTCACATCCATTCTAGAAAGAACGTTCCCTGCAGTTACCTTGAGCAGCCACATATTTCTACATGTAGTAAGAACATTCCCTGCAGTTACCTTGAGCAGCCACATATTTCTACATGTAGTAAGAACATTCCCTGCAGTTACCTTGAGCAGCCACATATTTCTACATGTAGTAAGAACGTTTCCTGCAGTTACCTTGAGCAGCCACATATTTCTACATGTAGTAAGAACATTCCCCGCAGTTACCTTGAGCAGCCACATATTTCTACATGTAGTAAGAACATTCCCCGCAGTTACCTTGAGCAGCCACATATTTCTACATGTAGTAAGAACATTGCCTGCAGTTACCTTAAGCAGCCATATATTTCTACATGTAGTAAGAACATTCCCCGCAGTTACCTTGAGCAGCCACATATTTCTACATGTAGTAAGAACATTCCCCGCAGTTACCTTGAGCAGCTACATATTTCTACATGTAGTAAGAACGTTCCCTACAATTACCTTGAGCATCCACATATTTCTACATGTAGTAAGAACATTCCCTGCAGTTACCTTGAGCAGCCACATATTTCTACATGTAGTAAGAACATTGCCTGCAGTTACCTTGAGCAGCCACATATTTCCTCTCTCGGTCATAGCCCTGAAATCAGAGAGAGTGTATTAATTGAAAGATTGTCATTAGGCACGTGTCGATGATCATTAACAATCTGTAAAAGGCGATCAAGCTAAAACACTTTCTTCGAAAATACTTCTTTTTTGTTATTCTACTTTACGAAAGGGCAATGACTATGCGGATTATGACAGGGCAAGGATAAGAAAGTAGGGAGCGAGATGGCAATGGAAAGCCTAATCTACTGGTACATTAGAGCAACATGAAAGTTTCCACATCTCTCACCGTTTACATTTGTTTTGGCCACGGTTGTTCATAGGACTTTGCCCCAAAATATCACCCACCGAGTGTATGGTTGTGAAATAATGCGCTGTAAAATATATTGCTCAGATGGGCACAGAAAACTAAAAGGGGTCTTCTCCACTAGACCATGAAGGGAAGCAGTAAAGATGTACAGCGAATCGAGCCCTATCTAACATTCTGGTGTTGTCATGGGATCTAATCCAAAAAGAAAGAAAATTGACATGGGCGCGAAGCCTTGCAGAGGACGACAAGGGTACTTACGTCGATGTAGCAGGCGTTGATGTAGTCGCTGTCAGGGTCTCCGTCCAATGTGGTCAGTATAACGCGGGAATGGTCATCTGAAATAAGTACGTAAAAGGGGTTTTAAAAGTGAGCCTCCGTCAGCTGGTCCGTCCATATGTGGACGAGAGTTGCTACTCTCCATACTGCCTCAATAGTCTCCGTTGGAGACTGGTTGGAGTGAGGTTTCCAAACTCCTTCAATAAGTAGATAAAGTCAATTGTTATACCATTCCTGTTTATGTTGAGAGAATCGTACATTCAGCATTTGATGTACGCCTTTTGTTCCATTATTTGACTGAGGAAACAAACTCATTGAACAAAGTATGTGCTCTATATTTGATTCTCTCTCTCTCTCTCTCTCTCTCTCTCTCTCTCTCTCTCTCTCACTCACTCACTCACTCTTTCTCTCTCTCTCTATCTCTCTCCCTCTTTCTTTCTCTCTCTCTCCCTCTCTCCCCCTCTCTCTCTCTCTCTCTCTCTCTCTCTCACTTCGCGTTGAGACCTCGTTGAGTGCAGACGTGCTTGCTGTTGCTCCGCTGACAATGTGACTACAGTAGACATCTGTGCTATTGAAACGCTTATTTTTCGTCGTTGTTTTCGTCGTTGTTGTGTGTGCAGCCAATGGATGAAAGTACAAGTACCATGTGAGTCTAACGTGTACTCGAATTTTGACTTTATTTGAAATTCGTTGATTTACTGACGGTTTCTCTAGTGAGAGGTGTTCACGCTCAGTCGCACCATACCCGCTAACTGGACGGTGGTTTTAATACTATTCAGTCAGTTTATAAAGTGAATTTATCATTGCACTGATTGTGACTTAATTTGAACTCCGTTGTGCGACTGACAGTTTCGCTAGTGTACGGTGTTCGCGCTCCGTCACGCTCAACCCGCTTGCTGGACGGCTGTTGTTTTGGCGTTGCAGGGTGTGCAGCCCACGGGTGAAAGATATCCTGTCAGCTTGAACTTTTCTTCGATATGTATAATTATGACTTTATGTGAACTCTGTTGGGCTACTGACAGTTCGCTTGTGTGCAGTGTTCACGCTCCGTCGCGCTGAACCCACTTGCTGGACGTCTATTATTCTTGCGTTGCTGTGTGTGCGGCATACTGGTGAGAACAGTCATGTGTATTTAGCGTTGGGTCATATTTGACTTTATTTGAACTCCTTTGTATTTCTGATATTCGTTGTGAGAGATATCCACGCGTCGTCGCGCTCAGCCATGGGTGTAGATACTGACTGTTACCGCCGACGCATTGGAGCGTTCGACGCGTGCATGCGGCCGCGCCGTGTTCCGCAGCGCTGCCCTCGATACGACCCGAAATCGAAATGGGATGTGTACACTGACTTTTCAGCACGGGTGATGATTTGTACTCTCTTCCTGTGCGTTCTTTGGGGTTACGGGCTGGTTGGAAGGGCAGTCATCAACTCTGCTTGTGTCAGGAGCCTCTCTGCTGGAATGTTGGGTCATGATCTGATTGTGTTGGGAACATCCGTGTGCTATGCGGTGGACATGAGTGGCATTTTGCTCCAGTGCAACGACGTAGAGCGCAATCCCGGGCCTTGTGAGATGGAGGATGTTGACAGAATTGTCAATGGGATGGGTGAAATGATTATGCGATGAATGGATGAAATGGAAGAAAGGATGAAAGGGAGTATAGACAATGAGAAATGACTTAGGTGATTTGGACGCGAAGCTTTCCTCCATTGAGAAGGACTTAGAGGCCATGCGTTACCAAATTGATGATCAAGAAGCAGAAATAGATCTGATCGCCGAAAGTCAGAAAAAAATAGAAGAAAAAAATAGAAGAACGCGAGATCCGTGACAGGCGGGACAACACCTCATTCTGCACGGGATTCCCGAGGTTGACGGTGAGCGTGAGGACAGCGAGCGAAAGTTCGTGGAGATCGTGAACTCCGTGCTGCAGTCTCCAATCCAAGTTACTGACATTGTTCGCGCTCACAGGCTTGGTACGAGAAGACAGGAAAAATCGAGACCTTTGATCGCCATTGTTGCCAGAACAGCTGTCAAGTTCTCCATACTCGAACGGAGGAATGAGCTGAAAGTTAAAGGCGTCGGAGTATCGGGGGACTTGACACCGAAGCAGCGTCGGGAACTGCAGCAAGCCAGAGAGCAGGGACTCATTGCCTACTACAAGCGGGGCGTACTACACACAGAGGCCCGTGTGCCCCGCACTGCTGCCGCTGAGGAAACTGTTGGTGAGAGCGATGCTGGCGACACCGGTGGCCGCAGGCTGAGATCCCACACCAATCCTCGCGGAAGGACCCGCTAGGGGGGTGGCCAAGGCCTCAGAGACAACAGCCCTGCAGGAACAGGTATTCCTCCAGAACTCTTGCATTGGACTTTGTTAATTTTTTGTGGTGGAATGTGGAGGGCTTAATGAGTAAATTTGATGACCCGGACTTTTGCCATTACTTGGATGATTTTTCTGTTTGTTTAGGAGAAACTTTTGTGGAAAGTATGGATTTATCACAGTTTCTCTCTTCTTTCGATAAGTATATTGCTCCCGCGGTGAAGCTGTCTGCACGAGGGAGAAGGTCCGTTGGGCTATTATGTCACATCAAAAAGAATCTGAGTCCCTACTTTCACCGCATTGAATGTTCCTACGATAACATTCTGATATTTCGCGTAGACAAGATTGTGTTTAGGTCTGAAAGAGACGTTGTTGTCCTTTTCGTTTACGCTCCGCCATCTGGCTCACCTTACTATGATGTTGTTAATGAGACAGATGGTATACTATTGCTGCAAACTTGCCTTTCTGATGTAAGTTGCATGCATGATGACAGTAATCTTCTCCTGTGCGGTGATTTGAATGCGAGGACTTCAAAATGAAATACATCTAGTATCAGCATTTTCGATGTTAGAAATGAAATGTTTTATGACTCGGCTATCACAAGATAATATAGTTAATGATTATGGACTCGCCTTATTGTCTTTGTGTGTTGCATTTGACCTTTGTATCTTGAATGGTTTCTTGAATGAAAGGGAATCTGACAAATTTACATTTGTTTCGCCCAACGGCAGCAGTGTCATTGACTACATAATTTCATCGAGAGATCTATTATCATTGTTTCAAAATATGTTTGTGAGAGAATCTGTCATTTCCCCGCATATGTGCTTGGAGCTGTCGCTCAGAGAATTTGACCATACTGCAAAAGTTGATGAATATACTAGTGGTCTGATTTCTTATACGAAAATAATTTGGGACGAGAATGTAACTGATCAATATGTTGGTAATCTCCGTAGTATTACGACGGAAGCTGGAACTGAGGACAGTATATCTGGTGAGCATTTCGACGTCAATGCCGCAACTAACTCTATCTCATCATGTCTTGTAAGAGCTGCTGAATTTTTTAAAGAGAACAATAGTGTATAATGGGAAATGTAGATATTGTAGAGAATGGTATGATAGAACCTGTAGGGATGCAAAGAAGAATGCTCGAAAAAAACTAAGACACTATTTACATAGGAACACAGAAGAGAACATGGCAGCTTACATTAAATCTTTGAATATAAACAATTAATTACAAAGACAAAATCTGCGTATAGGTGTTCCGTGAGTGAAATGCTGGCTAGCAGTGTCCATGACTCATTCTGGAAAGAAGTTAAGAAGCTTAATGTGAGGTCCAGTGTGATCAAAAGTTCTCTGGAGATGTGGTATAACATTTTAAAAACCTCTTTTCTTCTCCGTACTCGTCCCAGATGACTGCATTAACTCGTCTCATGATCTTCCAAGCTGCAATGACACTAACGGTGTACTTGACTCTCCAATATCTGAGGAAGAGGTTTTGATTGCTCTGTCTCGTATGAAGAAAGGGAAGGCGGCAGGGACTGATTTGATCATAGGAGACATGCTACGGAGTGCAAGACATTTCCTTCAACCTTTCCTGCTACGATTGTTCAACGAAACTTTTGCGTCAGGCGTATTTCCTCAGCTTTGGTCGGAGTCAATTATTCATCCTGTGCACAAGAGTGGAGACTATGACTCTCCCGATAACTATCGAAGAATAGCTCTAACCAGTATACTTAGTAAGGTGTTTGTCCATATTTAGAACAAAAGGTTGCTTTCTTGGGTTGAAATGAATGGCTTACAAAGAGAGGAGCAGGCTGGCTTTCGGCGTGGCTACTCCACGATAGACAATATTTTTGTTTTGTATGGCATTGTGCAGAAATGTCTTAGCAGACAAAGAAAATTGTACGCATGTTTTGTTGATTTTAGAAAAGCCTTCGATTCAGTCGATCGCAATGTTTTGTGGGACATTCTACAAAGAAATGGGGTTCAAGGGAGATTACTCAAAATTCTCAGAGCAATGTACGACTCGGTACAATACTGCGTACGCGGCACTCAGGGGCAGTCCCAGTTGTTCGAAAGTTTAGTGGGACTGAAGCAGGGCTGCAAAATCAGTCCTCTTTTGTTCTCAATTATGGTCAATGAGTTAATAGAAAAGTTTCTGTTAATGCAAAACATGGTGTACAGCTCATGCCAAATACACCCAGTTTGAGTATACTTCTGTTTGTGGACGATGTCGTGGTCTTTTCGGATACTGTAATGGGTCTACAAAACCAGCTTAACTGTTTAAAGAATGCCTCTAACACGTTAGGCCTGACAATAAATACTGCTACGACAAATATTGTTATATTTCGTTCAGGTGGTTACATAGATTTGTATGAGAAATGGTACCTTGGTAAAGAAATCAAAATAACAAATGCATACAAATATATCTGGGTGTTAAGTTTACTCCTAAACTTTGTGTTCGTAACACTCGGAAGGATCTGGCCTGTAGAGCTAAAGCTGCTCTGACTATTATAATTAGAACCCTAATGAAGATCACTCGTGTACCTGCTGCTGTATTTTTCAAGCTGTTTGATGCTCAAATTCACCCCATTCTGTTGTACGGGACAGAGGTTTGGGCAGTTCATTAGTGCGAAGCCATTGAAGGTGTTCATTCGCATGCTATAAAGTCATTTTTGAATGTTTCATCAAGAACCCATAATTTAATGTGTTATGGTGAAACGGGACGCTTTCCTTTGTACATAAATGCTGTTTTAAGGAGTATAAAGTACTGGCTGAAGATTTTGAAGATTAACAATGACAGACTACCTAAAAGAGTGTATCGCATGATGTGTAGTCTTCCTCACAATTGCGTCTCATGGGAAATGATGGTAAATGATTTGTTGGTCAAGTTTGAATTTGAAAGCGTTTGGATGGACCAGTCCACTACAAATGATCGTGTCTTCATTAAGTGCCTTCGAGATAGACTTATAGATCATTTCCGTATACGATGGATGGAAAACCTGAACGGAAGTAACAGATGTATTTTCTACAAAGAAATAAAAAATCAGTGTGTAGTAGAAAAATATCTCAGTTGTATCGATAAAAAGGTTTTCAGAGATGTTTTCGTCCGCTTTAGAATGGGCATCACCGATTTTTACATCCATAGACGAAGATATATGAAGCAACCATATGCTTTGTTATGCCCATTATGTAGAGAAAAAGAGAAGGATGAATTTCATTTCATGTTGGAATGCCCAGCTCTGCAGGACTTGAGGGAACGGTACCTGTTGTTGCCACCTATTGAAAATCCAATGAAAAATCTTTAAAGCAATGAAAATGACACTATAACCAGAGCAACAAGTGTTTATCTGTACAAAGCCTTTAGTTTAAGAGATTTGGCTGTAAATTCACCGGAATGTAACGGGTTCTATTTGGATGAATAGGTAGACATACGTATTTGATGTGATGTCGGCACAGATGTTCCACTTGATGTATTTCCATGTGCTTAATGTGTATTGCTTGCTTTGCTTTGGAAAAGGCCGGAGGCCTACCCAATAAACCATTCGTTCGTTCGTTCGTTCTCTCCTTCTCCCTCTCTCTCTCTCTCTCTCTCTCTCTCTCTCTCTCTCTCTCTCTCTCTCTCTCTCTCTCTCTCTCTCTCTCTCTCTCTCTCTCTCTCTCTCTCTCTATATATATATATATATATATATATATATATATATGCATGCTCATTTCCTAAGATAACGTGTGCTATCACTACTTGCTCAGAGAGGTATCCGTTACTTACACGGATAGACGTCTTTGTAACGGTTTTTCTTCTTGTTTTGGTCGGTGAGAGCACAGGTGTGTGACGCTATGAGGCCTTGTGGTAGATCCTGAAAACAGAACGTTACAAGCAATGTAGTACGCCTTGGTGGCCATCCTAATGTGTGCTCCTTTAGTACGAAGCTAGTCTGCAGTGAGTGAGCAAACGATCATATTACGTTGTCAATTTGTCTCTGCGAAATATTATCTTGCAACGATATGCTGTTGCTGGATCACAGAGAAGAATTCAGCAATATTAGAGAATGTGGAAAGCTTTGACACTGTTAATCTTTTGAAAATGACGTGAGCTTCTCTATGCACGCAATGTTGCTCAAAGAGACGAAGCGATTGGTATAAGAAAGATCATTTTACTGATTTGCCGAGCACATCCCTTTTGGCAAATAAGATACGCAACCGTGACTGGGTCGAAACAATGTAGATATTGCACATTTCGTTTTTCTGTATATTGCTCATCCCTCTTTTCCCAAATACAACAGTCTTAAAGCAGCATTCACATTCTTCCATGAGAATGGAATGATAAAAGATATTATGGAGGGACAGAAGGGATGGAAGTTGGATGATAAGAGTGTGCGGATGGAGAGGAAAGGAAAGAAATAGGATTGGTCGACCTTGAACTGCTGGTGACACAGGTGGGGCTGCAGGCGCCATGCCGCCAGGTGGGCACCCAGGTAGGATACGCTAATGTCATGACAGGAAGTTGCCTCCCCTTCCGGTGACGTCACCAAGGAGTCGGCCCTCTCTAGTGGCCTGGTGTCGATGTGGTCTTCGTCGTTGACATCTGGCACAGGGCAGTCTGCACACACAGTAAGCATTTGGATAGAATGACTCTTTTGGGGGTCTGCAAGATGGAGGAAATTTTGGTTTGCTTTTGAGAATGACCAACTATTCTTTATGATTCTGATGCGATAGCTGCAATCTTAGCAGTTACTTATTTGTGGATAAAAATAAGTGAAAGTAACTCTTATGTCGATATCATGGATCCAGTGGTCATTTACACCACCAACATTCCCGCCCTTACCGATACAGACTGACTTGGTTGCTTACGTACTGAACTTTAAAAAAATATTTAAGCATTTTATTTCCTTAGTTGAACTGTTCATAAAAGCTCTTCGGATTTCACGACTGGCGGTTCAATTATTTTTAAATGTTAATATTAAGATCATAGCTGATTTACAGCAGAACGGAGTAGACGCATTCGTTTGTGCCTATTTAAAATGTATATAACACGCATAAACAAAAGCAAACAGTGCAGGTGAACTCTTTGGTGATTGTAGAAAACGTGTAGTCTTTCGAACATGTGGATTAAACTTCAGCAATTCACAACAGCAAGGTACGCAGAATTTCATCTTCTTCGACAGGTGTATGAGAATGATACTTTTTCAACACTGAATGACTTCTTCTCGGCGGGAAACTTAGATAAGCATAGTAGAGGACGGACTGTTTCAACAGCTGTCGGACAAACAAGTCACCGTCGTGGGTGTAGCTTGACTTGCCAACCAGCTCCACGGAGTCCATCGTTCTTCGGTACGTGAACTGAGCCTTCCTCTGGGTGGACCTCCGCCTGCAATAGAATTCATAAAAATGAGTCGATAAGACATGCATTCCAACATCCGTCCGTCCGTCCGTCCGTTAGTTTGTCCACCTGTTTGTCTCCTCTTATTACCATCTGACGTCCATCCTACCACTATGAACTGATGGAAAATATAAAGTTTGACGAGTTTGGTTTTTTGGAATATCGGTGAGCCATTAGTAGAAACTATGGTGGTGATGGAGTTTTCTTCCTTTTGTCTTCATATGTTTTGTTATTTGTTTAATTTTGGGCTGTCTTGTCCCTGAGGTTATCTCAGAGATGAAGCCAAATGCAGGATGACTTTGTAATTGGTGTTGTTGTTTTGTTGTTGTTCACGTTTATTTAATGATCAGACTTTTCTTAGGAACAATCCCCTTCTATCATAAGTGAATTTACACACAAAGTACACAGAAAAATGACTAAAATTGCATACACACCCTCCTAAAGCCAACTTCGATTCGACAGATGTTTACCTGCGGACGACAAGAGCGGAGACGAGAATGATGACGAGGAGGAAACCCCCAGCAGCGGCACCGATGATGATGCCTAGTATGGGCACACTCCCTGCACCGGAAGTCTTGGTCTCGCCCGCCCTGTCCCCCCTCTCGGTGGCTGCTCCCTCCCCCTCGGGCAGGGCCGCCATGGGCTCCACTGAATATAGAAGACACATGGGTCAGGGGTCTGTAGTAGGTCTTCGTCACCATGTCTGTTTCTAGTCTGATGCCCTTTTCTACTCACGCTAAAGATTTTCCCGAGAAAAGATTTGGAGCAAAATACTTACCTGCTCCTGACATTCTAACGACTTACAATGGACTGCTCGCAAATACAAACACTTACCTGGATTAAAAATTATATTATTTCCATTCCAACAGAACAAAAAAATGAAACATTTGGTCCCTTTGATATACTTTTCTCATCACAGTTTCTGGGGGAAAGTGGCAAAACACCCACGACCCAGCTGAAATCCGTCATAATATTGGCAACTGTTGCACAGTGATATTTAACATGAAAGCAATGTTCCGCATGCGAATTCTAGCTCTACCTTCTGGAATGTCGCAGTAAACACCGAACCAGCCAGGCAGGCATCCCAGAGTGCACTCCCCTGTTTCGTTGTGGCACTGCTGCTCCAGGCAGGTGGCGCTGCAGTTGTACACGCAGTTCTCTCCATGGCGCCCCTCTTCGCACCCTGTAGGCAACAAACATGCGCAGAACTGTGTGACGTTACAAAGACACATCGACAACACGCACATACAAACAGACACACACACACATCCACAACTACACACACGTATACACAAACACGCACATACACATCCACAACTACACACACGCATACACACATACACACACATACACACACACACACACACATACAATTACACGCATTAACGCACACGTTCACAAACCTACATATACGGACTCGTCTGCACCATTAAGAAATGACATGCATACACATTTAGGGAAAGACAAAGAGTATCAGACAGAGAGGACATGAAACGGTGTCACTTTATGTTACCTTAATGAAAGGTCAGTAAAAGGTACATATCTTTTAAGAATGAGGATATTTGTTGTTGTTGTTGTTATTGGTGTTGCCTTTGGTTATTGCGGCATCTACTGACTCTGCATTGTTGGTTGTTACTGGGATTATAAAATGTGGGAATGTTTTTTTTTCATCAATCCTGACTCATCTCTGTCGTTGAGAGTTCAAGAAGTTTTCATTCCCAAAATTACTTTCTTCTTTTAGTGATTGCCAACACCTGATTTTTGGCAACCAAAACTAAACAAATGAAGAGCGTAAATACAGTATCTTGTGTACGTAAATCTCTTTCACTCTTTGCTGTTGTATGATTTTGCTCCGGCAATGTCTTTGTAATAACTGAAGAAAAGTGGTTCCTGGTCTTTGTCAACAAGAAAACCGACCTGAAATCATCCGAAACGCCGACAGCCTCACGCAATCCATCGGAATTCCTATGACTGGACAGGGAAGAGTGTACTGGATAGAACGGAAAGAGAAACATACTGAGAGATAAAAGACGAGCATACCCAGCTGGCAGTAGGACCCCTTCCTGCCCGCCCTGCAGCCAGCGTAGCACACACCGGTGACAGGATTGCACGTGCTGTCCAGGCAGTCCGCACTGCAAGTCATGCTGCAGTTCACTCCGTAGTAGCCAGCCTGGCATTCTGCAAGGACGATCGAGTTGCGTATGCATGATATGCGTGAAGAAGAGTCAGTGCGAGTTTCTCACCAAAGTCTTTGTGAATAATGGATTCCTCTAGCTGTTGTTGATGAGACATGTAGAAGTATAAACAACAACAACATATAAATACTTTACCACAACAAATCGTCGTCGTCGTCGTCCTCCTCCTCCACCTCCTCCTCCTCCTCCTCCTCCTCCTCCTCCTCCTCCTCCTCCTCCTCCTCCTCCTCCTCCTCCTCCTCCTCCTCCTCCTCCTCCTCCTCCCCCCCTCCTCCTCCTCCTCCTCCTCCTCCTTCCCCTCCCTCCTCCTCCTCCTCCTCCTCCCCCTCCCACTCCTCCTCCTCCTCCTCCTCCTCCTCCTCCTCCTCCTCCTCCTCCTCCTCCTCCTCCTCCTCCTCCTCCCCCCTCCTCCTCCTCCCCCTCCCACTCCTCCTCCTCCTCCTCCTCCTCCTCCTCCTCCTCCTCCTCCTCCTCCTCCTCCTCCTCCTCCTCCTCCTCCTCCTCCTCCTCCTCCTCCTCCTCCTCCTCCTCCTCCCCCTCCTCCTCCTCCCCCTCACACTCCTCCTCCTCCTCCTCCTCCTCCTCCTCCTCCTCCTCCTCGTTTTCGTCGTCGTCGTCGTCAAAGTTGCCACCATGGTTCTCGTCACCACTATAACCTTCTACGACGAAACGACGAACACAAAGTAGACGCTAAAGACAGAAACAGCACCACCACCACCACCAACGACGACGACGACGTAACGACGACGACGATGACAGCAACAAAATGACAAAACAAGGTCGATGATATGGAAGACCTCGACACTCACCTTTGTTGCAGAGGAAGCCACGCCAGCCTGCCTGGCATCCAAGATCACAGCCACCATCAACAGGGTCGCACTGACCCAGCAGGCAACGGAAACATTTCCCAGCACAGCCCACGCCGTGTTGTCCCTTGGGGCAAGCTAGGAAGACGGGGAGATAACTTTAAACGGGCTCGCCAATGATGAGTTGCCTCCCTTGGCAACTGACAATTCCGTCTGTGTGCCAAGTTTCTGTGTTCATGCGTCCTGACACACTACTCACAATGCAAGTACAGTACTCACTGTGTGTACTCAGCATTTACTGTCTACACACTAACTATGAATGGGGGTCAACACCATTTATTCGTTGGGCGAACAACGCACGCCACAGAACGCGTCCTGATTGCCTAAGTGCTGTGACCTCAAAGCACCAATATTCCAGAGGTCATTATAAGAAAAGGGGTGGGAGATATGTTTGCTTTGTTTTTGTTGTTGTTTTCTCCTTTTTTGTTTTGACTTTTAAAGATTATATATTTTGCTTTTAGAATCAGCACAAACAGGGACAATTACAGATCAACAGCACTTGAGTCTTCTGTGGGTGCAACACATACATATGACAGACAGGTAGAAAACAAGTGATAATAGCTGAAGAAGAGGTACATGTAATTACTTAGTTTTGATCCCATTAACTAATACATTACACTGCCCTCTTTCAAATACTCTACAACACATTGACAATAACTCTGATCAATATTTGGCAGGAATGATCATGATGCTAATGAACATAAGCATCAAAGTAATGGTACACTCACTCTCTTTTCCCAGGCAGGGGTTGCACTTGTGGCAGTGAGCTCCTGCACTGCTGCGTTATTTGGTGCCTGACGTCCTGTCCTCTGCCTGACCTTGACCTTCTGTACGACATGGTGGCGCGGCTCCTTGCCAGTGAGGTGGACGTGAAGGAGGTCTCCTCCAAGCTAATTGCAGTGCGTACCTGAAGGAGTTCTCCTCCAAGCTAATTGCAGTGCGTACCTGAAGGAGTTCTCCTCCAAGCTAATTGCAGTGCGTACCTGAAGGAGTTCTCCTCCAAGCTAATTGCAGTGCGTAACTGAAGTTCTCCTCCAAGCTAATTGCAGTGCGTACCTGAAGGAGTTCTCCTCCAAGCTAATTGCAGTGCGTAACTTCTAGAGCATACTTCTCTGTCTTTCAGCAATCCGGTTTGGAGGGTAGTATAAGTCCTCAGTCTTGGGTTTAACTGAGACAATGTGTCTGATTAGCTGGGCTGACTGAGATGTTGGACTTGTCAGGGTGGCTGTGAAGTCCTCGAGGAATGGACTATACTTGATGTAATTGCCAAAACGCTGTCGAGAGATGGGCTGTTTAGCTGCCTGGTTGATTGACATCAGAGTAGGATTGAAATGAGGGCACTGTTACCATAACAGTGTTCTGAGTTACCATCGTGAATAATTGCATAGATCAGAATTGTGGAAAACAATCTTTTGCAGCTTTTTTTTTATAGCTCTATTTCAGTTATAAAACAAGCAGATAGGCAGACAGATAGACAACCAAGCAGATTAAAATAATATTCCTTAATTTCCTGAATCATGGATCAGTGTTTGAACACGAGTTCTTATTACAGTGAAGGGCAGAAGTCGTCAGCAGATACCATTCCTTAATCGTCGTCCTTCTCCCCCGTTCTCTAGAGCACCCTGAAAAAAAAACTTTCCCGGCGAGGCATGGAACCTGAAGCAAACCGGAGCCCCTTCCTGAGGATGCTGCTTGCAAAGGTGAGGAAAGAGAGGGGATTCTGGAAGCATGGCCCCGTCCTGGACTTCATGCTGATGCTGCTCAAGCACAACACTCGGGAAGAACACTTGCTTTGCCTGGATCTCTGTGAGGAGGTCGTGAATGAGATCCTTGCACAGGAGCCTGGTAGTGCGTCCCTCTCAGAGGACCAGTTCAGGCTGTCTCTGCTGGCGTACAGCCAGTGCTCAACCGTCCTTGTCAAGTCCGCAAGAGATGTGGATGAGTTTGTCCAGAAGAGAGCGCGGTCCCTGCTGCATGGAGTAAAGGTTCAGCTTGCCATGCCAGATGCTGCGTTGGGGTTGCCCAGTGGTCACATGGACACTCTTCTGGCTGGCTACATGGACTTGCTGGATCAGCACAACAGGCTGGCACTGTCCCCTTTGAAGAGGAGGCTTGGGCAAGCAGAGGAAGAAATATATGAGTACTATTCCTTGCCTTTGTATGCAGATGCTCCTCAGGAGGTGGTCACAGCCATGAAGTCTTCTCATGGCCTGATTTCAACTCAGCCAGCAAGCTATGGAGACCTTTCTGAGGCTGATGGTTCTGTTGACTCTTCTGAGTCAGACACACTGCCGAGATTGGCACTGACTGCAAACCAGGTTTCTTCCCTACAGAGCTTGTTTGTCCAGATCCTCAGTGCAGCAGTGGCACCATCTGCTTCCCAGAGTGGAGCTGATGACAACTTGGTGGAGCTGCTGGAGGAGCTGTGGCTGCAGGTCTGGTGTCATGATGTCCAGCCATGTATGGACTGTGAGTGACGTGAGTGAATGACAGTCCTGTATGCACTGAGTGACAGCCCTGTATGGACTGAGAGCGAGTATGGATATTGTGAATGACAGCCCTGTGTGGAGAGAGACAGCTCTGCTAGGACTTGATTGCTGCATAAACTGCATTGTGGTATCCGGTTATTTGTGGCAACCTCTCTACCAAGTTTAGGAAAATGTGTGCAAGGCACAAAGTGGTCATGTCAAGTATCGGTGAAATGTATTCAAACTTAGTTTATTAGGACTTGGCTGTTGTAAATCCCTTGTTGTATTCCTTGCCAGACTGACTATTGCTTTGGAGAATCTTTTTAAGGGGCTTGGGGTGTGTGAATATTTGTTGTAGGTTGTTTGACCGAGATAGTAACAAAGCCCAACATATGAATGCTCCAGGTGTTCTTCAAAGCAGACATGGAATTTACCGAAGCTTAATATCCCTAATGGTGGTTTAGCAGTATCAACTCACTGGAGTCGTATCGCAAAAAATATTGCGCTAGGCATCCTCCCGCCAGAGTTGTATCACGAGATTGTTTGCGCTGCGATAGCAAATTTCTCGCTCTGGTTCTACTGGTCTAAGGGAGATAAATCTTGTTTGCCTGTGTAACTGAAGGAATGTGCAAGCAGGTTTAGTTCCCTTTAGTCGATCTTTTAGACCAATGATCAGAAATTGTAACTTTTGTGCATATGGTGTACCCGTTGACAAAATGGCGAGAAAGTGACGAACAGAGACGCTGGAACTTGTGATTTCTGACGGCTATGATGAGGAAGATGCTCTTATACATTGTCTATCAGAAGAAGAGTATGATGAAAGTGACGATAGCGATTGTGAAATCAAAGTCAATGATCATTGAATAGAAGGGGAAAAAATTTTGCTGTGTCCGTGAGCAGGAAAACACTGAAGCTTCAAAACAACAAACAGGTCACAATGGTTCAAAGGCATCGTGGCTAAATATTGTGATTGTTCTCTGGAATTGTTTTTCATGATTTTGGTTGATTGCAAGCTTCCATCTGCTTGTATTTGTCTATACTAAATGTTTATAAATATTTGCATTACTTGGATATTGAAATTTAAAGTTTTTCCTTTTCTGAGTGCTTGTATGCTTCCCATAACAGCTAGTGAACTGTTTTTTTTCCTACTTTTTCATTTTTGCGCATGTACACACTCAATTCTATGATGTGTAATTTATAATTAGCACTTTTAGTCACTTAGATCATTCTTTGGATGTAAAGAGTAAATAAAGAGCTTTCATTTGAGACATAATTTGTCTTGTTATCTTATGCCTTTGTTCTCTGGAATCGTAAGTTTTTCATGCATTTTCAAACATATAATGAAAATACAATCACAATATTTAGCCACGACTCCAGTGAGTTGTGAAGTGTAGGCCCCAGTTTAGCATCACCCCGAGCAACCATTGCCTGCAGTGGCTGGACCTGTGCCAAGGATTAAAGGACATTTAACAACTGCTCTGGTTCTCTGCAGATAATTCATGGAACTTGGCCATTGGTGCTGTAATGGAGAACAATAATTTTTACATTTTAATCCAGCTTCGTACCATGAAGAGGTCATGACCTCCTGGGGAAGGAGTGTGTGTGTGCTCCACCTGTCCCCTTTGTTAACAATAAGAAGTAACATTGCCCTGAATAAGGCAGATGCAATGAAAGACTGCATCATGGCATTCAATTTTGCTGCCTTGGAAGGGAAGCAACACCGAGAGCAGGAGGCATGAGCAGAAGGCTGTGGTAATGCCACATCGAGGATTCAGCCCTGTAAATCAACTTCTGCATCTCGTAATCTGCAACTGGTAAAGTTTGCAGGCAACACGGGGCCGAGTCAGAATGCAAGAAACTGGGCTTTGCAAGACCTTTTAAAAGCAAATAGTAATGCGAGTTTTGCCATCTCTATCCAATGACATCAAGACTTTTCACTAATCTCAGGAGAGGCATTATTGCTGAAATAAATGCAATTGAAAAATATTTTCAGACCATCATAAAAATGTTTGAGAACTTGAAAAACAACTCCTAACTGCGGTATGTGCTGTGGTTTCCAGTTCCAAGCTACAGCCTGGACCGTGTTAGTCTTTAGAATGAAAAGTTAAATCCCACTTTTCAACCTAAGAAATTCATCTGTCTTAAGTGCAGTTGAGAGCATGCATAAGAAGCTGGTCAAGACCCTTCATTTGCCTTCAATGCAGTGCACAGGACTAAAGACTCAAATTTTGTTGAGTAAGTAGGTCAACCCAAGCATTCTGAAGTATTTATCTTATTGCCTTAGTTGTTTGTCTACAGCAGTACCAGTATTATGCATGCTAATTTTGAAAATAGCTTAGGTCCACTGTTGTGAAATAAATTTAAAAGCACCAAGGGAAAAAAATTTAGGCACTTTTTTAATGTCTTCATAAGTACATGGCATCTACATTTCATTAAGTGGTGTATAAATAAAGCATTGAAATCAAGAAGCGTACAGAAATGTCCTCAATGTTTTATTGTTGTTACAGGGTAGTGAATCTAATTTCACAATACAATAGTCACTTAAAATCAAGCAGTAACATTTTTCACATCCATGTACAGTCAAATAACACCCCCGACATGATTGCAGAAACCATCTCAAAGGGAAAACTATCTCTGGCATCTATTTTCCTCCAAAAGTGACGTGGTAACAAATTTGCTAGAGTAGCCACAGTTATTTGGCACCCAGCTCATCCTTGAAGGGCACAAAGGAAAGGTCGCCAACCACCGCCATGGCTGCCCTCTTCAGGTTCAGCTTCTCTGCAGCCTGCAAAGTCAACACAAAACTTGTACACAGGTCTGGGACACTTACACCTCCACAAAGCAGTCGTCTGAAGTCCAAACACACATTCTATAGTGATCTCAACACACAGCGGACACAGAGCCGTTGTACACAGGTCTGGGACACTTACACCTCCACAAAGCAGTCGTCTGAAGTCCAAACACACATTCTATAGTGATCTCAACACACAGCGGACACAGAGCCGTTGTACACAGGTCTGGGACACTTACACCTCCACAAAGCAGTCGTCTGAAATCCAAACACACATTCTATAGTGATCTCAACACACAGCGGACACAGAGCCGTTGTACACCTGGGACACTTACACCTCCATAAAGCAGTCGTCTGAAGTCCAAACACACATTCTATAGTGATCTCAACACACAGCGGACACAGAGCCATTGTACACAGGTCTGGGACACTTACACCTCCACAAAGCAGTCGTCTGAAGTCCAAACACACACACGCCATAGTGATCTCAAAGGCCAGCATTCCAGTCATGCATTCACTTCCTACTGTACCCTGCACAACAGCAAAGAAATGCAAATCTGCCGTATGCTACTGCTGCCCCTGAGATGCTCCAGAGGAAATGGCATCAACAGAGGCAACCAATGAAACCATTATACCATATAATCAATTTTTTAAAAATTGGTTTCATGCACTGACAAACATTAGTTATGCATGCTCCAAAATTATAATCATTTACTGCTGCTTATAGGCTGTGGCTATTTTGGCCTGCAAAACAGTGACAGCATGTCGCTCATTAGTGTATACATGCACACAAGCTAACAAACACAAGCTAACACACACAAGCTAACGCACACAGATTGTCATTTGTGCCTTCATTGTCATGAGCTTGTACACACAATTCTTAGTCATATTTTAAGCCAAGCAAATAGTGCTTGCCTTTGCTACTGAAGTAGGGGCCCACAAATCTGCCTACCACATTGCCTCTAACATCCCCATAGAAGGCATGCCTGCATTCAACTTTCCATGGCAAAGTGCTTGCGGATTCTAGAAAGCAAGGACTGTTTTCAGGCGAGACATATACGTACATTGATAACAACGCAGTGGGTGATGGTGTCGATGCGCTTGAGGATGTCGTCTGTGGTGAAGAAGTCATCACTGCCCAGAGCCTGCTCCCCAATGTCCATGAAGACTAGGTCGGCGTTCTCTGCAGCCATGGCCACTCTGGCCTTGAACTGAGTCCTGCACAGACAAAGACGGCTTGAACAGACCCGCACTGCCATCTCCACACCCACCATAACTAAAGGAAAATCATCAGAGCATAATGAAGACAACTAATGCACTGGTGGTAATAGCCTGATTCAATACTGCACTGCAGTGACAAAGAAATTTCACAGCAAAGATGGTGTATCCTGTGAATGCACTTTCCCAACAAGAAGGGCAAAGCCCATACCACTCACATGCTTGACCTTGACATGACCTTGACCTTCAGGTGACCTTCAAGGTCAAACAACTAAACCTACCAATGACATCATACACTAAGAAATGCTTTACACATTTTTCCTACCAAAATACATGACCTTGACCCAAGGTCAAGGTCATCCAAGGTCATGCAACACAAAGCTCTTAATTAAAGACATAGGAAGCACAATGGTGATTATTGGCACTTTCTACCATGAGATATGGTCACTTTTAGTGGTTCACTACCCCATTTTGGTCGCATTTCATAAGGGTCAAATAGACCTTGACCTTGATGATATGTGACCAAATGTGTCTCATGATGAAAGTATAACATGTGCCCCACATATTTATTAAGTTTGAAACAGTTATCTTCCATAGTTCAGGGTCAGGGTCACTTCAAAATATGTATACAATCCAACTTTGAAGAGCTCCTGTGACCTTGACGCAAGGTCAACCAAACTGGTATCAAAAGATAGGGATTACCTTGCCCTATATACCACATATAGGTCAGGTATCCAATCTCAAAAACTTCAGAGAAAATTGAGAAAATGTGAAAAATGAATGTTTTTTAGACAACATTTATGGCCCCTGCGACCTTGACCTTGAAGCAAGGACAAGTCACTATCAGACCTGTTTACCTTAAGTTGTGCAAAATAGGGAGATGGCGACTCAAAAATCGGGAGATTTCAATAAAAAGCGGGAGATTTTTATTTTTAGATGTGTACCATCCCAGGTCACAAACTTCATAACAATTGAATAAAAATCAGCTGAAAGTGGAATAAAAAACTCAAAAATCAGCTGAAACGCCGATAAGTCCCATCTCTGATCAGGGAGGCAAAAAGTCAAATTCTCTCTCTTGCGCGCACCGGCGCTCACTCTCTCTCGTGCGCGCACAAGTTCTCTCTCTCGCGCTCTCTGTCTCTGTCTCTCTCTGTCTCTGTCTCTCTCTCTCTCTCATTCTTGCTTCCGTGGCTCACATTAATGATTAATGTCTTTTCTGCAGAACGTGCAAACCCCGCCTGATTGCGATTTTATCATTTAGACGATGGGCAAAATGCCGGGAATTCGGATTTTCACTCAGCCTTCCACTTTGCGTTGTACTTTACTCTCTTTCTGCTTTTGACATCAGTGGACTTTCTTTTCTCATCCTCTGTGTCACACTCATTGTCGGATTCAGAATCGGTTCCGCGATTCTTTCTCATTGACTTTTTAATCGACGCCATCATTCGGATCGGTCAAGCAAAATGGCGGCTATTCCAGGTTGTAAACTGGCTCTCGATTGGTCAAAGGCCCTGACTCAACCAATCAAAAAAAGTGTACTGCAGATCGGCAGAACGACCTTCAGTGGCGTGGTAGAAAGTTCGGATCGTCATGTAAACGCTTCGGAAACGAAATAAACCTTTCAAAAATTTTCATTTTCGGGAGATCGGTGGGAAAAAAATCGGGAGATTTACGAAGCTAGCGGGAGGTCGGGAAATAGGGTCTGAAATCGGGAGTCTCCCGCCAAAATCGGGAGAGTAAACAGGTCTGCACTATGTATGTTTTTTTAGGCCTTGTCATCATACACCATCATGCCACATTTGGTATTGATAGACTTAATAGTCTCCGAGAAAAATCCAACGTTAAAGTTTTCGGACGCCCGGACACCCGGACACCCGGACGCCCGGACGGACGAAAAGTACATAGACTCACTTTTGCTTCGCATGTGAGTCAAAAACTGAGACAAGTCAACATAATATTCAGGTATCGCACAGACTTGATGCAACAAGGCCTCGCTCGATACAATTCCGTCAACATGATATCCAGTTTAACATACAGAGCCAAAGCCCTGTGAGGGACAGACAGGAAAAATGTGTGACCACAGGCAGGGCCTAGGTTGCTGTGCAAGTGTGGTAACTTGGACAGGTTGCTGTGCAAGTGTGGTAACTTGGACAGTTTGCTGTGCATCTGTGATAACTTGGGACAGTTTGCTGTGCATCTGTGATAACTTGGACAGTTTGCTGTGCATCTGTGATAACTTGGACAGTTTGCTGTGCAAGTGTGGTACCTTGGACAGTTTGCTGTGCAAGTGTGGTAACTTTGACAGTTTGCTGTATCTGTGGTAACTTGGACAGTTTGCTGTGCGAGTGTGGTACCTTGGACAGTTTGCTGTGCAAGTGTGGTAACTTTGACAGTTTGCTGTATCTGTGGAACCTGCAACCTTTCAGTTTGTGCCTACAATGCAGTTCTACCCACTGAGCTACCATGGTTCATGTCCTCTCCTCCTGCCTACACTGCCCTGTATCAGTGGCTGCTGGTTCCATCTCGCATGCTCGGTTGACCCGCAGAGCAAACAGACATTTGATGCTGTAAAACTGGACTTGGTAAGGTAGGAAGTACTCACTTGGCACGTTTCACCTCGGCCTCGCTGATGGCTCCAGTGGCAATAGCAGCCAACTGTGCATAGGCAGCCTGTATCACCTGCACAGCAAACAGTCTGTTATCACACTCGCACAGCAAACTGTCCAAGGTACCACACTCGCACAGCAAACTGTCCAAGTTACCACAGATACAGCAAACTGTCAAAGTTACCACACTTGCACAGCAAACTGTCCAAGGTACCACACTCGCACAGCAAACTGTCCAAGTTACCACAGATACAGCAAACTGTCAAAGTTACCACACTTGCACAGCAAACTGTCCAAGGTACCACACTTGCACAGCAAACTGTCCAAGTTATCACAGATGCACAGCAAACTGTCCAAGTTATCACAGATGCACAGCAAACTGTCCCAAGTTATCACAGATGCACAGCAAACTGTCCAAGTTACCACACTTGCACAGCAACCTGTCCAAGTTACCACACTTGCACAGCAACCTGTCCAAGTTACCACACTTGCTCAGCAAACTGTCCAAGTTACCACACTCGCACAGCAAACTGTCCAAGGTACCACACTTGCACAGTCATGAATTCAGCATCCTTGCAAAAAGCGCTGTCTTTTGAAATGACTGGCACATTTGGAACACTCTTAGGAAAACATCAATTTATCACTCCAACTCTTTCACTTATCTATATTTAAATATTGTACTCGGTCACTGTGTTATAAAAATATGTAGAAACTGCATGGTGACTATAGTCATGGCAAGAATCACAACAATGAATGATGACATCATCAAATGGTATATAAGAAGCAATACTTCAGTTTCTCTGCTTTTTAATAGAAAATGAATTATTTGTAAGATGCAGGTGGCCAGCAGTGAGAGTAGTGATGGAGAGGCAAGGAGGAGGAAGGGAGAGCTGCAGAGAGAGAGGAACTGTGACTCACACTGCCAGCATCCTGGGGCATGCAGACGATGGTGAAGCCCAGCACTCCCGAGTCTGTGTACTGGGCATTCAGACCCACCACCTGCAAGCAGCAGCAGCAACCCAGGTAAATCTGGCCATAATATTTGTTAGATAGGCAGAAATGCCTAAAATGTCATTATTGGTAAGGCCAAAAAAAAATAATGGTGTGGTTAAGGTAACATAGCCAAAACAAATAGGGTAGGTAGGTCGGCAATAACTTCTTTTTTTTTAAACTTTTTATTTCTCGTGGAAACCAAATTAAACCTACTCGACTTGGAAATAAGTGTGCGAACAGACAGCGGATATCCCCTTTGAACAATTTTGACTTAACTTCTCTTGGAATTAGGTAAAGAAAAGCATTGACTTACCAGTGAAGATATGGCTGATATGAGATTGTCTGTCCTGCTAGTGTCAGTATCATGTGACCAACCATCGGTGCCCCTAACGTGAACCAGATGTAATTGAAATGCATCAGGAACTTGTGCTGCATGTTGATCATCCTCTTCTTCTTCCTCACTCTTGGCTTGCAAAACTTCACATTTAAAATGCATCGCCTTCAGTTCAAAAATGTGTCCCCGACCTCTCCAACAGTCAAACCCCAAGCCAACTCAAACCCATCCCCATCTGCTTTGCATGTGGTCACATCACCAGAGCTGCCAAGTGCTATGATTTAGGCGTAGCATGCTACGATTTCGCATTGCTTGCTACGATGCTATGATCGTCAGGGGAAAACTACGATTTTTCAAAGCCTGGAACTGAACTTTTTGACCGTCACGAAGAAACACACACACACACACACACACACACACACACACACACCCCCGCTTTATGCTGGAGGTTCAGCGCTGAGCGTCGAACTGAACTTTTGACCGTCACGTAGAACCCCCACCCACCCCCGCTTCATGTCGGCGGCTCAGCGCTCAGCGACTTGACAGCCCAGCCAGCCCCTCCCCCCCCCCCCCCCGCGTGCAAACATCGCCATTTTCCTTCTTGTGCGTGTGTGCTACGCCTATTTCTTAAATGCTACTCCAAAAAGCTCTGGATGCTAGTTGCTACTCTTTGGCATGATGGTGGGTTGGCAGCTCTGCATCACCGTAGCCACGAGCGACCACCCCATATTTTTTTTCATGTTCAATTCGGGATGAATGTTAAGAAAAACTTCCGTCATCGATGCCGCCTCTGGATATGCGGAAATCTGCTTATTGCCGTCTTGATGGTCACATTTTGAGGTAACAGTCGCCACCAAACGTTCGCGGCATGCCATTTTTGTTTGTTTTCAGAATGAGGCTTGAGGAACGAGGTAAAATACTTCCCTTTGCGCCCTGCGTCGTCTGTAACTACACAGGTTGTTTCCTGAGACTGAACGATCGATCCTCCCTCAACCCACAACTTTGATATTTAAAAAAAACTTCAACATTTTCAATAAAAAGATGTAGGGTCGGCGCCCCAGAATAGGGTAGGTCGGGTTACCGTAACCACACCAATTATTTTTTTTCTCCTAAATAAAGAAGCAACTTATAGTATTAAAAAAAATCTGGCCATATCACACAATGAGGCCATATCACATAATGAGGAAATATCACACAATGAGGACATATCACACAATGAGGACACATTCAAATCAAATCTTTGGCTGCCTGGGGCCGCCCCTGCCTGAGCTACAGGAGCAGGCCTCTGGCTGAGCTACAGGAGCAGGCCCTGGCTGAGCTACAGGAGCAGGCCCTGGCTGAGCTACAGGAGCAGGCTTCTGGCTGAGCTACAGGAGCAGGCCCTGGCTGAGCTACAGGAGCAGGCCCCGGCTGAGCTACAGGTGCAGGCCCTGGCTGAGCTACAGGAGCAGGCCCTGGCTGAGCTACAGGAGCAGGCCCTGGCTGAGCTACAGGAGCAGCCCCTGGCTGAGCTACAGGAGCAGGCCCTGGCTGAGCTACAGGAGCAGCCCCTGGCTGAGCTACAGGAGCAGGCCCCTGGCTGAGCTACAGGAGCAGGCCCTGGCTGAGCTACAGGAGCAGGCCCCTGGCTGAGCTACAGGAGCAGGCCCCTGGCTGAGCTACAGGAGCAGGCCCCTGGCTGAGCTACAGGAGCAGGCCCCTGGCTGAGCTACAGGAGCAGGCCCTGGCTGAGCTACAGGAGCAGGCCCCTGGCTGAGCTACAGGAGCAGGCCCCTGGCTGAGCTACAGGAGCAGGCCCTGGCTGAGCTACAGGAGCAGGCCCCTGGCTGAGCTACAGGAGCAGGCCCCTGGCTGAGCTACAGGAGCAGCCCCTGGCTGAGCTACAGGAGCAGGCTCCTGGCTGAGCTACAGGAGCAGGCCCTGGCTGAGCTACAGGAGCAGCCCCTGGCTGAGCTACAGGAGCAGCCCCTGGCTGAGCTACAGGAGCAGGCCCTGGCTGAGCTACTGGAGCAGGCCCTGGCTGAGCTACAGGAGCAGGCCCCTGGCTGAGCTACAGGAGCAGCCCCTGGCTGAGCTGTAGGAGCAGGCCCCTGGCTGAGCTACAGGAGCAGGCCCTGGCTGAGCTACAGGAGCAGGCCCTGGCTGAGCTACAGGAGCAGGCCCTGGCTGGGCTACAGGAGCAGACCCCAAATGCCAAGAAAGCAGTGGTTCCAGCTGACAAGAGGGGCATTAGGCACCTCCTGTTGAATGTTACTCTTCCAATGTTTTTTCTTTGTGTATGTTACTATACTTTTAATGTACATCTATCTCCTCCCATGTGACAGACAATTCACATAAGGAATGTTTGATAATCGTCACTGAGATAATTATAGCTGAAACAGACTAATACATGTATAGACTCAACACAGATTTTTCTGCACTAAACATCATGGTGGTGTGATCTCATTCAAGAAACTTAGAAAGAAATTCTTGAACATAGACAAAATTTGATCAAGTCAAAGAGCTGCACAAAAAATAAGATTTCCATAATTTTGTAGATGCAATGTGGGAAATTGTTCAAAGAATTCATATTGATTGTATGTTTATGTATTTATCACTGAGTATGCCTCAAATTACAATGTAACACACAGGTAAGGAGCCGGTGTCAGACTATACAAAGTTCACCTGGAAAAAAAGAAAACAGAAAAAATGACCGGAGTCTGACCAATTGTATTCTCTCGTGAGAGAAGTGGGCCCTGAAGAGGGCCGTTACTAGAGCAGTCGTAGGCTTCTAGAGCAGTCGTAGGCGAGCTTTCGGAGGGGATCCTCCTTCTTCAGGCCAAGTGGTACAGGACTGGCAGGCGTAGGGTTTAAATAGGGGACTGGCGGAGGCTCGTGCAACGCAAGTCCCCCGAGAAAAGACTTGTTTCTCATCTGGAACCACGGGGAACAGGCCCTCCAGGAACTCCACCAGGAGATCAACGGGTTCTCCCCTACCATTCAACTAACTATGACCTTCTCCAAGGAGTCGGTCACCTTTCTGGACACTCGGGTCACCATAACGGATGGACAGCTCACTACCTCCCTGTACCGTAAGCCCACGGACAGCATGCAGATGCTCCACCACTCCAGTTCCCACCCGAGGCATGTCAAGCAGTCCATCCCCTATGGACAGGCGCTTCGGATCCACCGAATCTGCTCCGATGCGGGGGATCGTGACAGGCACCTCCGGGGACTGAAGGCGGCCCTCCTCCGTAGCGGACACCACGGTGGGAGCATCGACCGGCAGTTCTACAGGGCCACTACTAAAAGACGGGAGGAGCTTCTTCTTCGTCGGGACAGGCACTCGGGGGCCAACAGAGTCCCTCTAGTCGCGAGTTTCTTCCCTGGGGCGGAGAAGCTGCGGAAGGTGATTAGGAGTCTCCAACATTTCCTCAGTGAGGACGAGCGCCTCTCTCGTGCACTTCCGGCTCCTCCTGTCCTCGCCTTCCGCCAACCACCTAACCTGAGGAGTCTGCTGGTCCGCAGCAAATTCCCCGACCACCACCCCACGGAGGACGGCAGCATGCAACCCTGTAAGGCGGCGCGGTGTTCCACGTGCGCAATCATCTGCACGGAGACGACGATTACCAGGGGCCAGACCGTACACCACGTCAGAGGCAAGCATACCTGCCATTCCAGAGATTTGGTATATCTCATCAGGTGCCGCAGAGGATGCCCTGACGCTTGGTACATCGGAGAGACTGGTCAGCGACTCCGCCAACGGATGAACGGGCACCGCGCCACCATCAGAAACCTGTCGCCCCTCCCAGTCAGCGAACACTTCAACCTGTCCGACCACTCACCCGCTGACATGCTCGTGAGCGTGCTGAGGGGCGGGTTGCACGACCTCCACCAACGTCGGGTTATGGAGCAGAGACTCATCATCAGGTTTGGCACGCAGCACACCGGGCTCAACAGAGACACGGGCTTCATGGCTCACTACCGTTGAGCCCGCCCTGCTCTGTGGCACGGGTTCCCCCTGTTCTCTGCGGTGTGGACGGTCCTTCTACGGGGGTGAGCGCATGTCCACTCCTGCTTTTCTCGGGGGACTTGCGTTGCACGAGCCTCCGCCAGTCCCCTATTTAAACCCTACGCCTGCCAGTCCTGTACCACTTGGCCTGAAGAAGGAGGATCCCCTCCGAAAGCTCGCCTACGACTGCTCTAGAAGCCTACGACTGCTCTAGTAACGGCCCTCTTCAGGGCCCACTTCTCTCACGAGAGAATACAATTGGTCAGACTCCGGTCATTTTTTTCTGTTTATGTTTTTATCACTGAGTATGCCTCAAATTACAATGTAACACACAAGTACAGACTGAGCATCAAAATGTAACATAAGCATTAACAGACTGAAGAGGAAAAAAGAATGGTTCCCCTCCTGACAACATGTCCAACTATCCTTGGAGACACTGACACAAGGCATGGCACCGCAGCCCATGAAGGGGCCAGCAGGCAGGATTAGATTGGACTGGGTTGGATTGGATCAGATTGGATTGGGTTGAATGAGGCTTCAGCCTATCAGTCTTTAAAGGCCAAGCCTGGATTTTTAACAGAAAAGTTTGAAGTAAAACAAAAACTAGAAAGCACTCTGCAAGTGCAAGCATCCACCAAGGAAGCCACAACATCTTTTCCATGGTCTGCATAATTCAGGCAGGATGTTCTGCTAGCCAGGCCTGATGCTAGGAAGTTCAGTTCATTTTAGCACCTCGAGCAGTCTCTGACTGTGGAACGCGTGTGCCAGTGGAATGAATAGTTTGATATCATCCACTTTATGATGTACAATAAAATTTCTCTTCATGCTTTTAATTCCAAAACTACATAACAGAAATCCTTTAAAAAATTATGGATTGTTCCTAGGGTGAAACCATTACCTTCCACCAAATCTATTCGCAATCTTTCAAACTTTTGGAGTAATTTTGCCAAATAACAAATGAACAAATGAATGAACGGGAAAAATGCAACATCCGTAGCGGAGGCAACAAGAAAAGCCTCAGGGGGAGGACTCACAGTGAAGGGGTTCTGGGTGACCTTGGCCACAGCCTGGCCCAGGCGTGTGTGGATGCCGCCATACTTGATGGTGGGAGGGCCTCCCAGCACGTACTGCAGCACTCCAGCAACCAGTGCATCGTCACCAGTCAGGCTGTAGCACACACGTTCACCAAGGCTTAGTATCATAGAGCATGCACGTGCACACACACTCTGCGGAACACAACCCCTGAGATGAATTAGGTATTGAATTGAAGCTGCAGCACACATAAACACAGTTACATGAAGTTCAACAGATGACATTACTGATAAACCAAATCATCCTGCTTGTATGAAAATAAAATTACATTTTGAGCAGAGCTAACTCTCACTCACTCACTCTCTTTCTCTCGACAATTTTGTGAGGCCTTGACGAGGTGTGTGAAACAATCTGATCTGATTGAATTGGTTGGTTCCGTCGATATTGACATTGACACAGCAGTAGATAAATTGGCGGGTTGTTTACTCCGGGCGGCCGAACCAATGGGGAGAGATTTTAGGTATGGGAAAAAATATCAGAGGCAGCCATGGTTTGACAATGACTGTGTTGTGGCCAAACAAAATTTGTGATTTCTCTATCGTCGTTACATTCACACGAATGCTTTTGTACATAAGCAGCTGTATATGGGGCAAAGAAATGTTATATCAAAAGCTTATCAGAGAGAAAAAAGCAGGGTACAGAAGATGCACGATCTAAGCGTTGCTTACCAGTCTACCTAATTCGGCTGAATTTGGGAAACAAGTACGAAAAGTTAATTCAAACCTGTTTGTTGAATGTCCTATTAAGTTAGATATTTGGGAAAATATCTTTCGTGATCTTTTATCAGTGTGTGATAAGGACAGAATGCAAACGATAGATGGTAATATTTAAGCATAGCAGAGGCCGAGTTGGGATATTTGGATTCTGACATAACTAAAGATTAAGTAAAGTGTGCTATCAACAAATTAAAGAGAGGCAAATCTGCAGGGATAGACGACATTACAACAGAGATGATAAAGTGCATTCCAGAACCTGTGTTAGAGATGTTTACTATTAGACCATCCACACGGCCCACGCGGTCGCTGGGCTTAGCCAATCCCTGACGCGGAAACTAGTCTATTTTTTGCGCAGACTTCGCTGGGTCACACTGGTCTCACAAATACGGCACTCTCTCTCTCTGCCTGTCTGCCTGCCTGTCTGTCTGCCTGCCTGCTTGCCTGCCTGCCTGCCTCCCTTTCTGCCTCCCTGTCTGTCTGCCTGCCTGCCTATTCCTCTCCCTCTCTCTCTCTCTCTCTCTCTCTCTCTCTCTCTCTCTCTCTCTCTCTCTCTCTCTCTCTCTCTCTCTCTCTCTCTCTCTCTCACTCACTCGCTTGCTCACTTACTCCTCACTCACTCGCTTGCTCACTTACTCCTCACACATTCGCTTGCTCATTCACGCACTTATATAAGTCTTCACAAATGTGTTCGACGCTCAAGTGCTGTCTACCTTGATGATTGATTCAGAATTATGTTGTCTAACGAGGCGTAAACAGTGAGAGCACACACCTTTGCATGCAAAAAGTTTTACGAAGAGAGCCCTGTCGTGTCTTGGGCACTTTCTTGTTGAGCGAAGTAAATTGGAAGTTGAAGAGGCCAAATGTCAGAGCGGCACTCGTGTATAAATGTTTCTCTCCTCAAAGGTCCTCCTCTCTCTCTCTCTCTCTCTCTCTCTCTCTCTCTCTTTCATGCAGAAGGCATGGTGCTTCTGAAGGACTTGCAGGCGTCTGCCTTCCTCCGAGGACTCAATGAAAGAATGTATTCCCCCCTCCACCTTTTCCTGTGACCTTCCATCTTTGCCCTCCCTCCCAATATGACACTGACCCTCTGTACCCATCGACCCCCACCCCATTTCCTTCTGCGTGCAGCATCTGTGTGTGTGAGCGTGTGTGTGTGTGTGCGTGTGTGTGTGTGCATGTGTGTGTGTGTGTGTGTGTGCGTGTGCTTGTGTGTGCGCGTGTGCTTGTGTGTGCTTGTGTGTGCTTGTGCTTGGGTGTGCTTGTGTGTGCGCACATGTGAGTGCGTGTTTGAATGTGTGTGAATATGTGTGTGTGTGTTTGTGTGTGTGTGTGTGTGCGTGTGCGTGTGAATGTGTGTGAGTGTGAATATGTGCGTGTGTGCATGTGTGCGTGTGTGAATGTGTGTGTGTGTGTGTGTGTGAATGTGCGTGTGAATGTGTGTGTGCGTGAATGTGTGTGTGAATGTGTGTGTGCTGTCTATCTGTGTGCTGTCTGTGCGATGTATGACTGTGTGCTGCCTGCCTGCCTGCCTGCCTGCCTGTCTGCCTGCCTGCCTGCCTGCCTGCCTGTCTGTCTGTCTGTCTGTCTGTCTGTCTGTCTGTCTGTCTGTCTGTCTGTCTGTCTGCCAGCCTGCTAACCTGCACGCATGGGGACCAAATGTGGTGGTTTATTTTTTCGCATTGATCTGAAGCACCGTGCTGTCACCTCCACCGTTGAATCCTCTTGCTCATAGATCCTAATATCGTCTAAATAACATGAGTAGTATTTATCAATACCCCTATCTATCACAGTGTGAGAAATCTTCTCACTGTCTGGCAAAAATGATACACAAATGCTGTCCGGAATACCACGCAACGAGTCAGTCGGCGTTCTCGCTGATGCCATTTTGCGGCCTGCTCGTGAGACCACGCGATTTCCCGCGAGAAAGGGGTGTGTCGTGGATAGGCTAATAGTACTCAATTCTATTTTTTCCAAGGGACAGTATCCTAATTCCTGGAAAATAATAATGTGTGGATTTATATAGCGCCTTACCATGAGTTAAGACATGCTCAAGGCACATACATACACAACCATTACAATATACAATAACAGTCAATCACCTCAAAGGTAACTTAATAAACTTAATAACATAGGAGTCAGACATTCACTTCAGACATTCGACAAACTGATGTACAGCGTCACCGCTTAACCATGAAACTGGGGAGAGGGGGAGGAGAGACAGGAGGGTGGTAGGGAGCTTAGGCAAGCTAGTACAAAGACAACAGTGAGGGGAGGAGAGACAGGAGGGTGGTAGGGAGCTTAGGCAAGCTAGTACAGAGAGAACAGTGAGGGGAGGAGAGACAGGAGGGTGGTAGGGAGCTTAGGCAAGCTAGTACAGAGAGAACAGTGAGGGGAGGAGAGACAGGAGGGTGGTAGGGAGCTTAGGCAAGCTAGTACAGAGAGAACAGTGAGGGGAGGAGAGACAGGAGGGTGGTAGGGAGCTTAGGCAAGCTAGTACAGAGAGAACAGTGAGGGGAGGAAGATGAAGAAACTTAGACTAATGTCTATCATTTTGCCAATTTAAAAAAAGGGCGATTCACGTGTCCCTGATAATTATAGAGGTACATCTATCACAAGTGTGGTCAGCAAAGTGTTCATGTCCATTCTCACTGACCGATTGACTTCATGGGCAGAGGTTAACGATATGATTGTGGAAGAACAGGCTGGGTTTAGAAAAGGTTACTCCACTGTAGACAATATATTTTCTCTTCACTCTGTCATACAACGTTATTTAGGAAGAAAAAGAAAAGTATTTGCAGCTTTTGTTGACTTTAAGAAGGCTTTCGACACGGTCAACAGGTCTGCACTGTGGGAGATGATTTTTGAAGATGCTTCAGGCAATCTATTCACAAGTTATATGTAGAATAAGGTGCAATGGTATCTATTCGGACCCCTATGAAAGTAATGCAGGGTTGAAACAGGGCTGCAAAATGTCGCCGATAATGTTTGCCCTATTAGTGAATTATGTTGCAAAAATGGTAATTAAGAATGGGAAACATGGTATCCAGATAATGCCTAGCAATGTTATAATGTACTTATTACTTTTTGCTGATGATATAGTACTTATATCTGACTCTGTTATGGGTTTGCAAAACCAACTGAACACCCTGAAGAGAGGTGCCGATGATATTGGTCTTATGATAAATAGGGAAAAAACAAAGGTTATGGTATTCAGGAATGGGGGCTATTTGGCAGAACACGAAAAGTGGTACTTGGGTAATGAGATGTTAGAAGTGGTTTCAGAGTATAGATATCTGGAGTCTTTGTTTACCACTAAGCTATCGTCAAACCGGCTTCAAATAGATCTTGTACATAGAGCGAAAGCCAGTGGAACACAACTTACAAGATGTGTGAGAAGGTTGCAGTGTTTATCACCAGATGCTTTTTACAAAATGTTGGACGGTCAAGTTCTCAGTATAGTGTTATATTCCTCAGAAGTGTGGGGTCTGTGTAACTTTTCTTTAATAGAAAGGGTACACTTGGACATATTGAAAAGATTCTTAAATCTACCTATAAAGGCACCAAATATAATTGTTTATGGAGAAACTGGTAGGTTCCATTTCAGGTAAATGCAATCATATGTTCAGTATGGTACTGGTTGAGATTTCTTCGTATGGAAAGTTTTCGATATCCACATATGATATACAAAATGAAAATGAATTCTAACCAAGAAAACTGGTCATATCAAATGAAAATGTTGTTGTGTAAACATGGTTTTGAAGAGTGTGGGTGAGTCAAAGTGTACAAAATGAAAGAGAATTTATTAAGAAACTGATAAGCTGTTTGATCCTTGAATTTTGTAATGAATGGAAACGGGCATTGCTAAGCAGTGCTAGGTACAGCTTTTATAGTCAGATAAAGCTAAGATGGGGAAGAGAGAATTACCTGTATGCGCTGGATAAAAAAACCTTTGAGACGTGTTCATACAGTTCCGTTCTGGATTTAGTGAATTATACCCTCATAAGTTGCGTTTCAATCCCGACAATCCAGATGCATTGTATGTTTGTCCTGCCTGTAGAGATGAATTTGAATGCGAATTTCATTTGCTCTATGTCTGCCTGGTATATGAAGAGCTTAGGCAGAAATATTTGTCCAACATCACTGACTTGAGAAATGTTAGATGTGTATTTTCTGATCGTGATCATTACATAATAAGATCAATAGCTATGTATTTGTACTATGCTTTAAAACGTAGACAAGAAGCCGTAGAAATTACAACTGCCGATGAGGCAAACTTGTAAACTATTTTGTTTGTTGTTCGTTCTCTGTCCCTCCCTCCCTCCCTCCCTCCCTCCCTCCCTCCCTCCCTCCCTCCCTCCCTCCCTCCCTCTCTTCCTCAGATGACTGTGGGACACTCAGGTTTTGATTCATCATGCAACGAAGCACCAATAAAGGCTTGGTCACTTTCAATGAAGCACACACTGCCTAAAAGAAAATTCAGGTACAAACCTTGGGCCCTGAACAGCCACAGACATGCAGGTGAGTGGACTGCCAGTGGGATGCCGCAGTTCATCTAGAAACAAAACAAGGAGAGCAATGGACAACTCCTATATAAAGCACTCTGCAACCTACTTAGCATTGTATGCGAGCCACACTGTTTAGACAGACAAGCACTGTAGGTCTTCAGTGATTTTTGTAACAATTAATTAAAGGCTGATAAGATCTGAGCTCCAATGTGAACAATTCAAAGAGGGACCAACTACACATCATCAGCACCAATCATCATTGTGTGAATGCATTTTGGAGGTATCCTACAGGACATTCACCTGACAAGTCAGCCCCTGTGAATGTCATTGTTTAGTATCACAAGCAGAAAACTGCACACAAGGCATTTCCCCTCTAGGATCCAGGAAGGAATCGTTATTTCAGTCATACATGTCAGATGATTTTGCAGCAGAAGCAGCATCTTCTTCATCATCACCGTCAATCAATCAAAATATGGCGTGGGGGTCTCTTAACACAAATTTCATTGGCTATCAAGGTGAGGCAACAGCCCAACTAAGATATAAGGAGTCTGTGATGATGAGTGCAGACTACAGGCAGGCTTATCACTTCATTAATTTTGTCTGCCAGTGGATCCTAACTCTTGTAAGAGACCTTCTCTCATGATCCAAAACGCCAACACCCACCGCTCCAATCATCATGGAAAACTGGTATGCACAGAAGGTGACATGAACCATCCACAAACTGCTTCAAGTCCAGCTTTAGCAATCGGGCAATGGGAGCAGTGCATTGTGCCTGTCACAGGTACTCACCGCCATGGAAGAAGGCCTTCTTGTTGGTGGGGGTAAGTGTGGTGAAGGGTGTGAAGTAGTTGCCCTGCTCTGCCAGCTGCAGGTGGTCCACACCCAGTCCTATCAGTGCAATGCGGTTGCTGGAGTAGTACTGCTGCACATAGTGCATCAGCTGCAAAACCAGCCACAACATCCACGTCTCATTAATGAGCATTCTGGCACAAAATTGAAGTAAGACTTATGTAGGGAACACTTCTATTTAATAAACATAATTACTTCACCTGTATTTGAAAACAGAAATAAAAAGTGCACTCCTAAATGTGAAATTACAATAATAACAGTTTTATCAAACCCTTTTAACTCCCACACAGACATGAAAAAACTGCCTCTTACATTTTAAACATCAAAGAACATCACAGAATTTCAAAGTAGCATCTAACACACACAAAAGTGCTGTACTCTACTGCTGTACTTATTGAATAACTGACATTTCATGACTGAAATCAGTGACAGGGGTTTCTGCAAGCATAGCTCATTACATAAACTGACAAAAATACCAGGATTAATGAAGAGATGAGCACCAACATTTCAAGCAAAGACAGTTCCAACTTTCAGGCAGACCAAAGCCTTGACAGCAGTGGGCTCTGTGGAGACCAACGCGTGGCTTTGGCAAGGCCCAGGAACCTACCTGCTCGGAGTTGTACTTGCCCACCATGTAGTGGGGGCAGTACAGGGAGCGGCCCAAGGTCTCGTCCCTGAAGGCAGCCTCATGCAGCAGCTCATTCATCTCTGCACAGGAAGCACCAGCACTTGCATCAAGTCAAGCACTACTACAGCCATCACTGCAGGCTGATAAATACCAGATTAATCTTTATTCACTAATAGTAGGCAGGATCACCATCGCAATATCTCATCTACTAAATGTTTCAAATATGTAACATTTGTCAGCATAGGAGAGACTGCCAATTAGGCCACTATAAAACTGATATCGTTCTCAAGGCCAATATTTCTGACACGGCAATGTTCAAATGGTCATTCTTAGAGATCAGGGGTGTTCAAACCCACTTGCCCGCTCGCCCAAAGCGAGTTAAAATTGCGTTGGGCTAGTTAAAACTGCAGAGTCACTCGCCCAACGGGCGAGTACAAAAATTGGAGCACTTCGATTCTATTTGCAATTGTCCTTGACTGGATAGCAACAGTCATATTGTCTGCCACTGCATCTGCCATGTTTTTCATCTCGCTTCATCTCGCGTTAACCCGAGTATTCCGGCGTCGCTCGCAATGAGCTAACAAGAAGGGCAAAGCCCATTCGACTCACATGCTTGACTTTGACCTTTACATGACCTTGACCTTCAGGTGCCCCTCAAGGTCAAGGTCAAACAACAACCTAGCAATGACATCATACACTAAGAAATGCTTTACACATTTTTCCTACCAAAATACATGTGACCTTGACCCAAGGTCAAGGTCATCCAAGGTCATGCAACACAAAGCTGTTAGTTCAAGACATAGGAAGCAGAATGGTGCTTATTGGCACTTTCTACCATGAGATATAGTCACTTTTAGTGGTTCACTACCCCATTTTGGTCACATTTCATAAGGGTCAAATGGCCTTGACCTTGATGATATGTGACCAAATGTTGAAGCAAGGTCAAGTCACTATGTATTTTTTTGAGGCCTTGTCATCATACACCATCATGCCACATTAATAGTCTCTGAGAAAAATCCAACGTTAAAGTTTTCGGACGCCCGGACGGATGAAACGGGTGAGTACATACTCACTTTTGCTTCGCATGTGAGTCAAAAATATATTTCACCGTTCTCAACTCGTGCTCGATGGATGCATTTGTTGTGCGTATTAGCGACGCGAATAAACCTCCCCCAGAAAAGAAGCAAAATAAAACCAATAAAGAAAAGAAGAAGGACAAGGAATACGAAGAAAAAAGATGTCGACTGTTCAAGGAAAAATGGCACTTCAACGAAGATGGGGAAAAAAGAGACTGTCTTTTTTTCGACTCGGTGAAGAACCTAATGTTCTGCAACCACTGCATCAGATATGGAACCATCAAGAAAGCACCGTTTGTTGTTGGTTCTGACAACTTCAAACTGAAGAGCATCAGGTTTCATGAACAGTCAAAGGGGCACTTGTGGAGTGCGAAATGCAGCTCCAACCGAAGAGCAGAAGCGAGACTGAGGCTGGCATGGCGGTCTTCTCTGGACAAGGCCCAGTTTTCTAGCCAGGTTTTAAAGTTGGACTATGCTTTGTTGATTTCAAGCTGTGCAAAATACATAGCATATCATCTTCAATAAAGTCATGTCGTGTTGGTGTGTTTAAAAACTGCATTCACTTTTTCATTATTTGTGTATGGAAGGCGGGCTGGTAAAAAAAGTCGCGGGCTAGTAAATTTTGTGTCCAACTAGCCCGGCGGGCTAGTAAGCCAAAATAATTTTGAACACCCCTGGAGATCATAAAAACCCAAAGAAGAGTTTGCAATAACAGTGGGGGAAAAAATGAAATGATGAGAGTAGAAAGTGGCAGCAGCAGCCATAATTTGGAAGGAAGAAAGAAAAAACAAGAAGGGCAAAGCCCATACGACTCACATGCTTGACCTTGACCTTTATATGACCTTGACCTCCAGGTGACCTTCAAGGTCAAGGTCAAACAACTAAACCTAACAATGACATCATACACTAAGAAATGCTTTACACATTTTTCCTACCAAAATACATGTGACCTTGACAAGGTCATCCAAGGTCATGCAACACAAAGCTGTTAATTCAAGACATAGGAAGCACAATGGTGATTATTGGCAATTTCTACCATGAGATATTGTCACTTTTAGTGGTTCACTACCCCATTTTGGTCACATTTCATAAGGGTCAAAGTGACCTTGACCTTGATGATATGTAACCAAATGTGTCTCATGATGAAAGTATAACATGTGACCCACATAATTATTAAGTTTGAAACAGTTATCTTCCATAGTTCAGGGTCAGGGTCACTTCAAAATATGTATACAATCCAACTTTGAAGAGCTCCTGTGACCTTGACCTTGAAGCAAGGTCAACCAAACTGGTATTAAAAGATAGGGATTACTTTGCCCTATATACCAACTATAGGTCAGGTATCCAATCTCAAAAACTTCAGAGAAAATTGAGAAAATGTGAAAAATGACTGTTTTTAGACAACATTTATGGCCCCTGCGACCTTGACCTTGAAGCAAGGTTAAGTCACTATGTATGTTTTTTGAGGCCTTGTCATCATACACCATCATGCCACATTTGGTATTGATAGACTTAATAGTCTCCGAGAAAAATCCAACGTTAAAGTTTTCGGACGCCCGGACGTAAAGGGTGAGTACATAGACTCACTTTTGCTTCGCATGTGAGTCAAAAAGGATGGAAGAGGGAGGGAGACATTATGTTAGAGAAGAAGGAAGTAGAGGTGGAGAAGCGGGAGAAGGAGGAGGACATGAGGAAGGAGGAGGAGGAGGGCATGGAGAAGGGGGGAAGGCTGTGGAGGAGGCCGAGTCGAAAAGAGGTGGGGAGGAGGGACAGGCAGAAGACCTACTGAGGTTGGGCTGGGAGTTCAGGCAGGCCAGGTCATAGGCCAAGGACGGCTGCAAGTCTGCCACTTCCCAGGGCTTGAAGGCTGGGGCAGTGGTCACGTCCCTCAGGAACTTCACACATGTGGCTCTGCAACACATCCATCTCAAGACTATCACCTCTCATTCTTCAACAGAAACTGAATGAAGACTGCCTCAGATCGTTATTCTACATGGACAAGGATCCATTTCATCCCAGTAGCAGTGCCACAGAACTGACATTCACGATTAGAAAACCTGATGGAGCTCTTCATGAACCATAAGATTAAAATCAATGAAGTAAAACATTCTTCCCTGTGGACCTAGCTGAAAGCCAAAATGAAAGTTCAAGTCTCTTCTCTGTTATGGGGAGAATTTTTTTTAATCTGACAGCAAAACCTATCTGATGACACATATAAACAAGAAGGGCAAAGCCCATACGACTCACATGCTTGACCTTGACCTTGACATTCAGTGACCTTCAAGGTCAAGGTCAAACAACTAAACCTAGCAATGACATCATACACTAAGAAATGATTTACACATTTTTCCTACCAAAAATACACGTAACCTTGACCCAAGGTCAAGGTCATCCAAGGTCATGCAACACAAAGTTCTTAATTCAAGACATAGGAAGCACAATGGTGCTTATTGGCACTTTCTACCATGAGATATGGTCAATTTTAATGGTTCACTACCACATTTTGGTCACATTTCATTAGGGTCAAAGTGACCTTGACCTTGATGATATGTGATCAAATGTGTCTCATGATAAAAGTATAACATGTGCCCCACATAATTATTAAGTTTGAAACAGTTATCTGCCATAGTTCAGGGTCAAGGTCACTTCAAAATATGTATACAATCCAACTTTGAAGAGCTCCTGTGACCTTGACCTTGAAGCAAGGTCAACCAAACTGGTATCAAAAGATAGGGCTTGCTTTGACCTATATACCACTTGTAGCTAAGGTCGCCATTCTCAATAACG
>JAWQFJ010001859.1:347500-350000 GCA_034096865.1 Theodoxus fluviatilis | reverse complement strand
TCGCTGTTTCGACCTCCGTCACTCGATAGGGCTGCTCACAGTTCTCACACTCGAAGGCAGAGAATAGCTCGTTCAGACTCCTCATACTGACAATGAGGTTGACATCAGTCTGAATCTCCTTCTTCCATCTTGCGTCTCTTTCTCTTTTTCCCATACTGATGTTGACTGAGCCATTTCTTCGCTTTCTTCGGGATTTTTGCATGCTGCAGCGTTCAAACGACAGCCATCTTGACTCGGCTGACGTATGCTTGTCGTTATACATGGGAATAGCCGATCGTTGCTTCGGGCATTTCCGTAGGTCACTTCCTCTGCGATCATGCGCTGGCCTCGTGAAACCTGTCCAATCACAGGCAAGCTCACAAGCCGACCTCTATTTTCATAGCTTTCATTGGTTCGCACTGGCTTCCGATTTTCGCTTCGTGTTCCTCCGTACTGCATTCGTTTTCTCCGGAAATAGCCGCAACGAAGAGTGGAGTAAACCCGCTACGCACTGATACCAAACATGAAGCATGTTTTGAGGAGGAAGATGCCGTATCCAGCACTCAAAATGACACTTTTTGACTTCCAGGTTAGGTTTTTTCACAACTTCAGCGATGGGCACCTCTCTAAACTAATTAAACAAGAAGGGCAAAGCCCATACGACTCACATGCTTGACCTTGACCTTTTCATGACCTTGACCTTCAGGTGACCTTCAAGGTCAAACAACTACACCTAGCAATGACATCATACACTAAACTAAGAAATGCTTTACACATTTTTCCTACCAAAATACATGTGGCCTTGACCCAAGGTCAAGGTCATCAAAGGTCATGCAACACAAAGCTGTTAATTCAAGACATAGGAAGCACAATGGTGCTTATAGGCACTTTCTACCATGAGATATGGTCACTTTTAGTGGTTCACTACCCCATTTTGGTCACATTTCATTAGGGTCAAAGTGACCTTGACCTTGATGATATGTGACCAAATGTGTCTCATGATGAAAGTATAACATGTGCCCCACATAATTATTAAGTTTGAAACAGTTATCTTCCATAGTTCAGGGTCAAGATCACTTCAAAATATGTATACAATCCAACGTTAAAGAGCTCCAATGACCTTGACCTTGAAGCAAGGTCAACCAAACTGGTATTAAATGATAGGGATTACTTTGCCCTATATACCATGTATAGGTGAGGTATCCAATCTCAAAAAATTCAGAAAAAATTTGAGAAAATGTGAAAAATGGCTGGTTTTTAGACAACATTTAAGGCCCCTGCGACCTTGACCTTGAAGCAAGGTTAAGTCACTATGTATGTTTTTTGAGGCCTTGTCATCATACACCATCATGCCAAATTGGGTGTTGATAGACTTAATAGTCTCTGAGAAAAATCCAACGTTAAAGTTTTCGGACGCCCGGACTGGACGCCCGGACGCCCAGACACCCATATGGACGAAACGGGTGAGTACATAGACTCACTTTTGCTTCGCATGCGAGTCAATAAAAAATGAAGAAATGAAATGCTGGCAAATCGCTCGTGCCCATGTGTTATTGAGACTCTGTAGACCTCGTTTCCGAGTTTAACTAAAAACTTGATTTTTGACGATTTTTCACTAAAGTGGCTACGCCACGTGCCCCCTTATCACCCAACCCAGGAGAGGGGGGTGGGGGTGGGGGTGGAGGGGTAGATCAATTCTTAACACCCGACCCAGGGGGGGATGGCCTATCCAGGAAGTGAGCACAGTGAGTACTCATAAGCACTCACCCTCACAAACAGGCCTAAGGTTTTACTGTTCTTGATCAGTGATTTATTACTGTTTGCAAAGGAAAGACAACTCACCAGGCCTGCTCCTGCTCTGAGAACATGGGTGATTCCCAAGTTGTCGGGGGTTTCAAAGCGAGAGCCTGCACTGATGATCACACCCACACGAGACACAGGAGAGTAGTTCTCAATGGATGCCACTGTTACTCCGTTCTGCAGCCTGGTCACCTATTCAGAGAACAGTTGTTAATTTAAAAAAATGTTTGCAATGTCACAAAGACCTTCAATTCTGCCTTTATGAGAACAAATGATGATAAATGTAAACTAATTGGTACACTACAGTAGAATGCAAAAGTTCTGATTTTCTTATTATGATATTCTTTTCTTCTTATATCACGACCCTGAACGACATACTATGTATAAATTTCCAAACTAGTGATTTATCTACATCGACTAGGTACACAAAATCGAGCTTAGACAAATGACAAAATACTGACTAACCTTAGGGCCCTGCCTTAGTAGATCTGTTGTTTTCGTCTGAGTAGAAGCGCTGTACAGACGACTTTGCTGCAACAAAGAATGCATCGAAATTATATTTCATTTTTCACACTTTCGATAAGATGAAGCAATAAATCTACTCACAAGGCCCTCGCAAAAAAAATGGCAAGGACACGTGGGGTCCAGAGAAGAAATTCAGGGACACAAATTAGATCAATACCTACATTTATTCAGAAAAACGAATATGACGGCAAACTGA
>JAWQFJ010001859.1:337500-342500 GCA_034096865.1 Theodoxus fluviatilis | reverse complement strand
TGTACATATAGCTCGCGTGCCAGAGTACTGGTTGCTCAAAAGACCTTTCTATGGTGAGCTACTCTGGGCAAACGCTTCCAAGAAGGCCAACGGAAGCGCTTAATGACTCCTTGAAGTCTTCCCTAACGGCCTTTAATTGACACTGGCCTTGACACCTGGGAAGAGACTGCTCAGCACAGAGCCCGGGGGGGGGGGTCCTCCATCTGCCAGGGCTCTCTAGCAACCCAGGCCAACAGAACCCCGCAGCTGAACATAAACACAATTTTTTGCACGGGGCCACAGATCACGGTTGTTGGATGCCATTAGCAGATGGTTTCTCATGTTGTCTGCTCCTAACTTCCGGTCAGTGCGCTGACCGCGCTCAGCTTCTGGAGGGGGGTCTGGCAATTGCCAGCCCCAGTGCGTTAACGCACGCGCAGGAATCAGGTCATTCCTGAATTGTCCCAGGGACAGACTTGTGCCTCCCATCATAATGATCATTTGCGAATCATTCGGCATGATTCTGCCCGATTCTATGCTAAATTACGATATGTACGCACAGCATTAATTTACCATAGGTGTATGTTGAATGCATTAACAGATCGTGAAACCTCCTACAGTTCACACATCGAATGCAGGTCAACGCAGCCACGCCGAACATTTGTCTCCAAGATGGCGGCACGCAATGTACTCATGCTGTCCGCCATCTTGAATCTTAAAAGCTAGCACCTCTCAAAATGCCTCGCTCAATCTACGCCCGTCTTCGATTGGCTCGATAGCAAGCAAAGATTCGTTCCGGCGAGATCTGCGTAGATCTACCGAGATCTTCGCATTTTCAAACCCGGCACAGGTAGCTCCTGGCGCCATAATAGCGGTGACAAGGGAGGCAACTCTGACTGGTAAGTTGCTAAGCAGGGAGCAGCGATAGTCTCCCTTGCCATGGCACGGGAACCTCTCGGTGTTGTGACCTTTGCAGAATGTCACTGTAAAACATTTAAGTGGTGTGAGTTAAATGAGTGTGATAATTAGCTTACTGAGCTACAGTCGAAAAAAATTCCAGGTTACCCAGAGGCATAAACCACTTTGATACCGGCAGAGCGAGAGGGTTCTGGTTGGAGCAAATGTCACTGTCAATGACTGGATGTACATGTTGGTTATGCTTTGCATATACTTTCAACATGGCAACACAAGAGTCGTGACCAATAACCTTGCAGTGACTAACCTACTTTCTGACTGGGTCAGAAACAAACATCTTTTTTGAGAAAAACCAAATGTGAGTGGTTGAAACTCATTTTGTAGACAAAATACTACAAACTGAAATGATGTGAACTTTTTTCCTTGAAGTGGGGCCTAATGCCCTGCGTGGCTTAATGCCATGCTTTTCCCTACTACTTCACAGCTAACAGTAAAGCTGTTCACAAACATCCTGCCTGTGATAGCACAGACCAGCCTTTTCTCTTTCTGTTGCCTTGTTTATTTCTACTGTAAGTGAAATGTGCAAATTGTCACCCATCGATCTCGAAGTAGCGGATGTAATAGTCCACTGTTATCAGGAAGGATCTGTCTTGCCAAGTGGTAAAGTATCTTCTCTCCTTTGAAGATGATCACATCGGTAAAGTATCTTCTCTCCTTTGAAGATGTTTCCATCGATGGAGGAAAGTTCATCTCTGAAGTTCCAGAACTCACTGATGGTTGATTTGCAGTCTGTACGAAGTTCAGGCCATCCATTCTGTATGGTTGACTTCAAATCTTGCAGTTGAGGGTCTTCTGCAGTGGCTTTCTGAATTTGCTTCATTTTCACATCGGTGACGGGCTGATTCTCGACGACAGTGTGGACGTATGCGTCGATGTCTTCAGCAATTTTCACTGTCTTCTGGTTCTGTTGCAGGTAGGGGCGCAAGCCCCGGTGGGGGACTTCTTCGTGAACTCCAATGCTTGGGCGTAATGCCTTGGGGGAACCCTGTGGGATCCCAGTGGGCCCAGAGCCCTGGTTCTGTTGCAGGTTTGGGCGCAAGCCCTGGTTGGTGGATTTCCTCGTGAAATCCAATGCTTGGGCGTAATGCCTTGGGGGAACCCTGTGGGATCCCAGTGGGCCCAGAGCCCTGGTTCTGTTGCAGGTTTGGGCGCAAGCCCTGGTGGTGGATTTCCTCGTAAAATCCAATGCTTGGGCGTAATGCCTTGGGGGAACCCTGTGGGATCCCAGTGGGCTCTGGGCCCTGGTTCTGTTGCAGGTTTGGGCGCAAGCCCTGGTGGTGGATTCCCTCGTGAAATCCAATGCTTGGGCGTAATGCCTTGGGGGAACCCTGTGGGATCCCAGTGGGCCCAGAGCCCTGGTTCTGTTGCAGGTTTGGGCGCAAGCCCTGGTGATGGACTCCCTCGTGAAATTCCCATGCTTGGGCGTAATGCCTTGGGGGGAATCCTGTGGGATCCCAGTGGGCCCAGAGCCCTGGTTTTGTTGCAGGTCCTGTGGGATCCCAGTGGGCCCAGAGCCCTGGTTTTGTTGCAGGTATGGGCGCAAGCCCGGGTGGTGGACTTCCTCATGAACTCCAACGGATGGGCGTCATGCCTGGTGGAATTCCTGCAGGATCACAGTGGGCCCATGCCTTGTTGGAATCCTTCGGGACCCCATCGGGCGGAGCCCTGTGATGATATTCTTGTGAACTCCAATTGTTAGGAATAGTGGCGAGTTTCATGTTGGTGGCACAAGATTTTGTTGCATTTTGCAGAATGCCTCCCCAACAACGGGGCACACGCAGGCGCAGGATTCCCAGCAGGTCGCAGGACAAGATGGAGTCACTCCCTTCCACTGCTCTGCTTGACCACGCACAGGCAATCTCCGACCACCGCCACTCCAGCGTGGCGCCCCCACGGTCTTTCGGCCGGATCACCTGGGAAGCGGCTATCCTGCAACAGCTGAAGGAGAACAGCGCAACATTGATGGGCCTCTCCGCACGATTGGCGACCCTGGAGCACGAATGGATGCAACTGCTGCCATACAACCCTCCAGCGTGGCCCCCACGGACAGCAGCACCATCGTCTCCCCCACTGCCAGCACCAGCGTGGCACCCACTGCGCGTCCTTTGAGGGCTACAGCGTGGTGCCGTATCTACGGCCGCTAGAGACCTTGCACAATGACCTGACCCTCAAAGACATGGAGTGTAGGACAGCAACTTATGGCGGGGGCGTTGAGCAAGGTGACAAGAGTGGCATACCTAAGAACTTGAGCAGCAGTTAAGAACTTTGATCAGCAGCACAGACTCCCGAAGGCCTTGCCAGTAGATACGCATGTCCTTTTGACTTACGAAAGCGAGTCTGTGTGTCCGTTAAAAAGGTCAGAATTTTAAATGTTGTCTAAAAACAGGAATTTTTCACAATTTCCTAATTTCGCTAAGGTTTTGGAGATTGGATACCTGACCCATGTATGGTGTATAGAGCAAAGTCATCCCAATCTCTTTATACCAGTTTAACTCTTCCAAACTAATAACATTGTAATACACATGCTATATTTTCATATTAGGTCACCCGTGTCGGGTGTCATCCGTTTAAAACCCTAACGTTGGAATTTTTTCTCCCAGACTATTAAGTCTATCAACACCCAATTCGGCTTGATGGTGTATGATGACAAAGCGACTTGACCCCGCTTCAAGGTCAAGGTCGCAGTTGCCTTAAATGTTGTCAAAACAACAGCCATTTTCTCACATTCGCTCAGCATGTGAGTCGTGTGGGCTTGCCCTTCTTTTCTGTATATCTGTACATGCACGAGAAGGGGGTATGCTCCAGCCACAGTAGCATCAGCCTTTTCAGCAATCGAACCCACCAGACTCCTTCATCATTAGGAAGATGCCGCAAGCTAGGAAAACATTAAAACCCACAGGGATCATCGCATACCAATCTCAAAACCTATCCCACAAACTCTTTTCATGGCTATGTTTTTATGAGCCTTCCATGAATGGTGAGAGTAGGGGACTTGACAGTATCCAAGCACAATCTCAGTCTCGCAGATATAACATTGGGCCTTGATAAGTTGTTCATTACTTTCCACTCGGCCAAACACGCAATACCTGCACACTCAATACCTCCACTGTTAGTCACAGAATCTACTCTAATATGAACGTTACACTTTTTCTGCAGATGGCACGGTGGTTGCACATACCTACCGGGTATTGTGTCTGTTTTTCGTGCGTCAGTTGGTCTTCTCTCTAGTTTCATTCTCTGGGTTGTGTGGGGGCTGCTATAAGTCGTCTGCAACTCCTTATAGCTGTGGCGGTCAGCCCTCACACAAAACAGGGGTCAAGAAGATTAGTTACATGTTATGATGTGATTGTAAATAATTTTGTACATGGGTGAGAGGTAAAACTACTAGAACAAATAACACTGAGATCAGAACAAGGGACATAACCAGGGTCATGGTTTTGATTAATTGTATGAATGTAGAATTCTGTTTCTGAAGAGGAAAATTTGCAATGTGAGTGATGTGTACATTTGTTTGCACAACCTCAGCCGTGTTATATAAGCAATAATATCTTTGAGGTTCTGAGGCATGCTGCTATGATTATTATACTGTCGTATGTATAATATATGGTGTCACTGGCTCTTTATTAAGAAAGAATACTGGATGTTGTGTTAATCGTTGGTTACTATGCTTTCTTAATAAAGATGCCCATTTTCTCTCTCGAATCAAGTGTGCTGTGGTCTTGTGCAAAAAAGGATTTGTGTGAAAGAATGCAACACAAACACAATTTTTTGCACGGGGCCACAGATCACGGTTGTTGGATGCCATTAGCAGATGGTTTCTCATGTTGTCTGCTCCTAACTTCCGGTCAGTGCGCTGACCGCGCTCAGCTTCTGGAGGGGGGTCTGGCAATTGCCAGCCCCAGTGCGTTAACGCACGCGCAGGAATCAGGTCATTCCTGAATTGTCCCAGGGAGAACTGGCATCAACTCAAAATTTTTCCCCACCCTCCACCCCTAGCTGCCACCAACCTTGTTGTTTTACTAAACAGTCACATATATTGCTTTCCA
>JAWQFJ010001859.1:315000-332500 GCA_034096865.1 Theodoxus fluviatilis | reverse complement strand
GGAGGGGAGAGTGCACACCAGAGAGGAGGCGAGAGTGCACACGAGAGAGGAGGCGAGAGTGCACACGAGAGAGGAGGCGAGAGTGCACACGAGAGAGGAGGGGAGAGTGCACACGAGAGAGGAGGGGAGAGTGCACACCAGAGAGGAGGCGAGAGTGCACACCAGAGAGGAGGGGAGAGTGCACACGAGAGAGGAGGGGAGAGTGCACACGAGAGAGGAGGCGAGAGAGGAGGGGAGAGTGCACACGAGAGAGGAGGGGAGAGTGCACACGAGAGAGGAGGCGAGACTGCACACGAGAGAGGAGGCGAGACTGCACACGAGAGAGGAGGCGAGACTGCACACGAGAGAGGAGGGGAGAGTGCACACGAGAGAGGAGGCGAGAGTGCACACGAGAGAGGAGGGGAGAGTGCACACGAGAGAGGAGGGGAGAGTGCACACGAGAGAGGAGGCGAGAGTGCACACGAGAGAGGAGGCGAGACTGCACACGAGAGAGGAGGCGAGAGTGCACACGAGAGAGGAGGGGAGAGTGCACACCAGAGAGGAGGCGAGAGTGCACACCAGAGAGGAGGGGAGAGTGCACACGAGAGAGAAGGGGAGAGTGCACACGAGAGAGGAGGCGAGAGAGGAGGGGAGAGTGCACACGAGAGAGGAGGGGAGAGTGCACACGAGAGAGGAGGCGAGAGTGCACACGAGAGAGGAGGCGAGAGTGCACACGAGAGAGGAGGGGAGAGTGCACACGAGAGAGGAGGGGAGAGTGCACACGAGAGAGGAGGGGAGAGTGCACACCAGAGAGGAGGCGAGAGTGCACACCAGAGAGGAGGGGAGAGTGCACACGAGAGAGGAGGGGAGAGTGCACACGAGAGAGGAGGCGAGAGTGCACACGAGAGAGGAGGCGAGAGTGCACACGAGAGAGGAGGGGAGAGTGCACACGAGAGAGGAGGGGAGAGTGCACACGAGAGAGGAGAGGAGAGTGCACACCAGAGAGGAGGGGAGAGTGCACACCAGAGAGGAGGGGAGAGTGCACACGAGAGAGGAGGCGAGAGTGCACACGAGAGAGGAGGGGAGAGTGCACACGAGAGAGGAGGGGAGAGTGCACACGAGAGAGGAGGGGAGAGTGCACACGAGAGAGGAGGGGAGAGTGCACATCAGAGAGGAGGGGAGAGTGCACACGAGAGAGGAGGGTAGAGTGCACACGAGAGAGGAGGCGAGAGTGCACACGAGAGAGGAGGCGAGAGTGCACACGAGAGAGGAGGGGAGAGTGCACACGAGAGAGGAGGGGAGAGTGCACACGAGAGAGGAGGGGAGAGTGCACACGAGAGAGGAGGGGAGAGTGCACACGAGAGAGGAGGCGAGAGTGCACACGAGAGAGGAGGGGAGAGTGCACACCAGAGAGGAGGCGAGAGTGCACACGAGAGAGGAGGCGAGAGTGCACACGAGAGAGGAGGCGAGAGTGCACACGAGAGAGGAGGGGAGAGTGCACACGAGAGAGGAGGGGAGAGTGCACACCAGAGAGGAGGCGAGAGTGCACACGAGAGAGGAGGGGAGAGTGCACACGAGAGAGGAGGCGAGAGTGCACACGAGAGAGGAGGCGAGAGTGCACACGAGAGAGGAGGCGAGAGTGCACACGAGAGAGGAGGGGAGAGTGCACACGAGAGAGGAGGGGAGAGTGCACACGAGAGAGGAGGGGAGAGTGCACACGAGAGAGGAGGCGAGAGTGCACACGAGAGAGGAGGGGAGAGTGCACACCAGAGAGGAGGCGAGAGTGCACACGAGAGAGGAGGCGAGAGTGCACACGAGAGAGGAGGGGAGAGTGCACACGAGAGAGGAGGGGAGAGTGCACACGAGAGAGGAGGGGAGAGTGCACACCAGAGAGGAGGCGAGAGTGCACACCAGAGAGGAGGGGAGAGTGCACACGAGAGAGGAGGGGAGAGTGCACACGAGAGAGGAGGCGAGAGTGCACACGAGAGAGGAGGCGAGAGTGCACACGAGAGAGGAGGGGAGAGTGCACACGAGAGAGGAGGGGAGAGTGCACACGAGAGAGGAGAGGAGAGTGCACACCAGAGAGGAGGGGAGAGTGCACACCAGAGAGGAGGGGAGAGTGCACACGAGAGTGCACACGAGAGAGGAGGGGAGAGTGCACACGAGAGAGGAGGGGAGAGTGCACACGAGAGAGGAGGCGAGAGTGCACACGAGAGAGGAGGGGAGAGTGCACATCAGAGAGGAGGGGAGAGTGCACACGAGAGAGGAGGGGAGAGTGCACACGAGAGAGGAGGCGAGAGTGCACACGAGAGAGGAGGCGAGAGTGCACACGAGAGAGGAGGGGAGAGTGCACACGAGAGAGGAGGGGAGAGTGCACACGAGAGAGGAGGGGAGAGTGCACACGAGAGAGGAGGGGAGAGTGCACACGAGAGAGGAGGCGAGAGTGCACACGAGAGAGGAGGGGAGAGTGCACACCAGAGAGGAGGCGAGAGTGCACACGAGAGAGGAGGCGAGAGTGCACACGAGAGAGGAGGCGAGAGTGCACACGAGAGAGGAGGGGAGAGTGCACACGAGAGAGGAGGGGAGAGTGCACACCAGAGAGGAGGCGAGAGTGCACACGAGAGAGGAGGCGAGAGTGCACACGAGAGAGGAGGGGAGAGTGCACACGAGAGAGGAGGCGAGAGTGCACACGAGAGAGGAGGCGAGAGTGCACACGAGAGAGGAGGGGAGAGTGCACACGAGAGAGGAGGGGAGAGTGCACACGAGAGAGGAGGGGAGAGTGCACACGAGAGAGGAGGGGAGAGTGCACACGAGAGAGGAGGCGAGAGTGCACACGAGAGAGGAGGGGAGAGTGCACACCAGAGAGGAGGGGAGAGTGCACACCAGAGAGGAGGGGAGAGTGCAAGAGGATAAGCGCGTGCGAAAAGTTCTCCATAAGCGTTTTTGTGCTCTAGAGTGAGGTGTAGTCCCGAGTGTACACGTGAGATACAGCATCTGAAGAGAGCGAATGACAGAGGCATGGAGGCGCGTGTAAATGCATGGATAGCAGTGATTGTGTATCGACCAGTGTAAATGCATGGATAGCAGTGATTGTGTATCGACCAGTGTAAATGCATGGATAGCAGTGATTGTGTATCGACCAGTGTAAATGCATGGATAGCAGTGATTGTGTATCGACCAGTGTAAATGCATGGATAGCAGTGAGTGTGTATCGACCAGTGTAAATGCATGGATAGCAGTGATTGTGTATCGACCAGTGTAAATGCATGGATAGCAGTGATTGTGTATCGACCAGTGTAAATGCATGGATAGCAGTGATTGTGTATCGACCAGTGTAAATGCATGGATAGCAGTGATTGTGTATCGACCAGTGTAAATGCATGGATAGCAGTGATTGTGTATCGACCAGTGTAAATGCATGGATAGCAGTGATTGTGTATCGACCAGTGTAAATGCATGGATAGCAGTGATTGTGTATCGACCAGTGTAAATGCATGGATAGCAGTGATTGTGTATCGACCAGTGTAAATGCATGGATAGCAGTGATTGTGTATCGACCAGTGTAAATGCATGGATAGCAGTGATTGTGTATCGACCAGTGTAAATGCATGGATAGCAGTGATTGTGTATCGACCAGTGTAAATGCATGGATAGCAGTGATTGTGTATCGACCAGTGTAAATGCATGGATAGCAGTGATTGTGTATCGACCAGTGTAAATGCATGGATAGCAGTGATTGTGTATCGACCAGTGTAAATGCATGGATAGCAGTGATTGTGTATCGACCAGTGTAAATGCATGGATAGCAGTGATTGTGTATCGACCAGTGTAAATGCATGGATAGCAGTGATTGTGTATCGACCAGTGCACGAATAAAGTTTTTCTCGAAAAAGACCACTGGATTTTGTTAACCTCGACTTCCCGGCGCAAGCTAGGAGAATCCCTGTAGTAACAGAACTTTTTTTCAAAAGGAGACAAGTCGCAACACGCACAATCAGGAGTCAACATCATCTGTACTCCCAGAGGAGTATTCTAGCTCAATGCTGCCTCATGGCCGCATACACGTGTCAATCACACTGCAGAGTGCCATCGTTGCCCTCACAGATTACAGGGTTAAGAGTTCTTATCCCCGCAGTTCTCTATGAAGTCCTTATGCTCTGTTTAAAGGCTCTGCTTCCACGTAGTGTTTACAACTTCAGAAGGCTTGAGATTGTCGTGGAAATGAGAACAGCGCAGTAGCGGAGATCGAAACTCGAGAGACGCCAGTGGGCCCTGTGATCAGTCCTCCACTAACCCACTCACGCAGTCACTGGCTTGCTCCAAACGTTTTCTTCTGTTGCGTTAGGTTGCTGACTTCGGAGACTTTGCAGCTAAAGCAGAGACTCTAGTTTATATCCAACCCTTGCCTTCATCCGCTTAGCCTAATCTCCCTTCCTCCAATTTTTTACCAGGTTTTCAATTTCCCCAGATTGAAAACAGTTTCTCTTATCCGCTCACGCCGCTAGTTTTTGCCAGTGTTAGCGCATCGCACTGCATGCTGATGTCTTTCCTGTGAGCAAGAAAAGTACGAGTTTGTAAGTCACGGCAACTGTTGCTGTTGGGTTTTCAGTTGTCATCGAGTCGTGGATTAACTTTTTCATCGTTTCTTTCTTGCATTGATAAGGAATAATTTAGCTTTGGAAAATAAGTTTTAAATCTAATGATTCTGAGGTCAGGGGTGTAAAAACATATCTTAGAATTAAGGGGGTGTATGCTAATAGATTTTGTGTTCCACCGTCTGAAATTCTTCCCCATTTCCATGAGGTTGTTTTTGTACTGTAGTAATTTGTGCAGCTGACCTTTCCAAACTTCGCACCTGATCCATTCCCTATTTTGAACGCAGTTACCTGCTGCTCAGCGTTATGTAGAGCGCTTGTATATGAAGGGCTACACGTTGCGTGTAAAAGAAAGGTGGGTGTTCCAAGCTGCACAGATCCTAGAGTTGCATCCTTGGGCAAGGTGCTTCACCCACTATTGCCTCTCCTACCGAGGAGTGAAACCGGTCACTTGGCGCTGTACAGTGGCGACCGGGAGTGAAATTGCCCCCAAAGAACTTCCTTTTATAAAATAGGATAAAATGAAGAAGTTGATGATGATGATGATGATCTCTCTCTCTCTCTCTCTCTCTCTCTCTCTCTCTCTCTCTCTTTTGCTCTCTTTCTCTCTCGCTCTCTCTCTCTCTCTCTCTCTCTCTCTCTCTCTCTCTCTCTCTCTCTCTCACTCTCTCTCTCTCATGTTTTTGTTCTCCACTCCATTGTCCAAAGATACCTGACCAGAAAAAGAAAAGTGTATGTTGCTTTTATTGACTTTAAAAAGGCTTTCGATTCTGTGGATAGGGAGGTGTTGTGGGAGGCTTGCAAAATATGGAATGGGAGGGAAAATGCTGATGATGATCAAAGCGATATACTCTTCGGTATGGTACTGTGTTCGTTGCAACGGTCGGTGCACTGAGCCGTTTGAGAGTATCCGGGGACTTAAACAAGGCTGTAAATTGAGTCCGATACTTTTTTCTCTTTTAATCAATTATATTGCAAAAAAGGTAATCCAGAATGGTAAGCATGGGATTCAGCTTATCCCTGACCCGGTTTCAATATATCTGCTATTGTATGCTGACGATGTAGCGCTGATTTCAGACACTGTGGTTGGACTACAGAATCAGTTGGATACTTTGGGAAGGGAAGCGGACAATGTTGGTCTTGAGGTGAATGTGAATAAGTCAAAGGTAATGGTTTTCCGTAACGGAGGTTTCTTATCTGAACATGAGAAATGGCATCTTGGTAAAGACAGATTGGAGGTGGTAAATGAGTACAGATACCTCGGGGCATTGTTTACGACAAGACTGTCATGCCACTTACTGCAGCGCGATCTGGCACAGAGAGCAAGGGTTGGTATGTTTCAAGTTATAAAATGCTGTGCAAGGCTTGGTTATGCTACGGCCAGTCTGTTTTTTAAGCTCTTTGATGCGCAAGTGCTATCCATTTTGCTATATTCCTCTGAGCTGTGGGGTATGTATAATTGCTCTGCAATCGAAATGATTCATCTTCAAGCGTTGAAAAACTTCATGCATGTACCTGTAATAACCCCCAATTTGATCATCTATGGCGAATCTGGAAGGTACCCATTGTACATTAATTCTACGATCCGATCTATTAGATACTGGCTGAGAATTCTGAGAATGGACTCGAGCCGATTACCACGAAAAGTGTACAATATGATGTTGTATTGCTCTGTAACAGAAAATTGGGCGTACAGTGTGAAGCATTTGTTGGAGAAGCATAATTTCAATCATGCGTGGGAAGTACAAGCAGTAGAGAATGAAAGGTCTTTTTTGAGATCAATAAAGGAAAATCTCATTACGGAGTACACTACTAATTGGCGAGAGGGGTTGAATCGCAGTGACAGGTATTCCTTCTACAGAATGTTCAAACAAGAATTTTGTCAAGAGACCTATCTGCAAACCATTGACCAAAAGATATTTCTAGATACATATATTCGTTTTCGATGCGGATTATCATATTTATTTACCCACCAAAATCGATTTAAAGATCAATCTTCATCAGTGTCTACTTGTCCAGCCTGTTATGAAGTTGAAGAAACAGAAGAACACTCACTGCTAGAATGTCCAGTTTATGCTGATCTGCGACAGGTGTACATATATGATGTGATTGAACCCCACGAAACTGTCAATATTAAGAACCTGCTGTCTATACAAGATATAAAAATGATAAAATCAATAACAAGGTACCTCCACCATGCAATTCAAAGGAGACACGAGGCTGTAAAAATTGCGTCAACCGAAGTTTTCTATTTGTAATGTTGTGATGGGCCGGTGGCCTGAGCAAATAAACTCGTTCGTTCGTTCGTTCGTTCGTTCGTTCGTTCTCTCTCTCTATCTCGCTCTCTCTCTCTCTCTCTCTCTCTCTCCGAACGTGAACCATCGAAATCAGTCCCAATTTTGGGGGGAGAAGATATACATAGATGTATATGGGATGCCGACAAAACTAAAGCCGTAAAACTATTATAAAAACTCTCGAATTTATGTCGGATATTACAAAGTTCGCCAGTTGTTAAGTATTGACGTTGATATTGCCCTTGATTTTGGTGGGGCAGCTCATGTTATCTAATGCTCATTGTATGTACCGTACTAACAGAGTGGGATCATCCACGGTAAAAAGCTCATCAAAATGGCTTGACACCGAATGTAAATGTGCCAAACACAGTGCGAGAGAAGCACATCGTACTTTTCAAAAGTCCCGAGCTGATTCATATAAAGACACTTATGTACGGGTTAGAAATAAGTACAGAAAATTAATAAGGCTTTCGATTGGGTAGCAATGGTCTCAGTGTAAACAGAGACTATAGTGTCTCTGGTCAAGGGTTAAAAATGTAGACTTGCATTGTTCATTTTGTGAGAAGGATGAAACTGAAACTCACTTTTTACTGATTATAGAGAAAATATCTTTCAAGACTCGTGTCCCAAAATGAGTATGCTTGCGTGTCCAGTTTAATTGCCGGCCACGAAATACGAAAAACGAGACATGTCGCAATGTTTGTATTTTATGCTTTTAAACTTCGAGCAGAGAAAAAGTTGCTACATAATTTATGTGTTTGTTCAGTTAGTATTGCAGTTTTGTGCTTATGAAGGCACAAAAAGTTTAAATCATTCTTGAAAATATTTGTTTAAAAATCTCTGTAACTGTACATAGATTTCACAAGTGTAGTCATTGAGACTTGACATGCAGGGTGTCAATCCAGTAGTGAGCACTTTTCACTACGTTTAGGGTCTTTAATTTCGTTTGTAAATGTATTTCTTGTATAGTTATTTCTTGCAATACTGTCTTAAAGTTTGTAAATATAGTATAGCATCAGATGGGTCGTCGACCGAATAAAGATCAATCAATCAATCAATCAATCAATCAGTCAATCCATCAATCAGTCCATCCATCAATCAATCAATCTCTCTCTCTCTCTCACTCTTTCACACACACACAAGCACTCACACACGCACGCACACACACACACACACACACACACACACACACACACACATACACATACATAAATACACATACATACATACTCGCGCGCGCTGCTGCTGCTGTTGAGTTCAATGTCCACTCAATTCGGCATGTAGCAGACTTAATCGATCCCCTTGCAATGATGATGATGAAGATGATGATGATGAAGATGATGATGATGAAGATGATGATGATGAAGATGATGATGATGAAGATGATGATGATGATGATGATGATGATGATGATGATGATGATGATGATGATGATGATGATGATGATGATGATGATGATGATGATATTGGTGGTGGTGGTGGTGGTAGTTGTGGTGGTGGTGGTGGTGGTGGTAGTTGTGGTGGTGGTGGTGGTGGTGGTGGTGGTGGTGGTGGTGGTAGTTGTGGTGGTGGTGGTGGTGGTGGTAGTTGTGGTGGTGGTGGTGGTGGTGGTGATGGAGGCGGCGGCGGCGGCGGCAACGACGACGACGACGACAACGACAAAATGACTTCGACATGTACGAGGAGAATTAGGCTGTTTGGAGAGATGAGAACATTCTAACTTGTCCTGGTTGTGTTCACAGCTGCTGCAGCTTCCACAGCACCTGTCTGTGTTGAGTCTGGCCTTGGCAGAAGGCAACACCGACGACTGGCCACATCTTCTCAGGCTGGGTGAGTGGCGATGTTTACTTTCAACTTTGACTTTTGCCCCATGATCTTTATTAGCTGATACCCCGTGTGATTTTCATTAAACATCTTTTGATTTGATTCGGAAAAAAGGGTTAAAGTTTGATCTATTTCATTGTTTTAAATTACAGACCTTACCCTTCCGTGTTTCACTTGCTCTGTTGTTTAAAGAAGTAGTGATTCTAACGAAGCTGCAGAAAGAGTTGATGAGCCACAATAATATGCCTTGGAAGGAGGAAAAACCCCTGGCCTCTTTCACTCCTTAATGGAGTCGAAAAGCGCTAATGGCAGTTGCAGCGTGTGGCGGAGGTCTATATTTAGAATCACGCTGAAGTGTTTGCAAATACAACTCACCTATTCATCAACTGGAATCTTGACAATTTAGTTTAGAAAAGTAACCTTTGCAAGAAGCATAGCATAGGGGTGGGGTAGGGATTAGGGTGAGGATGGGGGAGTCGATGAGCCCGACTGAGTTCCTTCCCTTGCTGAACTCAGACAGATTGGGGTACAGATAGGGGGTAAAGTGTAAAGCGATTTGAGCACCGATCAATGGTGGAAAGTCGCTATATAAAATCACACCTTTACCTTTTTTTTTAACCTTTTACATCTGGTATCGAGGCTTGTTTGCATTCCTTTTATTGCAAAGCGCCTTTGCTTTATGAGTCCGAATAAACTAATTACATGATATAAATACATATAGACATGTAGACACGTAGTCTACATACTGACACACCAAATACTACACAGACGTACATAGACACACACAATGACACAGACACGCACTCACACACAAGCACGCAAGCACACACACATGCGCATCCCAGCACGCACGCACAAGTACACACGCTCATAATCACGTGAGCGCGTACGCTCATGAACGCAAGCATGCTCCAGAAAAATTATGCCACAAGATGGCACTGCTTCATGCAGTCGACGAGCAACAAGACTGGTTTCCATTACACAAATCACGTGACTGTGATACTGAACAATGAAAAACACATGTAGATGTGTGTGTGTGTGCGTGCGTGCGTGCGTGCGCGCGCGCGCGCGCGTGTGTGTATGTAGTGTGTGTGTGCGTGTGTGTGTGTAGTGTGTGTGTGTAGTATGTGTATGCGTGCGTTCTTGTATGCGTGCGTACGTGTGGGTGTATGTGTGTGTGTGTGTGTGTGTGTGTGTGTGTTTAAACGAGCTGGGATACTGGCCACGCTTCTGCAATGTAGTCATCACTTGTCCCCCATGAAGATGTTCAGTGTCCACTTGCGAAAAACTGTTTTTACGGTCGGATCTCTGTCCCAAAACAGCATTTAGCACGGTGAATCAATCCCCTTGCACTTGTGAGGATGATGGTGTGAATGACACTTTATTTAAAGAAGTTTGTTATTGAGCATGAAATGGCTGGAGTTTTGTTTGTTTGTTGTCGTAGTTTTTTTGGGGGGAGGTGTTTTTAGCTACTGGAAGAAAGGACTAGAATAGAAATCGTCGGAACATTTGATAAATAAATCGTTTCCCATGGCAATACTTAATGAGTTGTTGTTGTTGTTGTTGCGTTCCTGGGCCAAACCCTCCCAGGATCACCCAACTGGGTGAGATGATTGCGTGTGTGACTGTTTTTGGACCACCCGCCATATAGGCAGCCACACTCCGTCTTCAGGGGATTTGATCTCTGTCTCCAGAGAATGCCAGTTGTTATGTTAGGAGCTTACCACGGCTGAAGATAATCCCCACATAACAGTACAGCAATAACAACATTTTGCTGTAGCCTTGGTTTTTGGCTGGAGTCAACAAATAACAACAGCCTTTGCCCAAGGCAAGACTTAATGAGTGAAAGGCAGAGTTGCTCCTATTGACATGTGAGAGCCTAATGAAACTACAGCAGTTGACAGTAGTTGTTCTGTACTGCCAATCTGGATGGTGAGATAAACTCTCCATTTTGTTTTGTTTTATGCAGTACACGTCATTTGTCATGTGATTCTAGTGCGTCATCACACGTTTATTTTGTGTCCAATATCTTGAAATGTTCTTCAGTGGATAATTCCAAAATATACCGTTATAATCCGTCAAAAATGTTTGCTTACAGTTATTGGAGTATTATCATTTGGTGTCTTGTTTTAAAGTGGATCCATGTTTTGACTTCTTTTGAATCTGTTATCATAAAATAGGTGATTGTGCCGTTATAATGCAATTTTCTTAGTTTCTTTCTTCCACTGAGAAACGAAGGGACAAATGACCAAGATGAAATCTGTGGAAATTTTTCTGGACTTATCTGTCGACATTCAACCGACAACAATATTACCGTGAAAAGCATTAATTTACTTTTGGCTCGGTCCTTCTGTGTACGGTTCAACTTTCAGCCTTCATTCTCGAAACCTGCTTAGGGCTCTTCTTTCCTCCACCCCCCATCCCCACCGCCACCCCCCTCTCGAATATTGCGCTACGACTTGTCTGCAGATTCAGATTTTGCTTTGACCGCATGTAGCACATCCGTGTTTCTTCTTATGCAAAGGGCTTGCTCGAAAATACCACCAGTGTCTTTTCCAGAATAGTAGCCAAAACATTTTGACAAGTTGCCTCTTTGTCATGTGAATTAAATTTTTTACGTTAATTGTGCTTCGTTTCGTCCCCGTCATCTTGTGACGCAGGTGTGCTGACTTCTCGTCAGGGCTTAAATTACATCAGTTCCCGATCTCGCTTTTGAGAATTTCACTGCCGCTGCTAAGTCGCGATGCCCGAGAGGGCATTGCACTGTCGTGCCCAGTGGCAACGCTGTCATCTCTACAACCACCGATAGTGGTGCGTTAAAGCTCGTGAATTTCAAAGAATCCGAAATGAACATCAGGAACCCATTTTTTCCCCCGCGATTATCTTTATGGAGTCTCTATCATAAACCTGTTCCTTTCTACATTTATGCAGTTTTTCTGTATTTCAACTCATGCAGTTATTTGTTGCTTGAAACGATGCTTCTCCAATACAAGCGTATGGTCTTTTAGGTGATGATCATCGAAGTCCACACAGCAATAACCAATCGCAGCAGACTTTTGATGAGAGACGAGAGAAATAAAAGTAGGCGTTAATAGATGAAAAAGAGAATATTGGACGTTTCAGACGTACAAGGAAGCGTAAAGTTCCGGTGGCGATGATCTGTTTTTGGCCTCCGGTGTCCTGTGACCCTTCCTCCTCGCCCTGTGACCCTTCCTCCTTGCCCTATGACCCTTCCTCCTTGCTTGGCAGCATGCTCATGCTGTGTTCGTAGACCAATTTCTCTCATGTGCCGATTACGTCACAAGAGCTCCACATGGGTCTATTGATCTGTGTACCCTGAGGTTCACGACCTCTTCCCTGCGTGGTTCGAAGGTCAAGACTGTCAATCTTCTCCGTCCACCTCCTCCATGCAGAGTGACAAGCAAATAATCTCAAGGAACATCCGTGCTCCTTAACTTATCTACGCATTTAAGATCTTTATTTTCCAGTGTCTCTCTTTTCTGCATCTCGTTGCGGAATGGACTCTGGTTGTAAAGTCCTACAGCTTCCCTCTTTTACTTTTATCGTGACCATGGTCGACATTTTCCACAAATATCAGTGAATCCCTATGTTCCTTATCCGTTTTACTACAATAAAGTATATACTAGAGAGAGTGTGTATGCTCTCTCTATATCCTCCCTTGAGGAAGTAAGGATTACCAGTGTGGTTAATGGTACTGTCGTCCTGGCAACCGCCCTGACGTTGATGAAAATAGCCATGGAGGTTAACAGTTTGGTTCATCCCAACCTCCTTGTAGAAGTGACAGTGATCCTGAAGGCCAATGACTCTGCCCTCCCTAAAGATAATAAGAGAACTAAAGGAGTCAGTAACTGTCTTCCTTGAAGATATGAAGGTAGCTTTTGCCACCAGTTACTTTACTTTCTGTGAAGATATAAAAGTAACAGTAGAAGTCAGAGACTCTCGTCAGTGTAGGTATGAAGGTAGCGATCGGAGTCAGTGACTATCTTCCTTGTAGATATGAAGGTAGCTTTTGCCGTCGGTTACTTCATCTTCTGTGAAGACAGGAAGGTAGCTATAGAAGTCATTGGCTGTCATCAGTGTAGGTCCGACGGTAGCTAAAGGATTTAGTGACTGTCTTACTTGAAAATACAAAGGTAGCTTAAGACGTCGGTTTTATTGTACCTTCCGTGAAGATATGAAGAAAGCTAAATAGGTCAGTGACAATCTTCTTTGAAAAAACGAAAGTCGTTTTGGAAGTCAGTTACTCTGTCTTCCTCGAAGATGTGATGGTAGCTTTTGATGTCTGTAACTAGCTTCTGTGCAGACGTGAATGTAGCTGAAGAAGTAAGTCTGCGACTCTGTTGCAGACATGAGAATAGCTGTGGAATTCATTGACCCTATCCTACTTCTAGGGACGGTAGTAGCCACCCAGATCAATCACTGTCCACCTTGGCAATGTACAGACATATGTAGGAGTCAGTGACCCTATCTCCCTTGTAGATCTGAAGTCACATGTGGTTATGCAAGTCAGTTACTGCGTCACTCTTGCGTGGATGAAGGTAGGAATGAAAGTCTGAAGGTAGCAAAGGAGGACAAGTAATGCATCTTTCTCGAAAGGATGTGGCCATGGAAATCAATGACTATCTTTCTTGTAAATCTAAAGGTAGCTAAGGAGGCCATTTGCTGTATCTTTCTTACAGGGATGAAAGTAGCTGTGGAGGACAGTTACTGTGTATTCCTTACAGGGATGAAAGTAGCTATGGAGGACAGTTACTGTGTCTTCCTTACAGGGATGAAAGTAGCTATGGAGGACAGTTACTGTGTCTTCCTTACAGGGATGAAAGTAGCTATGGATGACAGTTACTGTCTCTTCCTTACAGGGATTAAAGTAGCTATGGAGGACAGTTACTGTGTATTCCTTACAGGGATGAAAGTAGCTATGGAGGACAGTTACTGTGTCTTCCTTACAGGGATGAAAGTAGCTATGGAGGACAGTTACTGTGTCTTCCTTACAGGGATTAAAGTAGCTATGGAGGACAGTTACTGTGTATTCCTTACAGGGATGAAAGTAGCTATGGAGGACAGTTACTGTCTCTTCCTTACAGGGATTAAAGTAGCTATGGAGGACAGTTACTGTGTATTCCTTACAGGGATGAAAGTAGCTATGGAGGACAGTTACTGTGTCTTCCTTGCAGGGATGAAAGTAGCTATGGATGACAGTTACTGTCTCTTTCTTACAGGGATGAAAGTAGCTGTGGAGGACAGTTACTGTGTATTCCTTACAGGGATGAAAGTAGCTATGGAGGACAGTTACTGTGTCTTCCTTACAGGGATGAAAGTAGCTATGGAGGACAGTTGCTGTATCTTTCTTACAGGGATGAAAGTAGCTGTGGAGGACAGTTACTGTGTATTCCTTACAGGGATGAAAGTAGCTATGGAGGACAGCTACTGTGTCTTCCTTACAGGGATGAAAGTAGCTATGGAGGACAGGTACTGTGTCTTCCTTACAGGGATGAAAGTAGCTGTGGAGGACAGTTACTGTGTCTTCCTTACAGGGATGAAAGTAGCTATGGAGGACAGTTACTGTGTCTTCCTTACAGGGATGAAAGTAGCTATGGAGGACAGTTACTGTGTCTTCCTTACAGAGATGAAAGTAGCTGTGGAGGACAGTTACTGTGTCTTCCTTGCAGGGATGAAAGTAGCTGTGGAGGACAGTTACTGTGTCTTCCTTACAGGGATTAAAGTAGCTATGGAGGACAGTTACTGTGTCTTCCTTACAGGGATGAAAGTAGCTATGGAGGACAGTTACTGTGTCTTCCTCATAGAGATGAAAGTAGCGAAGAAAGTAATTGACTTTGTCTTCCTTGAAGAGAGGCAGGGGGCTACAGAGGTCGGTGACTGTCTCATTTTGGGTCTAAGTCATTGATTTTTTTCTCTCCCTCTCCATTCCAGGACTGAAGATTGCCACGGAGGCCAGTGCCCTAACCTCAGAGGCTCGCGCCATCTTGCTAGCCCCCGTGCTGGTCATAGTGGGGAGCCCCGGGGGTGTAGCTCCAAGGGAATCAGACCCCCTGCTGTCCCTCGGTGCCTCGCTGCTGGAAGCCCTGGCCCCCTCTTCCCCCTCTACTGGTGGTCCTCCGCCGCAAGTGGAACAGACTGTGCCTCAGCCAGATCCCAAGGTACAATACAGTGCTTAGGATACGGTGCAATACACTAGAACACAGTGAAAGCGCAATACAACACAATGAAAAATAATACAACACGGCATCATACAACAGAACCCAATGTACTGAAATACAGTACATACAGTACAGTACACTACAGAGTAACTCAACTCTATAGATCTAGTGATTATTAAAAGAGGGCATTGCAATGGGATCCAACACAACGAAGCGAAGAGCTAGAGAAACCGTGACTGGACTTGCACTTGTTCTAACTTGTTCTGACTTGTTCTAACTTGTTATAACTGGTTCTAACTTGTTCTAACTTGTTCTAACTTGTTCCTTTGATTTGGTGAGCGGTGGCCTTGCATGGCATACACAGATTGATAGGCGCAAAACTCACTGCATCCATTCATCCGTCCGTCTTTCCATCCATCCGTCCATCCGTCCGTCCGTCCGTCCGTCCGTCCGTCCGTCCATCCATCCATCCATCCATCCACTTATCCATCCATCCATCCATCCATCCATCCAACCATCAGTCTGTCCATCTCTTTGGGGTCAGTATTTTCAAAACGTTTACCTGAGGCTTAGGAAAAAAAAGAGTTTTGTGATGGTTTAAGTATATGTTATAACACATTGTCGCCTTCATCTTGTCAACAAAACCCAGATTGACAAACTGTGCAGGCTGCAGTGTGTGCTGACACCAAGCATCCTCCATGTCTTGGGGATGATGATCTTTACTGTCTGCAGTAAAATGAAAGATTGATTTTCTTTACTGTTAAGTTGGCTACACATTGCTACTTGTTTTTACGAATCAATTTGACGGGGACCAATTAAAACATTTTCGATGCTTTCACATTGCCTCTTTGAGTTAACTTTACAGATTTAAAGGGTCTTTTTCTATCTTTGTTTCTTCCAGACTACTCCATTTCAAAACTTTTATGGTTTAATGAAAATTGCTTCTTATCAGGAGGACTATTCGTGCATTAAAAAAGTCTTAGTTCTGATAGCGTCTAAACGATCGCAACTTACAAGAAAGGAGGACATAATGATTAAAAAAATCTGCTTTCTGATTAGGTCTTACTATTGAAAGCTAAAAACAAGAAATCACCTTTGACATTTTCCTTTTTTCTCTCTCAGATTGCTCTTTAGTTTGCAGTTTGAAACAAGAAGAAAGCATTGGAAATCATTTGTTTGCTTTTTATTTGATCTTAAATGCTTACATTTTTCTGTCAGGTCTCCATGAGAAACCATTTTGTTGCTTCAAGATTGCCCTTAACTATTTGCAGTTTAAATCAAGAAGGCACCATTGTAAATCATGTATTTACTTTCATATTGCTTATTTATTGTATGCAGTAAAAAAAGGGGGGGCGGGATCACCATTTATAATTATTTTGTTGCTTCGAGATTGCCTTTTACTCTTTGCAGTTTAGAATAAAAAGTCACCATTGAAGTGATTCATTTTTGCTTTCAGATCGCTCTGTGCAGTGTGAGTGCAGATGGACACCTAGCCAGTCTCCTGTCCATCCTTGCCTTCCGTCTGGCGTCTTCTACCGCCACGGCTCTTCAGTGGCTGGCTCACGTCCGGGGCTGTTTGCCGAGTCACGCTCATAGTTCTGGCCCCCAAAGCCCCTCGTCCCCCCTCACCCCCCTCGCAACCCTCACCCCCCTGGTTTCCACGCTGCTGGCTTCCTCTCCCTCCCCCCTCGTCCAGAACCAGGCGTGCACCCTTCTGGCGGAAATCGCCCGGCTGGACCCGTCCCAGGTACGTGCAGCTGTAAAATATGAGTGAATCACGCCATTGATTAGAGGAAGGCGTTGGAGATTGTCGGGGAAGGAGGGGGAGAGAGAGAGAAAGAGAGAGAGAGAAAGAGAGAGAGAGAGAGAGAGAGAGAGAGAGAGAGCGAGACAGAGAGAGACAGAGAGAGAGATTTGTGTGTGTGTGTGAGAATGAGAGAGAGAAAGAAAGAGAGAGAGAGAGAGAGAGAGAGAGAGAGAGAGAGAGAGAGAGAGAGAGAGAGAGAGAGAGAGAGAGAGAGAGAGAGAGAGAGAGAGAGAGAGAATGTGAAAGAGAGGGACGGAGAGAGAGAAGGAAGGGAGAGAGAGAAGGAAGGGAGAGAGAGAGGGAAGGGAGAGAGACAATAAGACATATATAGATATAGATATTCTGCTCGGGATGTACTCAAAGAAGTCTCAAAGGAGATGGACAAAGGAAAGTTGAACAAATTGACGATAAACCGGAAACTGATGCAAATGCAGTTATTAGAACTATTGGTCTGTCCCCAAAGGGACACTGATAACGATGCAATGCATCGATCCTTCCGAAAAGATGTCAGGTCTTGACCCTTATTTGACCTCCTGTGTTTCATGTAACCTTTCCCCAACTTAAAAACATTGTCCACTGGTAAGCACAGCCTATGGCTCGATCTGTTCGGAGGGACTGTAAGAAAACAGCGAGATGCATCGAACGTTTGGGGAAGAGGTCGGCTTTCGACCCTCATTTGACCTTGTGTGTTTCATTTGACCATTTCCCTAATCTTATTTTTCGTTCATTGGCCTCCCATGAGCACAGCATTTGGCCTTCCATGAGCACAGCATTTGGCCTCCCATGAGCACAGCATTTGGCCTCCCATGAGCACAGCATTTG
>JAWQFJ010001859.1:302500-307500 GCA_034096865.1 Theodoxus fluviatilis | reverse complement strand
ACGGGCCCTGGCCTCTAACACTTCTGTCAGACAGTTCTGGCCTCTAACACTGCTGTCAGACAATTCTGGCCTCTAACACTTCTGTTCCCTGACAGTTCTTCTGTCTCACAGTTTTGCTTTCCCAATGACTCTTCGGCTCTCTGAATATGCTTGTTATTTGACAGTTCTGTTCTCTGACTTACTCCTCTGCTTTCTATCTGAAAATCTCGTTATCTTTTGTTTTGTTTTTATCTATGTCTAAAGCACATGTGAGGTTTTTTTACATACATTTTTTCTCTCTGAGATTTCATCTCTAATATTTCTGCTCCCTGCTGAAATTTCTGCTCCCTTTCTAACACGTCTGCTCTCTGTCTGACACTTCTGCTCCCTGTCTGACATTTCTGGTCTCTGTCTGACACTTCTGCTCTCTGTCTAACTCGTCTGCTCTCTGTCTGACACTTCTGCTCCCTGTCTGACATCTCTGCTCCCTGTCTGACACTTCTGTTCCTTGTCTGACACTTCTGCTCTCTGTCTGACACTTCTGTTCCTTGTCTGACACGCCTGCTCTCTGTCTGACACTTCTGCTCCCTGACACTTCTGCTCCCTGTCTGACACTTCTGCTCTCTGTCTGACACTTCTGCTCTCTGTCTGACACTTCTGCTCTCTGTCTGACACCTCTGCCCTGTCTGACACTTCTGGTCCCTGTCTGACACTTCTGCTCTCTGTCTGACACTTCTGCTCCCTGTCTGACACTTCTGCTCTCTGTCTGACACTTCTGCTCTCTGTCTGACACCTCTGCTCTCTGTCTGACACCTCTGCCCTGTCTGACACTTCTGGTCCCTGTCTGACACTTACTTCTGCTCTCTGTCTGACACTTCTGCTCTCTGTCTGACACCTGCTCTCTGTCTGACACTTCTGCTCTCTGTCTGACACCTCTGCTCTCTGTCTGACACCTCTGCCCTGTCTGACACTTCTGGTCCCTGTCTGACACTTACTTCTGCTCTCTGTCTGACACTTCTGCTCTCTGTCTAACACTTCTGCTCTCTGTCTGACACTTCTGCTCTCTGTCTGACACATCTGCTCTCTGTCTGACACTTCTGCTCTCTGTCTGACACTTCTGGTCTCTGTCTGACACTTCTGCTCTCTGTCTGACACTTCTGCTCTCTGTCTGACACTTCTGCTCTCTGTCTGACACTTCTGCTCTCTGTCTGACACCTCTGCCCTGTCTGACACTTCTGCTCCCTGTCTGACACCTCTGCTCCCTGTCTGACACTTCTGCTCTCTGTCTGACACTTCTGCCCTGTCTGACACTTCTGCTCCCTGTCTGACACTTCTGCCCTGTCTGACACTTCTGCTCCCTGTCTGACACTTCTGCTCTGTCTGACACTTCTGCTCCCTGTCTGATACTTCTACCCTGTCTGACACCTCTGCCCTGTCTGACACTTCTGCTCTCTGTCTGACACTTCTGCTCTCTGTCTGACACTTCTGCTCTCTGTCTGACACTTCTGCTCTCTGTCTGACACCTCTGCCCTGTCTGACACCTCTGCCCTGTCTGACACTTCTGCTCTCTGTCTGACATCTCTGCTCCCTGTCTGACACTTCTGCTCTCTGTCTGACACATCTGCTCTCTGTCTGACACCTCTGCTCTCTGTCTGACACTTCTGCTCTCTGTCTGACACCTCTGCTCTCTGTCTGACACTTCTGCTCCCTGTCTGACACCTCTGCTCCCTGTCTGACACTTCTGCTCCCTGTCTGACACTTCTGCTCCCTGTCTGACACTTCTGCTCCCTGTCTGACACTTCTGCTCCCTGTCTGACACTTCTGCTCCCTGTCTGACACCTCTGCTCCCTGTCTGACACTTCTGCTCCCTGTCTGACACTTCTGCCCTGTCTGACACTTCTGCTCTCTGTCTGACACTTCTGCTCTCTGTCTGACACTTCTGCTCTCTGTCTGACACTTCTGCTCTCTGTCTGACACTTCTGCTCTCTGTCTGACACTTCTGCTTCCTGTCTGACACCTCTGCTCTCTGTCTGACACTTCTGCTCTCTGTCTGACACTTCTGCTCTCTGTCTGACACTTCTGCTCTCTGTCTGACACTTCTGCTCTCTGTCTGACACTTCTGCTCTCTGTCTGACACTTCTGCTCTCTGTCTGACACTTCTGCTCTCTGTCTGACACTTCTGCTCCCTGTCTGACACTTCTGCTCTCTGTCTGACACTTCTGCTCTCTGTCTGACACTTCTGCTCCCTGTCTGACACTTCTGCTCTCTGTCTGACACTTCTGCTCCCTGTCTGACACCTCTGCTCCCTGTCTGACACTTCTGCTCCCTGTCTGACACTTCTGCTCCCTGTCTGACACTTCTGCTCCCTGTCTGACACCTCTGCTCCCTGTCTGACACTTCTGCTCCCTGTCTGACACTTCTGGTCTCTGTCTGACACTTCTGGTCTCTGTCTGACACTTCTACTCCCTGTCTGACACTTCTGCTCTCTGTCTGATACTTCTGGTCTCTGTCTGACACTTCTGCTCCCTGTCTGACACCTCTGCCCTGTCTGACACTTCTGCTCCCTGTCTGACACTTCTGCTTCCTGTCTGACACCTCTGCTCTGTCTGACACTTTTGGTCTCTGTCTGACACTTCTGCTCTCTGTCTGACACTTCTGCTCCCTGTCTGACACTTCTGCTTCCTGTCTGACACCTCTGCTCTGTCTGACACTTCTGCTCTCTGTCTGACACTTCTGCTCCCTGTCTGACACTTCTGCTCCCTGTCTGACACTTCTGCTTCCTGTCTGACACTTCTGCTCTCTGTCTGACACTTCTGCTCTCTGTCTGACACTTCTGCTCCCTGTCTGACACTTCTGCTTCCTGTCTGACACCTCTGCTCTGTCTGACACTTTTGGTCTCTGTCTGACACTTCTGCTCTCTGTCTGACACTTCTGCTCCCTGTCTGACACTTCTGGTCTCTGTCTGACACCTCTGCTCCCTGTCTGACACTTCTGCTCCCTGTCTGTCACCTCTGCTCCCTGTCTGACACTTCTGCTCTCTGTCTAACGCTTCTGGTCTCATTCTGACACTTCTGCTCTCTGACAGTTCTGCGTGCCAGCGGCCCTTCGGACGATCCAGGGACTGGCCAGCCACCCCAAGCTGCGGGCCACAGGGGTGAGGCTGATGATGCGACTGTGGGAGGAGCAGGACCGCGCCTTTCCCCACTTACTGCGTCTACTGAACGAGTGGGAGGCAGCCCCCTCCCCCTCCCCCCTGGACCTCTTGCTGGCTGTGGCTGCGGCAGTGCAGTCCGTCTGCCAGCGCAGGTGAGTTGGAGGCAAAATGCTGATGTTGTTCGAAGTTAAAAACTCATGTGGTGGTGGGGGTGGTGGTAATGATGATGATGATGATGATGATGATTGATGATTGATGATGATGAGGATGAGGATGAGGACGAGGATGATGATGATGATGATGATGATGATGATGATGATGATGATGATGATGATGATGATTGATGATGATGATTGATGATGATGATTGATGATTGATGATGATGATGATGATGATGGTGATTGATGATTGATGATTGAGGATTGAGGATGATGATGATGATGATGATGATGATGAGGATGATGATGATGATGACGTACCATCTTCCCCTTCTAGTGAACTGTCCTATCCAGTAATGGCTTAAATACGCATCGCGTGTCAATCAAACTACAGTGTGACATTTCTGCCCTCACAGTTACCCGGTTTTACACCTGGATGGAGAGAATCAACTCCACATTAAATACCTTGCCCTAGAGTAATTGATTGCAATGCGTCAAGCCATTGATTGCAATGCGTCAAGTCATTGATTGCAGTACGTCAAGCCATTGATTGTAATGCGTCAAGTCATTGATTGCAGTGCGTCAAGTCATTGATTGCAAGGCACCGAGTCATTGATTGCAGTGCGTCAAGTCATTGATTGCAATGCGTCAAGTCATTGATTGCAATGCGTCAAGTCATTGATTGCAAGGCGCCGAGTCATTGATTGCAATGCGTCAAGTCATTGATTGCAATGCGTCAAGTCATTGATTGCAATGCGTCAAGTCATTGATTGCAGTGCGTCAAGTCATTGATTGCAGTGCGTCGAGTCATTGATCGCAATACGTCAAACAATTGATTGTAATGCTTCAAGTCATTGATTGCAATGCGTCAAGCCATTGATTGCAATGCGTCAAGTCATTGATTGCAAGGCGCCGAGTCATTGATTGCAATGCGTCAAGCCATTGATTGCAATGCGTCAAGTCATTGATTGCAATGCGTCAAGCCATTGATTGCAATGCGTCAAGCCATTGATTGCAATGCGTCAAGTCATTGATTGCAGTGCGTCGAGTCATTGATTGCAATACGTCAAGCCATTGATTGTAATGCTTCAAGTCATTGATTGCAATGCGTCAAGCCATTGATTGCAATGCGTCAAGTCATTGATTGTAATGCTTCAAGTCATTGATTGCAATGCGTCGAGTCATTGATTGCAATGCGTCAAGTCATTGATTGCAGTGCGTCGAGTCATTGATTGCAATGCTTGAAGCCATTGATTGTAATGCTTCAATTCATTGAATGCAGTGGGTCAAATCATTGATGGCAGTGCGTCAAATCATTGACTGCAGTGTGTCTAGTCATTGATTGAATTGCTTCAAGTCATTGATTGCAGTGCGTCGTATGATCACTGATATTGCATCGAGCCATTTCTAGAATGCGTCTAGGCGCCGTCTACAGCGCGTCAGACCATCTCGAGAATGTGTCAAGATTTCGTCACAGTGCGCAAGGCGCCGTTGAAAACTGCGTCAAGTTATCTCGACAGTGCATTATGTCGTCGTCTAAAGTGCGTCACGCCCGCCGTCAAAAGTGCGTCGAACCATCATCAAAAGTGCGTCGAACTTCCTCTTTGCAGACGAAGAGACTATTACGTTAACTTATTTCGGGAGCACTGAGTCCTCGGCGTCTCCTGATAAATGGCCTCGTTGCGTTCGTGCATGCCTTAAATCAAAAG
>JAWQFJ010001859.1:290000-292500 GCA_034096865.1 Theodoxus fluviatilis | reverse complement strand
GTTATCTAAAAGCTATGATGAGCGACACTGTCAAAAATAGGAAAATTGCGCTAAGACCTTATGTTATATAACGCAAAACATTACGATGGGGCGTTCAAAAGGCTTCACGGCCTACATCTAGCCTCTCAACTACTACTACTACTACTACTACTACTACTACTACTACTACTACTACTACTACTACTACTACTACTACTACTACTAGGCCTACTACTACTACTACTACTACTACTACTACTACTACTATTACTACTACTACTACATACCCAGTAGAAAGAAAGGGAAAGGATACGATAAGTTCATCGAAGGAATTGTGTATGACATCGAAAGTAAAACAGGTTACCCTTCTCTCTTGTAGATCTAGATCTGTAGTGTTAATCATTATGACTGGTGTTTCTTGAAATAAGGTCAGTAAGCCTATATGTTAATTTATTACGCTAATATAACCATGGGCTGTCTTTGCAGATAGTTTGTTATATCTGATCATATACTTAATTTTGAGTCAAAACTGCGAGATAAGCGACTACTGCCAGCTGGGCTTGCATCGTCTGCCATGCCGACATCAACATGTCTGGTGTGATTAAGACTCTATACATGGCTCTCTACCATTGGCTGATTTATATTTTTGGACCAATCACAATAGGTTTCTCATGAGTAGAGGTTGTTACTATGTTAGGTCCTGCGAAGTGATCGAATGCTCTTGCTTCTTGGTGTAAACATTGCAGTTTCCCAGCTATAATCAAGAAAAACAACATCACTTGCCCCTATTTCAACATTTCCATGCGAGAATGGAGGCACATGAAGGAGATTTCCACTCCGTGTACTGGTACTGGTACTGGTGCTGGCCATAGAAGACGCCAATATTTTTGCAAAGTCCGTCTCGTTTTGAAAACCGGAAGTATCTCGCGTGAATAATGTCCATGCACGTCCCATCTGCAGACCCAACTACTGACTCTGCTTCACTCACGTCCTGTCGGGGGTCAGAGGTGGGGACCTCCTCAGGCGACCTTGCCCCCGTGAACTTGCTCCTTTTGCTGGCAATCCTATCCGAGGCTGTCTTTCCTCGCTTGCAGCCCTGACGTGGGACAAATGGCAGGACAAATATTGGATTACCAATTTTCCCTGTCGTTTGTAGGCGTGCAAAACCTTTCCCCCTCGCTCGAGCCAGCCCGGGAGGTGTTTGCGGATCTCTCTGAGCTGACAGGAGGAGAGAAGAGGAGATTAGAGAGCGACACGGATGCGCGGCCATTAGTTCCGCCCAAGGCCAGAGAAAGGATGAAAAAACTCTGGAATCGCACCACGCCATTGATTTATTTGCTTCGCGTCCTCTGAGAGTATTCCGGGTAAAGGTTGGACTGAAGGTGATTTGGAATCGAGATTTCATCATTAGTTTCCCCCCCCCCCCCTTTTTTTCTCTCTCTCTTTCTTTCTCTCTCAGAGCTGTAGTTCTTCGCTGCCGAGCTTATTGTTCTTCTGTGGTCGATTCGCCCTGTTCCTTCGGGTACAATGTCTGCAAATGGTCTGAAAGGATTAAGATTCTGTCATACAAGAAACAGACTCAGATCCTATTTGAAACGGATCTCTGTGTTCGAGTTTGTTAGCATGTATGACCTACAACCTCTTGCGGCTAGTGGGTGCTGTGTTCCAAGCTGCTGGGATACTGGAGTGGTACCCTAGAGCTAGATGATTCACTCACACTGCTTGTCCCCACCCAGGAGCAAACAGGTACTTGTGGGTGTTGAGCTGTTTATTTGCGGGGAAATTATTTTGGCGCGCTCATCCGCTGCCCCCTGTGGGTTGGGGGTAAGAATTGACCCACCGCGTCTCCGTACGCGATTCGTATGAGGCGAATACATAGGGACATCGTGACTTCATTTGCGCTTACTTTAAACTATTCTAGTAAGTTTTGTTTTTAATGGCCTTACATAGCCTACATAGGCTGAGAGGCCGTAAAACACCAACCATCAATCCATCCATCCATCCATCCATCAATCCATCCATCCATCACTCCATCCATCCATCCATCCACCCATCCATTCATCGCTCATCCGCTGCCCTGTCTGGTGAAGCCGAGATGGGGCTGATGTGGTAAAAAGAGTCGCCCGATGACCAGGGGGTAAAGTGTGCAGTCTGACCACATCAGTCGGTGAGAATACGCAGTATAAAAATCCACCTCGACAATTTTACCTGTCTTTGAAACGCGCAACCCACGACGGAGATGTAGGCAGTCTGTAAAAGCAAGGGCAGTCGTAGGCGCGAAGACGGGTGCTTGCGCTGCCTCGTGTTTCATCACGAACAACACTTGTAGAGAGCCAAAACCCAAATCCGCAACAAGAAAACTGCTCTTCGACAGTAGTTAGTGATGAAGTGCGCAACGTGAGGTCAAAGTTCCTGGTGGTTCGTTGACAGAAGGTCACGTGCTGGAACGGAGACGGACCAGAACACGCAAACTTTCTTCTCAACAGTCCACGCCTCCACTCGACAGGCGGAAAGACAAATA
>JAWQFJ010001859.1:272500-280000 GCA_034096865.1 Theodoxus fluviatilis | reverse complement strand
TTTTCTATGTCGTTCTTCTTCATTGCTGAGAACAGGCACGTGGAGTTGGTGAAGCGAAGAGTGATCTCGTCGTCGTCTGACAATGGCATCACCACCCCAAAGAGATCGCTATCGCGGTCGAACTCGAGGTTCATTTTCAGCCGAACACACAGCTCATTCAGCTCCACGAAAACTGAGCGTGGCCAGTTCACTTTGCAGCTCTTTGCAATCCTGCCGGAATCGTTGGTCTCATATCCACCGAAGCTGGTTTCTTCCTCCCTTGCCATGGGAACCTTTCTCTTACTCATGTGGAGAGAGAAACTGCTTCTTGCGACTGCTCTCACTTGTGGGTCGTCGTTGTTGAGGCATGAAAGTAAGAATGATACCCGTTTGGCATGGTACATTGTGCTTGGTCTTATCATTCCTAGTCCTCCTTCTCTTCTTGGCGTGAAGAACATAGCTCTGGTTGACGAGTCATTCAGCTTCATGGTGACTCTGCCGTATACATACATACATACATACATACATACATACATACATACATACATACATACATACATACATACATACATACATACATACATACATACATACATACATACATACATACATACATACATACATACATACATACATACATACATACATACATACATACTTACATACTTACATACATACATACATGCATACATGCATACACACAAACACACAAACACACAAACACACGAACACACGAACACACAAACACACAAACACACAAACACACAAACACACACACACACAAACACACACACACAAACACACAAACACACATACATACACACACACACATACATACATACGTACGTGCACGCATACAAGAAACGTGGCCACGTGACCCGCCCTCGCAACTGTTACTGGAACCAGCGATACAAACTCGGTGGTGACTGGTGCTGGTCTCCAAGTCCGGGGCGTTGCGCGCTGACGACCAGAGGTGGAATCCCCTCTAAACACATTCCAGTGTATCTGGCTTGAATCGAGCGGCATCATGAATATCATTATCATGTGAAACACACGTGATCTTCATGACCTTGAACTGCACATGCCTGGGGCGAAACACGACCTTGACATCGACTAAATCTAACACGAAGGACTTGAGGAGAAATCGGAGATTGTGGGAAGGGGGAAGAAGGACATTGGTTGGAGGACTCGGGAGGAGAAAGACAGTTAAGTAAAGGAGTGGGGTGGAGTCATCAGGAGGTATGGGGATGGAGATAGAAATGAAGGGAGAGAGAAGAATGAAAGTTTAGTGGGGGGTTGATGGGGAGGGTGGGAGTTTTTAAAGATGGTGAGAAGTCGGAATGGGGGAATGGATGGAGTGGAGGTGGGGGTGAAGAGGAAAGGAGGTGACTGGGCAAATAGTGGGGTGTCTGGGATATAGGATGGGTAGAAGGAAGGGGGAGAAGGGGTTGAAGAGTTGGGAGGGGAAGGATCGGCGAGGATTATTGTGAAAGAAGACAAGATGCTGGAATGGGTGGGGTGGAGATGGGGGTAGACTCGACGGGTAATGAGCTAGGAAAGGGGATGGAAGTGGGTGGGGCGCAGTTTGAAAGATGAAGGTGGGAGGTACCCGGGAAGGATGATAAGTAGCGGTAGAGTCGGACCCTGGGCATTGATATAAGGGCATCCAACCGTGAGCTAGCCTTGGTCACACCCGAGCTGGACACCACGATGTAGATCAGGTGGATATAACCGACTCATTTGCGTGAAAGATCACACCCCTTTGAGCGCCCCTCCACCCGAATGTTCACGGTCTCTGGCCTCAACCATAGCCCTGTGGTCGAGGCGTGTTAGACGGGTGGCCAGAGTGCGGGAGAAGGAAACTTGCTCAGGCGTGTGCTACCCGAGAGAAGGGACGGGGTTACCCGAGGTGGTCTGCATGCCTGTGACTGTGGGGTCGCATTTCATGAGGAGGAAGAGAGAAGCCATGGCAAATCGAAGGCAACTTTTTGCACAACTGAACATTCATTTGGTGTCTGTCTTGGGTTACCTGCTCTTCTTCTGTATGTCTTTGCGCATATTGATATCAAATTATGAATGCAGGCATTGTGTGAGTCCATGTATATATAATCTTCAAGCATATCTATGCCGGATGTTAGATATGAAGCTAATCTGTGTGTGTGTGTGTGTATGTATGAGTGATTGTGTGTGTGTGTGTGTGTGTGTGTGTTTGTGTTTGTGTTTGTGTGTGTGTGATTGTGTGTGTGTGTGTGTGTGTGTGTGTGTGTGTGATATTGTGTGTGTGTGTGATTGTGTATGTGTGTGTGTGTGTGTGTGATATTGTGTATACATGTGTGTGTGTGATTGTGTGTGTGCGCGCGCGTGTGCTCGCGTGTATGTATGTGTGAGTGTGTGTGTGTGTGTTTGTGTTTGTGTTTGTGTGTGTGTGATTGTGTGTTTGTGTGTGTGTGTGTGTGTGTGTGTGTGTGTGTGATTGTGTATGTGTGTGTGTGTGTGTGATATTGTGTATACATGTGTGTGTGTGATTGTGTGTGTGCGCGCGCGTGTGCGCGCGCGTGTGCGCGCGTGTATGTATGAGTGATTGTGTGTGTGTGTGGTTGTGTTTGTGTTTGTGTGTGTTATTGTGTGTTTGTGTTTGTGTGTGTGTGTGTGTGTGTGTGTGTGTGTGAATGTACATGTATATATCTTCAGAACAGTATTGTTTGTGGAAACGCATCATTTTGATACTGCCTGCACCATATATTCAAATGCAACGTGTGGCATTGCACCTGGGCAGAGCGGTGGGAACGAATGCTTCATACAAATTATAGAACAGTTTTGAGTCAGTGTCTCCTGCTGCAGTCTTTCGTATTACGATAAAGGTATTGGTTTTCATCTAGCAAATGTTCACGCGAACTTTGGGTTCAGTGTGCTTGACATTTCATACCTTGATCATCAGGCTACGCTCAAAGCTAAAACTCAACAAACGAAAGCGAATGCACATATGGAACTCACTCGCCCTTGTGACTGGACACTGTGGAAAGTCCAGCCTGAAGGATACGGAGAGGGATTACCTGTGGCAATATCTGAGCTGGAAATTGTTGACAAAGTCAGTCCTTACCTGCGCTACGCAGCCATGCTTTGCATCGAGTAATGATTGTATGATCATGTTGACCATTGGTCCCTGGCAGATGGTATTTCTGCATGTCTCCTGTCATTTTTGTCTCATTCATTCATTCATTCATTCATTCATTCATTCATTCATTCATTCATTCATTCATTGATTAATTCATTCATTCATTCATTCATTCATTCATTCATTCATTCATTCATTCATTCATTCATCAATTCATTCATTCAGTCATTCATTTATTCATTCATTCATTCATTTCTCCTTGCGTCTGTCCGTCTGTCAGTCAGTCTGTCTGTCATCAAAATAAAAATCTAACAGCTTTATCCTCGAAAGATCGCCTACTTCATTGACAAACGTTATCCCGGTGATGTTTCAAAATGTTGCCAATGAGAAACTCAGGGCAAGACATACCGTCAAAGGTTTGCTTATGGGCTTCCAGATAATTATTTCCTGCGACGTCACGCCTCACGCCTGACTGCACTTAGATCCACCCCCCTCTTGAAAAACACGCATCAATTCCATCACTCGTGGGAACTCTTGACCGATTAGCACGCCTGCGTCGAGGAGGTTTGGGTACTTGTTTTTGCGGAGGTTCAGTCTTCAAGGTCGAAGAGAGGCAGACGTAATAAATGAACAGTTCGCTCACCCAGCGCTGCCTCCTGTCCTAATGCATAGCATCATGCAATGCGCTGATCTGTCCTCCTGATAAACAGTTTCCAGGCAGATGGTCTCACCATAGGATATAGCGGCCACAGCTAGACCCGTTTATGATTTTCTTTCTGTAGTTTTCGGTAAAAATAATGTGTGCGTGATGCGTGGTGTTTTGTCAGAATGGACGTGACCTGTTGCTGTTATGAAACTACAGGATTCCTTACAACAGGTGTTCGCTGCCATGCACTTTAGAGATAGGTATTTGAAGTTTGATTATTTATCCTGTTAGAATCCTGATGATTGTGCAATTGTGCGTGTCTGAGGAGCGCAGTCTTCGCTTAATTTGTGCACATATAACTGTCTCAGTTGAGTAAGGAGAGTTCACCAGTAAATTCTCGTTTTCCCTCCGCCGAGGAAGTAATGTTTAGCAGTCAGTTTGTTCATCAGTTTGTTAGTTAGTTTGTTCATTTGTTCGCTATTTGAAAAACTAACCTAAAACATTTTCTAATGGATTTTTATGCACTCTGGTTCTGTGTCAGAGTTTTACCCAAGGAACAATCCATTAAAATTAGGAGAGTATCTGTAATTTTGTTTTGGAATTACCACCATAAACAGAAATCTTATCACATATTCTGTAGCCCCGGGCATCACCTAGGCTGTAGTGCATTTTTAACCTCCCCCTGGCCTCGCACGAGATCGCCACCACACTGTGAGAGGACGAGCAAGCGGGTTCAATTCCTGCGTCCCGTTGCACTCTGCTTCATCTCTGCTACGATGTAGAAGCGTCAGGAGTTTTGATTGGTTGGTTTTATTTAATAACTTTAAAAGCACATTATCATGAAAAGTATAAGGTTTTGGAGGCTCTCTTTGAATACACGAATCCCCAAAATTATTTCACACTCAAATGTATCCCTCTTGATCGAAGAAACGTCTTAATAAAAGCATTAGGGTCGATTATCATTCATACTCAATCTTTGGTGACGTTTCACTCAGTGGCAGAGGTCAACGTCCTGTCAAGGTCACGCAGCAGCTAGAGCATCTCAGAAGGCGCTTCAAATGCTTCACACTAGAGTGCGCCACCTGCTGTGCCTAGCAACGATGAAACTATAGAACTCGTAGCCGCATTTGATAGGCTCATATTAAACAGAACGAACTGAAAGTCACTCCACGGACTTGCACGGTAAACATGCTTCGAACCATGGAGTTTACATACCATGGAAGTGGCAAACGTGCCGATTGCTTTCAAATATGGAAGAAATGAATGTTTTCGTGCTCTCATTACCGTGGCAGAGTGGGTTGTATGTCTTGGTTTGATATATGTAGTAAACGTCTGCATTTATACCCATGCCTGTAACGAAGTAGCAGACGACACACATGTTGGGATTCCCTTGACCTTACTTTATGACTGGTGATGGTTATCTCCCTTTTGTTATTGATGATTTTCGACCCTAATGCGTTTGTTAAGTTGTCTATTTGATCAAGAGGAATATAATTGAATGTGAAATCATTTTGGAGATTCATGTATCCGAAGAGGGCCTCCAAAACTCTCTACTTTAATTGGTAATGTGCTTTTAAAGTAATTAAAGAAAGCGACCAGTCGAAACTCCTGAGCCTGCTACATCGAAGCAAAGATGAAGCAGATTGATACGGAACGCAGGGCATGTTGTCTGCTACTGTCACTGCTGGCGATGTCGTCTGCTACTCTCACTGCTGGCGATGTTGTCTGCTACTGTCACTGCTGGCGATGTTCTGCTACTGTCACTGCTGGCGATGTCGTCTGCTACTGTCACTGCTGGCGATGTCGTCTGCTACTGTCACTGCTGGCGATGTCGTCTGCTACTGTCACTGCTGGCGATGTCGTCTGCTACTGTCACTGCTGGCGATGTCGTCTGCTACTGTCACTGCTGGCGATGTTCTGCTACTGTCACTGCTGGCGATGTCGTCTGCTACTGACACTGCTGGCGATGTCGTCTGCTACTGTCACTGCTGGCGATGTCGTCTGCTACTGTCACTGCTGGCGATGTCGTCTGCTACTGTCACTGCTGGCGATGTCGTCTGCTACTAACACTGCTGGCGATGTCGTCTGCTACGGTCACTGCTGGCGATATCGTCTGCTACTGTCACTGCTGGCGATGTCGTCTGCTACTGTCACTGCTGGCGATGTTCTGCTACTGTCACTGCTTGCAATGTCGTCTGCTACTGTCACTGCTGGCGATGTCGTCTGCTACTGTCACTGCTGGCGATGTCGTCTGCTACTGTCACTGCTGGCGATGTCGTCTGCTACTGACACTGCTGGCGATGTCGTCTGCTACTGTCACTGCTGGCGATGTCGTCTGCTACTGTCACTGCTTGCAATGTCGTCTGCTACTGTCACTGCTTGCAATGTCGTCTGCTACTGTCACTGCTTGCAATGTCGTCTGCTACTGTCACTGCTGGCGATGTCGTCTGCTACTGTCACTGCTTGCAATGTCGTCTGCTACTGGCACTGCTGGCGATGTCGTCTGCTACTGTCACTGCTGGCGATGTTCTGCTACTGTCACTGCTGGCGATGTTCTGCTGTGATTCGCGGAAGTTTGCGACTTCCAAGTTCTTTATAGTTTTAAAAACGTTCCCAACTTGTGAATCTGATTTGTCCTCCAACAAGAACTAATGCAACACACTGCCACAGCTGCTTGATTAATTCTCAACATCTGGAATCCCTTGCTGCTATGGCTTTTCGGCATTCTCAAAGTATTAATCTAATGTGTCCCCCAACAAGGACACAAAATATTTTACTGGCAGTTAAGAAGTTGAAAAACGATAAGAAGCATTACCTCTTTGGATGATGACGTTTTTATTCCTTGCACGTGATTTGTAAAAGGTGATGAGAGAGAGGGAGAGGGAGAGAGAGAGAGAGAGAGAGAGAGAGAGAGAGAGAGAGAGGACTTTCTTTAGAGGCCCACTGGATAATGGACTGAACGTTGGAGAGTACCCTCTCTAAATGATGTAAACAAACATAAATAGACAGATAAATGAATGAATGAATAAACGAATGAATGGTTCAATCAGATTAGATTAGATAGATAGACAGAAAAATAAGAATCAATTAAATTATATAAATGAAAATCAGCACTGCGGATGACAAGCGAATTAAAAAAGTATGCATCGTTTTGTGTGCGTTGTGGAATTGTGTTTCCTTCTGCGCAATGGATAACTGTCAACGCTTTTGCCATGAACACGGTCATGCATATGAGAGTGATGCACAGGTGGACTGTTGATGACTGTTTTATCGTCTGAACATGGAAAGAAAGCAACCAAGACAGAATAATCCACGCAGCATTGCTGGGATATTCGAGAAAACATAGGAACTGACATCGCCTTCACTTCAATGTATTTTCATCTCAACAAAAGTAAGCCTTTGCAGGTGTGCACGAATAGCACCTGCAGTATCAACATGGGGAACAGGTTTTGCGACCAAAAATAAGACCTGTTAAATCACTGTGCTCATGCATGTACATGAGGTCACGGTGTACACAAGCAAGCCGACACGACAGACGGTGTAGAGGCGCTGGCACGCGACCCGTCCCAGCCGCGCAGTCGAGCACGACCTTCTCGACCCGACGTTAGGCGGATTGTGAATCACCGGAAACGTTCGGCTGTAACGGCTGGGAGAATCAGGTTTAGCTTGTCCGCTCCGAAAAATAGGTGGTGGTGTATTTCGCACAGACGTCTCTGAGCTTTCAACCAATCAGCGCTCTTTTTCGAGTCTACGCCAACTT
>JAWQFJ010001859.1:255000-265000 GCA_034096865.1 Theodoxus fluviatilis | reverse complement strand
GTTAAGAAGCAAGAACACGATGTGTCATGTTGCGCAATAGGTTTAGCTCAGTTCGTCTGTGTATATCTTTCAGCACGCAGAACTCGTGGGTAGGAAGAGAAAAAATGGAGGGAAGTAATTAGATGGAGAGAGAGAGAGAGAGAGAGAGAGAGAGAGAGAGAGAGAGAGAGAGAGAGAGAGAGAGAGAGAGAGAGAGAGAGAGAGAGAGAGAGAGAGAAAGAGAGAGAGAGAGAGAGAGAGAGATTGATTGATTGATTTATTGCGGCCGACGACCCGTCTTAGTACTATGCAATTTATGTACAGAAAAGAAAAATAGTGAAATGTACATGGCTGAAATTTGATGCTCTAATGTTCATCATGCACGAATAAAATGTTCATAATGTACAGATCTTAAAACATTCGCCGTTGGCTATAAGTCCCCAGATGAAGCATAGAACTGTATCATCATTGCGAATGTATAGGAATATAATTCAAGTAACAGTTTTGTCACAGACAATAGGCACTCTTGAGAGAGAGAGAGAGAGAGAGAGAGAGAGAAGACATTCACATGAAAAATGATTATTAAGACATTCTGCTAGAGCGGATGACAGGAAAAGAACAACTGAACACATCTGTGCGACTTGGAGTGATTTTCACTGACACAACACCCACTCAGGTATCACCGGCCTTTTTTCATTCCTTTGAGTTAATTTGTCCCCTCGGATGCTCTTGGGTTTAATCTGCTGATCTGGTTTAATCTACCAAGCCTTTTTCTACTGGAAAGTTAAGAGAGCATGAATGGTGTGTGCCGACGTTCTGAAGGTTTTCAAACAACATTGATTTCAGGTTTCTCTTATGACTCTGAGCCCTGTTGTCACTAATATTAACGAAAATAACTGTTAATTCTTCATAAATGAGTTTCCACAACAGAGCCCTGAACTCTGAGTGCACAAGTAAGGAGAACTTCATTTGAAATGGCTCGAAGTCAGCCATGACACCATTTTCCAGTATTGCCAGGAACAGGTTATGGAACTTGTTGTATGTAGCAACTGTCGTAGACAAACAGTTCTTCAGTAGCCTGGGCTGCCGAGACAAATGGTGGGCTGCTAAGGCGAGGTAAATGCCTGCGGTTGCTGTTTGTGTGAATCAGTGTATGGTTAATATATGAGTGTGCAGCAACATACTCACCATCTCCTCAGCACGTTTGTGTCTGTCGAAGGCAAGCAGTCCTAGAGACCCTGGCTACCCCAAACAAAATTAATGATCGGCTGATACGGCGTTATGAATGACTGCGGTTGTTGTTGTTGTTCGTATAAATATGTACAAGGTTTTTTTGAGTGTACAGCAACACAATGAAAAGATGCACTTCAGACTAGATAGAAACAAAATGTCGAGTGTGACTGCCTACGACATTAATGCATCTACTACATGCAGTACTCAAAGGATGGGCTGTTGTTAACATGCGTGTATTTTTTCGTACTTTGAAATTATTTGGTGTGCTCATCTGGGCTAATTTGAATTGAACGAACTCGACTGAACCAAATCGTACTGACTGGAGTAGAACTGAACTGAAGTTCGCCGAACGGAAATGTTACACTTTCCACCAAGAGTTTAGCTTGTGCTAACAAGTAAATATATCTTTCAAATCCTCATTTTGTTCGGTTGACAAGACAAATCCTGATGGATCAAGAAGAAAAATGAATGTGTTGAATGGAAATGAACTGAACTGAACTAGACTGAACCGACTAAACTGAATCAGACTGAATCGTATTGCAATGGAATCGAACCAAATTGACATGAACTGACTTGACAGCACGCTTTGAGGGAGCAAGAAAAAGATTGTGACAAGACGTGGATATCTGGCACTGACAAATGTATAAACCTTTTAGCTTCTCTTTTCTTTTCTTTTTTGCCTGGGTTCTGTTGTCGAGTGGTCAGCGCGCTTGACCTGCAGTCGCTTGCGGCTTGTGCATGCGACATTTAAAACTTCGTGAACTTTAGAGTTGCATCCTTGAGCAAGAAACTTTACTCACGTTGCTTCTCCCCACCCAGGAGTAAAACGGGCACCTGTGAGGGCTGAGCTGGAAAACTGTGAAAGCTAAATTTGGTGCGTCCATCCGGAGCCTGGTTGCATGCTCCCCAGGGAGTTGAGATGATGACGAAATGATAAGAAGAGTAGCTCCATGACCAGGGGGTAAAAGTGTGTGGAAAGTCGAGTCTGCATGCAAAAACGCTCGCGTGCGTGCACGTTTGCTTGTGCGTGACCTTTTGTTTCTGCCATGCAAACAAATATCAAAATCGTACTTGAAAAACAAGGACGAACAGGGAGGCTGAAATTCTCTATTCAGTCCTTATCAAAACCGTTTTACAGATAAGGGCCTGTATCCAGAACGGCGAGTTATTTTAACCCCGATTTATCTCTAAACCCGGGTTAGCTATTGCGAGGTTAGGCGCTAGGTTAAATCCCCATCCACGAAGAAAAATAACGCGGGGTTAGCTAAATCTTGCCCTGCGTTCCGTTGCACTCTGCTTCATCTCTGCTACGATGTAGCAGGCTCAGGAGTTTCGATTGGTCGGTTTCTTTAATTACTTTAAAAGCACGTTACCATTAAAAGTAGAGGGTTTTGGAGGCCCTCTTTGGATACATGAATCCCCTAAATGATTTCACATTCAATTATATCCCTCTTGATCGAATAGACAATTTTATAAAAGCAATAGGGTCGAAAATCCATTAATAACAAACGGGAGATAACCATCACCAGTCATAACGGAAGGTCAAGGGAATCCCAAAATGTGTCGACTGCTACTTCCTTGCAGTCATGAGTATAAATGCCGACGTTTACTACAGACATCAAACCAAGACATACAATCCATTCTGCCACGGTGATGAGAGCACGAAAACATTTGAAAGCAATCGGCACGTTTGCCACTTCCATGGTATGTAAACTGCATGGTTCGAAGCATGTTTATTGTGCAAGTCAGTGGAGTGACTTCCAATTAGTTCTGTTTAGTATGAGCCAATCAAATGCGGCTACGGGTTCTGTAGTTTCATCGTTGCTAGGCACAGCAAGTGGCTAGTGTGAAGCAGTTAGAGCGCCTTCTGAGATGCTCTAGCTGCTGCGTGACCTTGACAGGAAGTTGACCTCTGCCACTGGGTGAAACGTCACCAAAGATTGTGTATGAATGTTTTTTTTAATACCAGAATGCTTTTATTAAGTCGTTTCTTCAATCAAGAGGAATACATTTGAGTGTTAAATAATTTTGGGAATTCGTGTGTTCAAAGAGAGCCTCCAAAACCCAATACGTTTGATGATAATGTGCTTTTAAAGTTATTAAATAAAACCAACCAATCAAAACTCTTGAGGCTGCTACATCGTAGCAGAGATCATGGATCCTGTATAGGACATTCTCATTAACGTACCCTGCAGGAGTTATCCTCGGCCCTCTCTGTCGAAAAACAACGCGTTAGGTAGAACCACCTAGTTCCGGTCGATTCTCGAAGCGTATGCACTGAATACTAGATATTTGCTAGATCGCTCAAAGTACATGTATGTGGGGGTGGAAAACAGTATTGTGTCATGTAAAGCTCGAATGAGTAGCAGCAGATAACTGTTTAGTTCTGGCTTGAATTGACAATTTCGTTTCCCTGGTCTGGCGATGACCGAAACTTCACTATCATCGAGTCGAGTGATCAACTTGCCCGCACAGCGTAATGTATAGGCCTAACTTGTAAGATCGGGTCGATGATGACAAGAAAATGGCATTAAACACACAAAAAGTTTCATTACAACTAAAATCACCGATTATATTAATAACTGACCATTTTTACACTTACAGCTAGTACTCAAACTTTACAACGCAAACAAAACACACCTGCGGGGAGTGTCGTGGTCTCGCATCAAAACTCAATGCACGAGTGATCGTTTCACTATCTGATCCGACATGGTATTCCAGCAAACAAGCAACTACTGCAACTTCATGAAGTTATTGAAATCTCAAATTGTGATGTCAGACATCGATTGACCGATCGAGTTCGACTGCAGCTGCCGGTTGCATTCTCGAACATTTTTTTCGTCTGCACTGAATACTATAGATCGCTCAAAGTATGTGAGAGTGGAAAACAGTACTGTGTCATTTGCCATAACCATCGTGGCAAAATTATTGATGGAAAAGTTGTCAAGCTACATGGAATTCCAGCAAACAAGCAACTACTACTAATTAACCGATCGAGTTCGACTGCAGCTGCCGAATCAAACATAAGCGCTGCTCCCAAACTCGATTAAGTTGCTTGTGATCGTTTCGCTATCTGATCCGACAATAATTACTAAACATTGATATCAAAAGAACTATTCAAAATTTTTGGCGGGTGGTCTACCCCGCATATCTAAAATCTACGGTTAATATCATCTCCACAAGCCGAACTACGGGAAGTTATACATTACGCCGAGTACGCGCAAGTTGATCGACTCGATGATAGTGAATTTTCGGTCCTCGCCAGACCAGGGAAACGAAATTGTCAATTCAAGCCAGAACTAAACAGTTATCTGCTGCTACTCATTCGAGCTTTACATGAAACATTATATCACACTAGCTCGATCGTCTGCTGGCGTAGTGACTATGGTTCGATCGCGTGCGTCTGCTAGCCAGCTAAGTACGTACGGTGAGGTTTGTTTCCTTATCTTCTGTCGGTTTTGTGCAGAAAATATACGTTAAAACAGTCTAATATGACTATTTTCGATTAGCTTTTAATCTAATTAATCTTTTTGCATGCTTTAATGTCATCCTTTTGCCACGATCTAGCGATCATCCCATGAGCTTCTATTGTTACTAGTCTACCGGAACTAGTGGAAGTAAAGGGACAAAACTTGGGCTGAATTTCCGTTTCAGAAGTGAGAATGTCCTATAGATGGATGGCTGGCTCACTCAGCCTGCACGCGCTGTGTCATATAAGAAGTTCGCCGATGGCCTCGTTTTCAATCTAGTTCTGGTTGCACTTCCGGTTACTCCGCTTACTATTAACGCCGCTGGAGAGCGAATTCTCATGGTAAGTAAAACAGATAATTGTTCAAACAGTGATGATTTATTCCATCAGTTGAAACTGTGAGTACATTTGCAGGCATCCCAGACACACTTTGCAGTATAAAAAAACAGTATTCATTCCACTTTTGACGGAAAACAAAGCACTTTGGTCAGGCTGTTCGGACTGCTTGCCCGCTTCCCTGCCTCGCCAGCCCGATTCTGCTTGGAGGTGAGCGCGAGAAGTACAGAGTCTGTGTGTAGTGTGTGCGACGTCTGTGTGTAAATGTTCGTGTAGATGTTGTGTGAATGTCTGCTGTCATTTCGATCTCGACGTTGGCCTGAGGGTGGAAGGCAGAGGAGGGGAGGGGACGAAAGTGGGCGATCGCAGTTTAAATGGCTCGAGATCGCGCGCGCCTATTTGTGTGAGTGAAAGCGTGTGTGACGGAATGCAGTAGGCATGGCATGGCCGTGGCTGATTATTTCATTGCGTCTGATTGTGTTCCTCGTTCCCCGACCTTTCATTCCACTTTTGACGGAAAACAAAGCACTTTGGTCAGGCTATCTAGTTCGTCTGCTACACCACTGTCAAGCGAATTCCTGGTGTCGCTGAGGTCCGCGCGTCAGCTATAAATAGAAGTGCGCGAAGAATGTACGCTGTTCTGTCCAAGATGAGGTGAAGATTTGTGTTGATTTCAAAGACAAAAGACGTCTAACACACCCACATTCCACTGAAACAAATGATAATGAAAGAAACGTACCTCGTTTGATGCAAGCATCGTCAAAGTGTCGACTGCAGATCTTGGCCATGTCTGGGTTGAATGCTTAGTCCACTCGATCAATTTTTGCAATGATGGCTGATCTCCATTTGTCTATCGCTTCACTGACAACTTTTCTTGGAATTCCAACAAAAGAAAGTCCCCTGCATGCCACTGATGATACCTTACAATCAACAACACAACACTTGTTCCCATCTGAAGTACTGTGCGCCCTCCTTGACATTGGTTTACGAACCACGGCAGCTCTTGTATCACTGACATTAATGTCACTCATTTCGCAACACACTGTGGTTGACTAGGCGTTTCAGAAATAGATGACAACAAAACTAAACACAGGGTTACATTTTCCCACCGACTTATGCAGAGAAAAAATTTAGATGGCTAAAACGAAGACACAAACATCGTTATTTTCGCCAGGTGTTTACCTAACAAAGGCATCGGCCTTTGAAAGCGGAGCAACCGGAAGTGCGACCAGAACTATATTGAAAACGAGGCTATCGGCAAACTTATTTCTGTACACGCCACAGCCAGCCGTCCATATGTTGTAGTGTCCACGCAGAGATGAAGCAGAGTGCAACGGAACGCAGGGTTGGTCTCGGTCAACTCATACGATTCCAACTGTCTGTTCCGCTCTCCCTTGGCTGGAAACCAGTATATATAGCAAAGCGCAACCTAGGATCCTCTGACAAGCGTACCTTATCTAACCGATTTACCTTCCCTAGTGAAGCTGGATACGGGCCAAGGTCATTTGCTCACTGCACAGAGACAGGCAAGGCAGTGAGAGGAAATTCTTCACATCAAGCAGTGAATCGCGGCTGGATTAGAGTCATAACACGTTTTCTTCACACACTCACAACGCGCGCCGCACACATGAACGCATGTGCATCTGATTAAAAGAGCCAATACTTGCTCAGTCGAAGATAACCCCGGGTTATCTATTTATATTGCCGACATCGGGAGGATAGTTTAACCCTCTGCTTTGACGCGAGGTTAGGGCTAAATCGCCGTCATGCATAGGAAAATTTAACCCAAAGTCAAGATAACCCGGGGTTAGGGGATAAATCGAGTGTTAAAAAGATAAATCGCCGTTCTGGATACGGGCCCTGGTCTTTATTGAATGAAAGTTTCGTCACTAGCTCATTTAGTTTGTTTCGTAAACTTCAGTGGGTGACTTTTCTGTGTTGCCCTGCTCCCCCTGTGGTTTCGGGGTAAGAAGTGACCCACCACGTCTCGCTACGCGATTCGTTGAAGGCGAATTAATAGGAACACCGTGACTTGATTTACGTTTGCTCGATTCTAGTGATTTTCGTGCTTAATGGCCTTACATAGCCTACAAAGGCTGATAGCCTTTAAAACACTATCCATCCATACATCGGTACCCTGCCTCAACTCATCCATGAAATGAGGGCTGAACAGTATCTTCACTACGACTGCCCCGATTGGCAAGCTCATTTCGTGCAGGATGGCCTGATTTCTCCATGTGCGTGACCTCGCCTCGAAGGCTTCTTGATGACATGTTTGGTTCGCTCTCTACAGAAAATGAGCCCCTGAAGGGCAGTCATCCCCCAGCGGGGTCAGCCACCGGGGTGGCCAGGTGCACTTTAGTGGGGATTCCAGGCTAGGTCCCTGACCCAGATGGTCACAGAGGTCTTCGGTGTTGCAAGACCTCCTTCTCGGATTCCATGTTCTTAAGGATACCCCTTGGTCATTATCCCGGCCCGGAACCAGTCTTGGGTTGGTCCTAATGAATCGAGTAGCAGTGAGTATAACGTTTCAGTGGGATTTATCGCTGGTCTTGTCTGCGTTTTTTGTGCGCTCCCTTGACCCAGCGTAGATGTCAGCCTGTTAGATGTATTCCACGCTTATCCGGATCCAGTCTTGGATCGGTCCCAGTGAATCGGGGGGCAGTCAGAATGGATCATCAATGGTTTATCTAATTTGGGTATCGTGGGGCTGGTAAGTGCAGCTCCCTTGACCCTGAGTAGGTATCACAGTATATAAGTTTTTTCACCATGCTAATGCGGATTTAGTCGTGGATAAGTCATGATGAATCAGGTAGCAGTGACAATGACGTCTCAATGCGGTTTTCTTTGGGTGTTGTGGAGTGCTTTTTTCTTGAGATCCCCTGACCCAGAGGAGATATCGTCGTATATCAGGTTTGTCTCGTATCCTGATCCGCTTCGCTCTTTCCTCGTTGTATCTTTTACCTTGACCTACATGAACCCTAGTCCAGCATGCCTTTTTTGTCTCGGCTGTTCTATGTCGTGCCTGCTCTCTGTTCTTTGTGTCCTTACAGACATAGCTCTTCTTCCTTCGTTCCTCCCTTTCCGTTTTCAAAGAAACGCGAAATAGCATCTTTCTCTGAGATATTTCTACAATTTTTCTTTCTGTCGATCTACATCTATGTTTCTGGCGTTACGCCTCTCGCTCTAATTGTAACGCCCTCCCTCCCTCCCACTGTCTCTCTCTGTCTCTCTCTGTCTGTCTCTCACTGCAAGAAAAGTATTCTAGATCATCAATGTTGGTATGTGGTGATTTTAACGCCAGGACGCTTCTGGAACATCCACTGTAATTTAGATGATGAGAACGAGTGGAACGATGATGATGTTGAAGACTGCAAATGTCCTGAGAATACTGCGAACCGAAACTTGCAGGATCCAGTTGAAAACCAGTTTGGGAAGATTTTAATGAATTTGTGCAGTATTTACCACATGTACATTTTGAATGGCAGTACAAGTCGAGACAAAGCCGGCAGCTTGACCTACTTTTCCCCACATGGGAATAGTGTCATTGACTGTGGTATAATATATACAAACAATGCCAGGTTAGATGTAAACTTCAGTATTGGGAATAATATTTTATCGAGACATATGCATCTTGAAATAGGTGTTTTTAAGAACCCTGCCCAGTATGACAAATACAACAAGGAAACTGTGATCAAATTTACCTGGGGTAGCAAGAAAGCTCCGAAAGTAGAACAAAATATACAGAGAGCTGAATGTCGGACCAAACTTACCAAATATCTCAGACGATTGATAGAGATGTTGATATGGCTCTGCATGATTTTATCCAAACACTTATCTCTAATGCTGAATGTATGCTACGCACCGTGACTACAGGTCCACATAGAGGAAGAGGTTCTCCTGAGTGGTTTGATCTTGAGTGCCGGTGCGCCAAACAAAATGCAAGACAAGCATTGATAAAGACTAAGAAAAGCTGCTCTGTATATGATAATAATAAATATGTGGATCTAAGAAATCAATACAAGAAACTCATAAGAGAAAAGAAAGGATTTTATAAGAAAACGACATGTCAAGCCCTAATTAACAGTATAAGAAACCTCACATCCTTCTGGCCTCTGGTGAAATGCGTTAGGACTAGACGGCCAAACCTCCATCACATTGATCTAAAAGAGTGGAAAAGGTACTTCCAAAGTCTGTTTAACCAGAACAGAGGTAGAAAGTTTACTGATGTAGGATACATAGACATTCAACATGATGAACTTGATTCTCCTATAAGAATAGAGGAAGTGAGATGTGCTATAGCACGCATAAGTCATAAACGAGCTCCAGACATTGATGACATTCCAGGAGACTACCTGAAACTGGCATCCAACTATGTGTCACCCTTCATTACTACTCTCTTTAACATGCTTTACGAGAAGCAGTGCTTTCCCAAGAGCTGGAATAAATCAGTCATCGTGCCCCTATACAAAAGTGGAGACAGGCTAGATCCTGCTAATTACAGTGTGCAGTGTTAGTAATGTATTCATGACTGTACTGACAAATAGTCTACGTGACTGGGCAGATGAAAACAACAAATTCTGTATTGAACAGGCAGGATTCCGAAAGGACCATTCAACTATTGACCACGTGTTTACGCTGTATTGTGTGGCAGTCAAACATGTTTATGGGAGCGGACGAGGTAAACTGTATGCAGCGTTTGTTGACTACCAAAAGGCTTTAGACTCCGTTGACAGGCATTGCCTCTGGATGGTTCTGAGAAGATTGGGTCTGTCAACAAAGTTTCCTGGAATGCGCAAAGCTGTATACACACATGTGCAAGCATGTGTGCGTTGGAATGGTGCCTTGTCCGAATTATTTAGTGTCCCGTTGGCGTAAAACAAGGGGCAATTGAGTCCCCGACAATATTTTGTCTATATATGCAGAGTATATCCGCCAACACGGGCGACATGGTTTGCAGCTACTGCCTGGGTCGACTGAGAT
>JAWQFJ010001859.1:245000-250000 GCA_034096865.1 Theodoxus fluviatilis | reverse complement strand
ACGAAAAAATATGTAAGAAAGCAATTATCATCGCAGAATGCCGTGGTACATTTTGTGTGGCAAAATCTCAACCATTATTCCTATGACATGCATATGACGGATCATTTGTGACAATTAGAAAGGGAAAGCTTAGGTTTTAAAGAGAATTGTCATATTCCATGGAGGTCATGTTCTACCCTTGGTTCGTGAGTTCATTAGTTATTTAGCAAAATAACCCAAAAACCTCAAAACGGACACTGATGAAATGTGGTGGCTGGTCAGGTTTCACCCAAGGAACATTTCATTTATTTGGAAGTTATATGTTATCTCGTTTGGGAATTGCAACAAAAAAGAGAATGTTATATGTTATGTAGTTTGGGTATTGGAAGCATAGAGAAAGCTTTTATTGCGCAGCACCAAACTGAAGACGTCAAACTTTTGATGACGGGGGTTCTGCACTCAGATATGCTTTTTTAGCCAATAAAATAAAATAATCATTGGAGAGTAAGGCCTGGTTAGCAGCATTCTAGTTCACGAGAGACTTCGCCTACCGTCGAAAGTGTCTCTAGTCCAGTTGACATCACGTGATGGAAGGTTTTCGTCCGATATATGCAAATGGAGGTCACACGAGAGGCTTGTGGGATAGCCGATCTGTTCCTTGACATACGCCGTTAACGTAGTTCTAAGACTACTTCGCAAAATACTCTTGTTGAGGCAATAAACAAGCGTGTATTCGATGACATAAAATATTTGTGTTGAAATGGAAACAGTTTTTGACATCGGAATGATTTCTGTAAAAAGTAGAGGGAAAAATAGTTTCAGAACGAATTATTTTTGGCGCAATGCTGTAATGCGAAGGGTCAAGTCTATTACGCATTCATTGCGAACTGCGCCAGAGTCAATACTGACTCGGGTGCACAGAATGGGTTTAGCAGATCATGCTGCCTTGATGAATTATAAAGGCCATGGAAGAGAAATATTGGCTTCCTTGGCGGAGGTTTGCGCTCTCAGAGTGCTCCCTAGACTTGTCTGCTAGATGTGGCAGATGTGCAGCTTCTGCTCAACAGTTATGTCACCTGCATAGCGCCCAGAAGGACGCAGTGTACATGAAAAATTCCACATACACCCATGTTCATGTACGTGCATATATTTGGAAATGTTACCGTCGTCATAATCATCGTCATAGTGTGTTTGAATCACTATATATTTTACATCGAAATGTGGGTTACTGAGTGAATCGGTACACTTGCAACCGTTAAACTCGGTCACGTTGGCAACACTGTCGTGACTCCTTCGAACAAGAGTTCGCCAAGGCAGATAATCATGGCTCAAATGTATGTTCAAGTCTCGGCATGCGAGGCTTTAGACGGATGTCACATGGCCGAACTGTGTGTCTCCTCAAAACACTTTCTCAACTTCTTCAAACAAGAGTACTTCATTCGTTCACGTGACCACAGCAAACTGACCACAGCAAACTGACCACAGCAAACTGACCACAGCAAACTGACCACAGCAAACTCTTCTGCCACTCCTTCGAAATTAATACTGTTGTTTGGTTACGATTTCTTTACAAGTGTGTCAGCAATTAAAAAATGCTACGCCTTGGCAGTGTCTGCAGAGTTAAAGCCTGAGCGCAGCCCAGGTTTGACACTTTTGTAGTGTTCCCGGTGTAGCGAAATATTTGGTTCATCGAAACGGATGGTTCTGCGCATCTCCATGACATCACGTTCTTGCTATAGTCCGTTTAAACATTGCTGACGCCACTCCGCCTGACAGACTTCGCACGCCCGGGGAGTTATGCTAAGATCCGGCCGCGTTAATGTATCTGCGTTTTGTGACAAACGTCTTGCTCGGCGGTACTGTACTCCATGCACCTTAACGGTCCGCGTGATTCGGGTGTAATCTTAAGCTAAACGACGTTTATTGGCGCTGCTGAAATGGTCGAAGTCGGAAACATTCGGAACGTCAGGCGGAGTGGCGTCAGCAATGTTTAAACGGACTATAGCAAGAACGTGATGTCATGGACATGCGCAGAACCATCCGTTTCGATGAACCAAATATTTCGCTACACCGGAAATACTCTCATTCCTCTAGCCGGACGCAAAAACCGCCATTTTGTCCCTAGCTCGTATGCAAAACGTTCGTTTTGAGATTGCTGACACAAATACGAAGAAATCGTAACTAAATAACTGTATTGCATTCTTAAAATACTGTGCAGAATACATCCATAATTCATTAACATTGCTTTATTATTTCAATCGAGATGTGGTCCGAAGCTGAATCCAATCCAAAGTCGGGCTACAGAGTTAAACGATACTACGCGACTTCTCACGGGAGTGTGTGGCTCGAGCAGGCAGCTCGAGGAAGGCGACCTTTTCGCACTCTCTCCGAACATGTTCGTGAGCAGTGTTGGCCCGGTTAAGAAGTGCCTTTGCGTGTAAACGACTGACGTCTCGACTACGCTCGTGATCACATGACAAAGCCTCCGAGTAATGACGTCACCGCTTAGCCTTGCCTTTCCGTGGTACACGTCTTCGGAATCCGTGAGAAAATCTCCATGCCGAGAGGAAGTGGTCCCTGCCGAGTTCCTCCAACGAAACGTTTCTCGCAGAAGTCGGAGTTTGCTGAGAAGTAAGGTGCTAGCTGCAGCCTGTTTCCTGTCCAGGAGTAAGTACGACCGTGTGCTTGTCAATACATAAAAATGTGTGTGCATCCATGCTTGTAATAAGTATGAAAATGCTCATGCGAATCTTGAACGTGTGAATGTATATGTATGTATACATCGCATGTATACACACACGAACTATCATTAATCAAAAGAGAGGGAAGAGTGGGATAAAAACTTTGTCAGAATAACGATAAGAAGGCCAATGTGAATTTGATATGTAAGTATATATATATGTATGTATTCATTGCATGTATACAGACAATGACATCATTCTAACCACACAAAAAGGAGGAGGTTGGCTCTAGGAGGGGAAGGGCTCACGAGAGAACGGATGTCTTCTGTCACGTAGAAGACACACACGGCTTTGCTGGCATTAAGGTCTAAGACCCCATGGGCATTGTACTCTTGCCACGGTCAAGTACGTCATTTGCTTTCTCTTTCTCACGGTCTTTCCCTCTCTTTTTGCTTGCTGTGACACTGGCGCTCATGCGTGTGCGTGCGTGTGCCGGCCTGCATGTCTGCAATTTAACTTCCGCCAAGGAGGTCATGCTTTACCATTAGTTAGTTATTCGGCAAAATAACTCAAAACGTTCAAGAAGGATTATGATCAAATTTGGTGCAAGGTCATGGTTTTACCCAAGAAGCCATCCATCCAATTTGGGAGCTTATCTATAATCTCGGTTTGACGTTATAACCAAAAAGATAAATGTTATCGCTCATCACGAAGTTGATGACGTCAAACTATGGATGCCGCCGGCGAATGCGTTCCGCACTCAGAGATCATTTTCAGCCTTTAAACTGAACTCAACTTTGTAGCGCCAGGCCTGGCTGGTAGTACATCCTGCCTGCATTTATCATTCAGACCAAGGAGAAGCGTGTGTGGCTTCCTTGGTGGACGTTTGCCCTCTCAAAGTGCTCTCTAGTCGTGTATATGTGAGTGCGTGCTTTTCTATATGAATGTGTGCGTGCGTGCGCATGCGCGCGTGTGTGTTTGAGAGACAGACAGACAGACAGACAGAGACAGAATGAGACAGAGAGAGAGACAGAGAGAGAGACAAAGAGAGAGAGACAGAGAGAAAGACAAAGAGAGACAGAGAGAGAGGGAGAGAGACAGAGGAGAGAAAGACAGAGAAAGAAAGAGAGATAGAGAGACAGAGAGACAGAGAGACAGAGAGAGAGAGAGAGAGAGAGAGAGAGAATTTGAAGTACAACTCAATACTAACTCAATGTTGTTTTCCCATTCACTTTATGAGATACGACAGTAGTTTTTACATTAGATCGCACCCACATCTCAGACTCTGCCGATATGATAATGGAAACAGAAATTGAAATGTGGCATTTACATTTTACGAGAACATTGCCTTGATAAAAGTAATATTGCATCATAACAGGTATTAATCTCCTTGAGACACTTTCCCCGCTGTTTTCAATTCTGTTCAATCAGACAAAACGTTCTTTGCAGCACGGAGTTGCCCACGTAGAGAACTCGTTCCTCCTTCAGCATTCTGATGCCCGAAGTAACATTTCATTGGCATAGTTTTGTTATCGCTAATGTTAGGGATGAAATGAGTCAAATCTTTGTTTAAATACCATATCACTTTCCAGAACATACCTTCATCATTTCATAGTCTGCCTGATTATTTTCTGCTTATCTCCTGCTTCAAACAGCGATTCCAGCAATCCAGATATAGGTGTTTCATCCCTTGCTTCTGCTTCATCCCCCCCCCCCCCCCCCTGCCTCACACTCCATCCACCCCCCACCCCCAGCCACCCCCTCATCCACCCCCCACCCCCCCAGCCACACCTCTCATCAACCTCCCACCCCCAGCCACACCCCTCATCCACCCCCCACCCCAGCGCCTCTCACCACCTTAATTAACTGTTCGCAGTACCGCCCAACGCGCGCATCGCCGGCCAATCAGCGCGCTTGTACGTATCATGCAGTCCCCACGTGAATGTTGTTTTTTAAGACAAGCCGAGTTATGTTGAGAAGTACATGTAAACAGTGCTTACGCTCCAGGGAGAAAACCCCACCACTGTGGTCAAAACATGTTTGTGAGGTGTGTAGGTCGGACAACCGATATCCGGAGTGACCACCGTAGGAAACACTTTATAACTGAAGTTTTCAACAGTTTTCAGTACCTCTGTAGTTGACTGTTTGTCCCAGATTTGGCTGTGGGCGTTTCAGTGTGGAGGGTTAATCATTTATTCCCTTTGTCTTCCTGCTTTACTGAAAAGTAGTCTGCCCTGTTAAGTTTGTGCTGCATTTCCTCACCCACTTGGTGGTTTTCAGAATCTTTAAGTCTTGCGTGACAGAAACGGTAAAATAATGAGTCAAGTTAGAAGGCAAACG
>JAWQFJ010001859.1:237500-240000 GCA_034096865.1 Theodoxus fluviatilis | reverse complement strand
GGAGGTTGTGAAGAGGAGCCGAGGATGGTTTCCCAGAAGCAGTCCCCCACCATCCTTCCACGGGACCGGAGGCGCGTTTCGTTTCAACAGGTTAAAAAAAAGAAGTTCAGATAATACCTCCCACGGCGAGAACAGGTTTAGTTTGGAGAAACGCTTCCAGCGTCATGGGCGTTCGCCGTGAGCGCTCATCTCTGAGCAGTTTTGGTACGCCTTTCGAAACGAAACGCGCCTCTGGTCCCGCGAGAGGATCGCGTATGATGCCCCCTCTCCCCTCCCCCCTCCCCCATTCCTCCTCCCCCCCCCTCCCCCCTCCCCCATCCCCTCCCCCCTTCCCCTCCCCCCTTTCCCCCTCTCCCCTTTCCCCCTCCCCCCTTTCCCCCTCGCCCCATTCCCCCTCCCCCATTCCCCCTCGCCCCTTCCCCTCCCCCCTTCCCCCCCTTCCCCCCTCCCCCGTTCCCCGCTCCCCCTTCCCCCCTCCCCCTCCCCCCTTTCCCCCTTCCCCTACCCCTCCCCCACCCTCCTCCACTCGCACCCCCAGCGCCTTTCTTATCTTTCCTTTTTTTGGTTCTGCATTACTCGTCGGTCTGGTTTTTTTTCTTCATCTTCAAAAAGCATTCACCTCTGGTCCCACCTGTCTGTGTTTCTCTTCCTTTTAAAAAAGTTATTCCTTTGCCTGCCTCTGAGCGGGGTGTATGTATGTGTGTGTATATGTGTGTAACAATGTGTGTGAGCGTGCGTGTGTGTGTGTTTTCCCTCTCTTTCTCTCTCTCTCTCTCTCTCTCTCTCTCTCTCTCTCTCCAGACTCCTTGTACCACTCGGTAGGGAAGACTGATGGTGGACAGCGTAGCAGCCTCAGTGCACGTGAAGTACATGTCAGCATGACAGAACCTGTACAGCTAAGCCAGCAACCCAAACCGTGGAGAAAACGTCATCAGAAGTCAAGTACTCAGATGCGCCTGCGGAAACCGCGTACAAGAGACCACAGTAACCTCATTACGATCCGCTTTGAAGAACCAAACTCTTCTTATACTGAAGGACCTGAACGCAAAGTAGGATCTACGGAGATCTGAGCTCAGTACCAGCCTACGAGTGTCGGGATGCCGCTCCGACAGGGGCTGGTGTTTGCAGGATTTCTCCACACCAGCTACAACCAAGATAGGAATCACCTTCGCCTTCACAGCAAGACCTGCCTCTCTCGAGCGACCATACTGCTGAAGACCAACGGTTTCACTACGAAATTCATGTACAGAATATACAGGATACGCTGCCGATAATACAGCAAGCAACTCTGAATTACCGCAGAAGAAGAGCAACCCGCAGAAGAAACAGAGCTCAGTGCTGTCATGGATAAGGAGCAGTAGACAGGTCTCCACATCAACTGCGCCACAGGAGGAGAGAGGATACATAGACACCAACTCCACAACAAGAACCAAGAAGAAAAGGAAGAACCGACCCAAACGTGCCGTGGGTCGAACCGAACTCGACATCTCAAGCAGTGATGAAGTGCTGACTCTGGCCCGTGTTACTGCTCCAAGTTCGGCAGAAGTGTGGCACGGTAGGTTAAGACAGAATGTAGACCTTGAGGAAGTGCAGTCCTGCAGATCTCCACCTGGCGGATTATTTCTCCCAACCTGACAAGTAAGTCGACGACCCGTTGCACAAAATAATTGTCAACCACACGAAGGTATGGTTACCTTACCCTCTTGCCCTGTGCCCAGTTTAAGCATTGTTTGCTGGAACATCGAGGGGCTGGCGTCAAGACTGAGCGAACCGGGGTTCATGAACTATATTGGGGCATTCGATGTGTGTTGTCTTTTAAAAACGTTTTCATCAGTTCATTTCGACTTTAATACTCACTTTGAAAGTTATTTTGTTTTTTATCTATCCCGCTATTTAGCTTTCCCATTATGGCCGCCGATCCGGTGGGGTCGTTGTTCTCGCCAAGGGAAGCTTATGCTATCAAATCTAAGAAATAGAATGTAAAAATGATAACATGGTTATTGGTAAACTAAAAAGATGTTATATTACTGATTTGATACTTATCTGTGTTTATATCACTCCTATAGATTCTCCTTATTATGCAGATAAATATGTAAAGTGCAATATTTTATTTCTAGAGGATGAACTTTTACGTCTACAGGAAGTGTATCCTTCTGCTAACGTTATAATATGTGGGGATTTTAACGCCAGGACATACATGAAGAGGACGGATCCACTCTGAACAACTGCTTATGTTCAGAAATAATAACTGATCGTGTTTTGCAAGATCCTAACACTAATCGGTTTGGAGAAAATTTAATTTCCTTTTGTAAAACATTCCATTTGTATATCCTTAATGGCAGTATGGACAGGGACCGGAAGGGTAGTTTGACTTATCTCTCGCAACATGGTGATAGTGTGGTCGATTATTGCCTGCTTTATATGAATAATATTGACTTGGATTTTACTTTTAAAGTAGGCCAATAAATTTACTCTAGTCACATGCTTCTTGAAATAGGCA
>JAWQFJ010001859.1:185000-232500 GCA_034096865.1 Theodoxus fluviatilis | reverse complement strand
GATGGATGGATGGATGGATGGATGGATGGATGGATGGATGGATGGATGGATAAAAAAGATGGATGGATGAATGGACTTTTACCGCCTATCAGCCTTTGTAGGCTATTCAAGGCCATTGATCACGAGATTTCAGCTGCTGTCAGATTAAGAACAAGTCAAGTCAAAAATTTCCTCGTCATTCGGCTCTTAAGAAACGCGTAGGAAGACGCGGTGGGTCAGTTTTTACCCCCAACCCACAGGGGAGGATAATTTCTGTCCCCCCCCCCCCCCCTTTAAACAGTTTGTCACTGTCTCTGTTTCATGTAATGGGAAGGAGAAGGATGAGAAGGAGGAAAAGGGATGATGAGAAATAGGAAGAGGAAAGAGAAGAAACGGGAAGGAGAAGAAGGAAGGGGATCGAAGGGGAAGGAGAAGGAGAAGGAAAGGGAAGGAGAAGGATGAGGAGGAAGAGGAGAAGGAAGGGAAGGAGAAGGAGGGCGAGGAGGAGGAGGAGGAGGAGGAGGAGGAGGAGGAGGAGGAGGAGGAGGAGGAGGAGGAGGAGGAGGAGGAGGAGAAGGAGGAGGAGGAGGAAGGAGGAGGAAGGAGGAGGAAGGAGGAGGAAGGAGGAGGAAGGAGGAGGAGGAAAGAGGAGGAAGGAGAAGAAGGAAAGAGGAGGAAGGAGGAGGAGGAAGGAGGAGGAGGAAGAAAGAGGAGGAAGGAAGAGGAGGAAGGGAGAGGAGGAAGGAAGAGGAGGAAGGAAGAGGAGGAAGGAAGAGGAGGAAGGAAGAGGAGGAGGGAAGAGGAGAGAGGAGGAGAAAAAATAGATGATCACATGCGAAAACTGAAGCACGAGGATAAATATGTTAACGTAACACTTCACATAAATGTTCTTGAGGTACTTAAAAGACGTAGTGGAGAAGCTTAGAAACGTACACAGTACATTGTTTCCCAGCCCTCGTTGTCCCATGGACAGACTTGAAGACCGCTTAATCAGGGGCGCGTTGCAAACGGCGAGATTTGCCAAGATTTGCCAAGAAAAGCAAGAAAACCAAGCATTCTCAACGCTCTCGCTCCGTGGAAAACGAGGCCTAGGCGAGACTTCGCAAGCAGCTCTGAGAGGTGCTCCGCCTAGCGAGAATAACGAGAAAAAATGGCGGCGGTGCGACACACAAAGCTTAGTTTAGCAAAGCTTTTTAATGTAACCGTCCCAACTGCCAGTTGGCAGCAGTTGCAGACCGGTGAGTGCTTTTTATGTCTTTAAAACTGGTGTTTAGATCACAGATCGGGCCGAGTCAGTCAAAAATGTCTGCCAAATCTGAAAGTGGAGGAGTCCACTCATTTCATGAGTCGATGCACGCGTCGTCGTGTGTGTTGTTGTACCATTTGGGTAGGAAACCTACCGAAACACCCTACTTCAACTATGTTCTCCCATTGCTCAAGATATCTACTGACTACAAAACCTTCGTTTGACATTAAAGCAGCTGCAATAACGTCGCTGTCGTCTGTCATTTCCATAAAAATGATCATTTTCAAGGTTTCTCGCATTCTGGCCGCCATCTTGCTCTCTCCACTTCCGACTACGAGATCTCGTGGGTCGTTGCTATTGGCCTAGTTCTTGCCTTGGACTGAGACTAGCCAAATCTTGCTGGGCTAGGTAGCGCCGCAACGCGGCCCAGTTTGTGCCTGCTCTAGGGAAAGGGACTAGGGTGGGTGTGGGTGTGGGTGTATTTATCTTTCATCCTGAACCAAGTTTAGCTATCATGTACCTCCACCCACGTATATATATATATATATATATATATATAGAGAGAGAGAGAGAGAGAGAGAGAGAGAGAGAGAGAGAGAGAGAGAGAGAGAGAGAGAGAGAGAGAGAGAGAGAGAGGTGGGGGTAGGGGTAGGGGGTTAGGGAAAGAGAGACATAGAAGCAGGCAGGCAGGCAGACAGACTGACTGACTGACAGAGTGTTAGAAAAGGAGAGAGATGAGGGGGGGGGGGAGACGGGGGAGAGGTAGAGGGAATCGTTCCTTGGGTGATTATGATGCATCTGGATAAACCTCGCGACTACACATTTATTTTTACAGTTTTGTCTTTACAGGAATCAATTACTTTGTCACATCGCTCCCGTACATAACATGACTCAATAGCAACAGTACGGTAAATAGCCAACGGATTGCCTATGAGCTCGTGTGATGAAAAATAGCTACTTTTACAGTGTAATTTAACTTTTTTAAAATTGGATTTAAAACTTTCCTTCCTACGTCTCCCACTCTGTCCACATGTTCTTCCCATGTCAAGCATACGACCGGGGCAAGTCGATGCCCCCCTCATCAGCTGGAACCCTGGCTGCTGGGCTTTCGGGACCAGCTCCAGGAGCTCAGCAAGGGGCGGCCCCAAGCCGCCATGGAGACTTACGGGCAGGCATCGCAACAGGGTCAGACCATTAAGATCCAAACGTGCGTTCGAACCAGCCTCCAGGATGGAACTCAACCCACGGGCAAAACCTAACTGGTGGCCGAATTACCCATCCAACCCCAAAAAACATTGTTACATGCATAGATCTACCGATGAAACAGAAAAATCAACACATAGCCCTCATCTCCCCATTTCCATTAAGCGATGCTAATGTTTTCGCCTTCTTCATTAACTCTCGTTGATTTTTGTACTCCACATTTCAGTCTCATCCCTCTTGTCTTTGTATATCTTTTTACGTCATAATAAGTGGATCCAATACTTTACCACCGAAAGCTGCTTTGTCCTAAGGGGCAAGAACATATTTTTAAAGTCGGCGCTTAAAACCAGAAAATGAAACCGAAAGTAGTCCAAAAGTCAGTAATCAGCTTAGACTTTTCTCCTCAACTGGCTGGGTGTTGCTTTCTGCCCACCTGTGTTTTTAGTGTGTGATAAGGGTGACACGGGACCGCAAACTCCTCTGTGTAATTTCCTCACCTGACCGACGTTATTCAGTTCTGCTCGTCTGCGTTCTGTCACACCAAGGTGGCAACGCAGACCAAGATTCAACAGTGCTTTCCACAGTCACATTCACCAACCCTTCACCTTTTCTCACTTGTCCTCTCTCTACCTCGTGGTTGTGGCTAAGGAGAGACCCGCTCTGTCTCCCTATGCGATACGTGAACGGCGAATAACCCAGGAAACCGAGACACGACTAGCTTATAATGTTAAACCAGCTTGAATGATTTTCGTGGTTAATAGCCGTACATAGCCGACAAAGGCTGATGGGCTGCAAAGGTCATTTATTGGTTTGTTTATTAATTAATTCATTCATTCATTCATTCATTCATTCTTTTATTCATCCATTCGTTCGTTCGTTCATTCATTCATTCATTCATTCATTCATCCTTTCTCCTTGCAGGCCCATCTGATGGTCCCCTGTGTCGTCTTTGCAAGCATGGACGGCCAGGTCAACTCTACCTGCGGAAATGTCACCCATGACGTCAACGCCAGCTATGACGTCAACGTGACGCAAGCGGCCTGGAGCGCGGGCGACAACGGCAGCTACTCGGACTACGAGCGCATGCTGGAAGTGGTGACCAAGTTTGTCTACCCGACCGTCTACACCGTGGGCATCATCGGGAACACCTTCACCATCCTGGTGTGGTGGCGCTGTAAGCTGAAGCTCCCCGCCGTGTGCTACTTCATGGCCATCTCATTGTCGGACAACATGGTGCTCCTCTCCCACATGCTGGAGATGCGCGTGAGGGTGAACGTCCCAGGCCTGTGCCAGGCGGTGCACGTGTTCTTGCTGGCAGTGCAGGTCTTCGCCATCCTGCTGGTGCTGGGCATGTCGGTAGAGAGGTACTGGGAAATGTGCCGCCCACTGGCAGCGAACCAGCGGCACCGCTATGCCAAGACCTGGCGGAATGTCGGCCTGCAGTTCCTCATGTCTTTGGCGATGTCCTCGATGGAGGGCTACATCTGGCACGTGGACAGCTGTGGCCAGTGCAACATCCGACTGGAGATCCTCCACGGCTTTGTGCTCTACTACGGCGTCTTCGTCGTTCTGGTCTACTTCCTCCTGCCCATCGTGGCCATTCTCTTCGTCAACATTCAGGTCTGCTGCAGCTTCCGCAGAACGCGCACAGGTTCTGTGGCCTATGGGAGGTCCATGGCTGCACCTGAGCGGAAGACCCTGAGTATGTCCTTCATCGTGGTCTCCCTGTACCTGGCGCTCAGGTGAGCAGGTGACGTGTGCAGGGTTTGTGACGTGAGCTAGGAAGAAGAGAAAATGAAGAAATGAATATACGAACGAACTGAACAAACGAACAAACAAATGGGGAATGAATAGCTGTGAACAATGGACGTAAGAATAGAGATATGTAGAAAAAAATGAACGGATAGAGAAACAAACGAAAGAACGAACGAAAGAATGGATGACTAATGACTGACCAAGTGAATAAATGAACGAACAATTGTCAATACACGATAAGCGAATGAATCAATCACCGTACACGCAAATACTACGTTTGGGGCGGGATATATGCCCGAATGAAAATATACGCAATTGAATGAATGGACGTATGCTTCCTGGTTTAATAGAGAATTAATGCTGGAGTGAATGAATGAATGTACCAATGAATGCAGAAATGAATGAAAGAATGAATGCAGAACTGAACGAACGTACCATAGAGCGAATGATAATCGAATTCAAGAGTAATAGTGGGGCTCCGTAGCCGAGTGGTCAGCGCGCTGGACCTGCAGTCACTTGCGGCCAGCGAGTGCGGCGTTTGAAGCTGCGCGGATTCTAGAGTTGCATCTTTGAGCAAGGTGCTTTATTCACATGGTTTCTTCTCAACCAGGAGTAAAACGGGTACCTGTGAGGGCTGAGTTGGAAGATTGTGAGAGACACCTTTGACGCGTTCATTAGCAACATGGTTCCATGCGCCAGAGGGAGTTGAGACGGTGCTGGAATGATACAAAAAGGTAGCCGGATGACCTGGGGGTAAATGTGTACCGTTTGATCACCCATCAATGGGTGGAAAGGTCGCAGTATAAAAAAGAGCACTTTTGCCTTTACCTTAAATAGTTTTACTGAATGAATGGTTAAAGTTACAAATAGATGAGAGCGGAAGAAATGAATGAATGATGCTTATAAAGATCAGTATATCTACAGAATGTACGACAGAATAAATAGGTCAAAGCATGCGTGCGTTGATGAATTCATTTACGTTCTAAAACATTTCAGCCACATATTGCGGATGTGCTGGGCCACATTCGTTACTTTTCGGGAAAGCTACACTAAGACAAAAACGCTATGGAAGAGACACACCTTAGTTTCAAAACGTCCGAGTGCGACATGCTCATTCACTGATCTTCTCTCATTCTCTTTTCTCCAGTGAGCTAGTCTACGCCCTGGTGCATCTATCCCAGTACTTCTCGCGGATGATCCACGCTCCAGACACAATGGACGAGCGGCCCCTCACCGGACGCTGGGCTTCCTACTTTGAAGGTTCGCGGCTCTTGTTGGTGGGGGACATCATCTCCCTGACCAGCTACGCCCTGGACATCACCGTGTTCACGCTGTCCTCCAGAACCTTTCGTCGAGGCGCCCTCAAGCTACTCACACGATGCAAGGAGCGGCGGCTGTCTCTGGCCCAGGCCGCCAGCTCAGCCAAGATGATATCCTTGCGTAAGGCCAACAAGGAAGAGGAAGGGGACGATGGTGATGGCGATGAAGATGCTGATATTGAAATCGACCCCTCTGACCCTGATGTTCCCGAAGGTGCCTGAGGCGGGAATGCGTGAAGACGATGAAATAGTCAATGAAGATGGACATCTTTTTTAAGGAGACGAAGTGAGGTCAAAGTCGACAGCCTTTTGATCCGTAAGTGCTGAAAGTGCTGGTAGGTGTTGAGAGGGAAAGACAGTTTAATGAATGTGGACAGCGAAATGGCGCATTTGAAAATTTAAAGAATGCAGAGCGGTGACACGAACACTCCTGACCGTGGCTGAAAGAGTGCGATGCTTTTGGAATGAAATAATCATGAAAGGAGATGACAGCAAGAGACCTCTTCACAAGACATAGTGAAGTTGACGACACCGTCTTCAGCGACGCATGACATGGAGACAGAGAGGCTCGATGGCAATGGACGATGAAGCGGTTCTTGAAAACAGACGATGAAGTCGAAACTTTAAAACATGCACTTAACTGTGGCAACGGTTGTGAAGATGAAGAGTGGTATGAACAGACGAATGAACTTCTAAAGGGAGTGTTGCAGGGGAACTAAAGAAATTGTGACTGAATTACATTCACCTCATCTGCTACAGTCTGTGATGCCTCTGAAAGCGCGTGAGATTTGCTAGTATGATAGGACAGGAGTTGTTTGTAATGATGGACAAGGCGGAAGAAAAGAAATGTGAAAGTGACTGTTGGCAGTTTACCACAAAAGAGACATTGATACGGCGTCCTTAACGATGCCACAGAGACAGCAGTGTCATCGTGAAATGTATGACGTAGCCAGCAGAGTAGGTTGCGGAGGAATATCTCATGCATATAATTTCTTTAATCGGCATAGCTATGGACTGGAAACATTCATTCCTTAAATAAGGGAAGTGGACAGATACGCAGAAATGAAAACTTTAATTGAATCTCACAGATCAGAGCAACAAAGGGGCATATCAATGGAACATTTGGTCAAATGCAGTCATTTTCTATGGATGCCGATCTTCCTGATAATATGCATGACGCTTCATCGTCGAGACTTGACGACCTTCTTCCATGACTCACAACAGCTTCTTGTCCAGTTTTGCCGCCCCAAAACAGTTGACCAACTAATTCGCTGACTGCCTGAGTAGAGGCAACGGGATTTATTTCCACATAATTATCGCCTCATGCATAGGACTACTTGTTCTAAAGACTCATGCGCTGTTTATTTGAGGCGATTTTCAGGGAGGCAGAGACTTTTATAAATCATCAATGCTTATGTAAATTTTCTGATGTAATTTTCTCTACCTCGACAGATGGGGAGACAAACTGCTCCATGATCAAATGCATGGTTTTTGTATTAGCCCCGAGTAATTCAGCCTTTGTACAAACAATTAAATGGGATGGGCAATTAAAAGGTATCAAAATAATTCATCGACAAATTCATCTTTGATTGATTTCACAACTGCCTGTTTGTATTATCTTATATTTATTTTTTAAACCCACATAAAATCAATGATAATATAACGGACGAAAAATCTGTTAATGGAACAACTGCTAGAGTTGTGGAAACTGGGCCAGACGAGAATGATTTGTCTCATCAAAAAGTTTCTTAAGCATCCGTGTCCGATTGAGCTAAGAAGGAAGGAACACATCATTTGCTTTGCTCAGCCCAATGTTTTCAGAGAATCCTTTGAATCTATATTCATGATCTGGTCTCAGGTCTTCAAAGCTCCATTGTTCAGCATTATATTTAAATCATCACTATGGTGCAAATATTGCCCGTGTGAAGGAAAACACCCCGTGTCTAGAAATTTAGTTGACTGAACCCACTTGGTATTGATGTGGCATGAGTCCTCTTTTGGAGGTTCAATATTTTCCTTTGACAAAGGATTGGACCTTGGTAAAAGTCAAAGACTAAGTACGTGGACTAACTCAGAAACATTTTTATTCTTTACTTTGTTACTTCCTCGACTGCGCTGTGGGACCTAATCTTAAGCCCCTGGTCATGTGCAAACATTAATTAGTTGGCAAATCCTTCCAACTTTTATCGGCAACAGAATGCCAATGACTTGGTATTGAAAATTCTCCAGTCGCTAGCACCTGACAGTTTGTCCGATGCAGGGGCGGACGAGGGGGGGGGGGTTTCCGGGGTTTCCGGAAACCCCCCCCCCCCAACAGAAAAAAAAAAAAAATTTTTACTGTCTAAAAAAAAATATTTTTATTAGTAACAAAATGTGCTGCCTGAAAGTGGTAATGATGACTATCAGAATGCGTCAGATTGGAATAATTTGCAGTGAAAATTCTCCCCCCCCCCCCCCCGCTCTCACGTTTCGGCTGAGGTTGAAGTGGACCTATAGGGTCGTTCTCCCCCCCCCCCCCCCCCCCCCCCGCTCTCACGTTTCGGCTGAGCTCGAAGCGCTCCTATAGGGTCGTTATTCGGCCCCCCCCCCCCCCCCCCCCGCTTTCACGTTTCGGTTGAGCACTGAACCCCCCCCCCCCCCCCGCTATCACGTTTCGGTTGAGCCCTTAAACACACACAGACACACACACACACACACACACACACACACACACACACACACACACACACACACACACCCGCTCTTAAAAAAGTTTGGAAACCCCCCCCCCCCCCCCCCAAATGAACTGATCCGCGCCTGCGATGCATGTTTTTCGATAACAGATGCGTGCCTTAATATTAGTCTTATACACGCTCATTTGTGCCAAACTAAAACTTTCGAGAACATGGAATCACCAGAGAAGAGATTCCATATATATTGAAATCGAATGAAAATGATAATGCCCATATAGGGAGAGCGGAAAAAACTTTCAATGTCTTGTATAGCAGAAAATGATTAAGAATTCGATCAGTGATTTCAACTAGGAGACAGTGCGTTTACAGAATGTCAGGTTATTAGTATCTTCCTCATATGTCAGCGTGTGTTGGAGGTGTGGGTCTGATCGTGGTATATATACATGCCATGGTCATTTATCAATGTACACACATATGTGTGCTTTATTTCAATGCGTACCTTCAAGTTTCTATCAAGCTCTTTGGTTTCGAAAAAAATCACTGCTACATAATGTATGCTTGAGTACTAGTCTGTACTTTGTCCTGGTATGTCAGCTTGTTACAAAGGTGTGGATGATATCATGTGGCACGATGCAACTGAATACTTATCCTTCGCATTTATGAGTCGTCTGCTCATGTCAAATTCATTTTTATTTCTCAGTTCATGTGCATGACATGGCATTTTCACATCAATTATATTTCACTCTCTTTGTGCCCTGAATATATCTTCGGACAGCCATGAAAAGCGACCGGAGATTTGTTTGGTAAAGTTACGAAATCCATCTTACTTTCGAGACCTAAAAGAAATATATGCCGCAAGCATAATATCCTAAACATGCGTCGATTCCATGTTTATTCTATAACTTGCATTTGCAATTATCGTGTCAGAATATTGTATACTTCAGTGCCAAGTTTCAGAGGTACAGGATATCCAATGAAAAGGTGATGCGATTTCGTAACTGTTGAACTTTGTCTGAGAGGAATATAATTATAATATTCCATACATATAGCAGTTCGTGAGAATGTTGTAGTGGGCCCACCAAAACGCGGCATGATTGTGTTTTCATAAGTGGTTACAACATTGTTATAATGGTTTGCATTTACTTAGATGTATCAAATGCATAATTTTTACGGTGTTGAGTAGCGTGATGATTATTTTTAACACAGAGAAATCAATTAACATATTATTGTTGTGGATAGATGTTGTCGATAACCACCTTAACAGTGGCGTGATGGTACTGTGACAGAATGGAAACCAACGTATATACCTTTTGTAGTCCTCTGGAAGTCATTCAAAAAACAGTTACAACTCTATCTCAAGAACAATACTGAGAGGGGATGGGGAAGCGGGGTGATGGTGTGAAAGAAAACGTAATGTAGTGAAAGATTGAGAGATAGAGCACACGCGCCCGCACGCGCGCGCGCGCGCGCGAGAGAGAGAGAGAGAGAGAGAGAGAGAGAGAGAGAGAGAGAGAGAGAGAGAGAGAGAGAGAGAGAGAGAGAGAGAGAGAGAGAGAGAGAGAGAGAGTTCTCAATCTTCTTGTCACAATGCTTTATTTTGAGGGCCACTGGAAGATGGACTTTTATTGTACAAGTGTATACCCTTGTTAGATAAAATAATAAAATTGAATTGAAATGAATTGAAGACCATAATAGCGAAATTATTGACTAGTTATATGTAGATAAATTGTCTTGAGGATTCTAATAGAATGTTGTTAATGATCCAAGTATTTTCGATGATTTTGATACTTGCCTCATTTCCTAAATATCTGCCATTCTGTCGTGATAAACTTTCCCCTCAATATTCCAGTATGAATTCCCCCATTCTCCTCAATGTTACGGGACCACTCTACATGATCATTGTAGTTCACTTTTGCTTTGATTCGCTTCGCACCTTGAAACAACATCCATGTCGTGTCGCTGTTTTCTTCAATAAATTGTGTCATTTGTAGAACAACTGGTTCAATGTTCATGTAGTATTTACCGCACCCGCAGAACGAGATTTGGAAGCAACAACAATTCAAGAATTCACTGCGTGAAGGCCGCCTCAGCACAAGAACAGAACCGTACATTTTCTGTGACATTTTGCAAATTGGTTTATTAGACTACTCGTCTGTAAGATTTATCCTGTAAATGTTATTTTTAAAATTCTCTCTGTTTTCCTTATTTAAATGTCTATACTTCCTGATTTCACTCAAACACTTCACTATCAGAAAGACATTCAAACAATAAAAAATCGGACCAGGGCTATTCCAAATAGCGAATTAAGTATTAGTCGAATTTTTAAAAAAATTGTAGAGGAAAGGAATTCATTAGGTAAAATTAAAGTGTAAGTATTGCTTTGTTTCGGCACGTTGTGTCCAAAGCATTTTGGACCACAGAATTGAAACATAAACGCCCCCAAACATTTGACTTCTTCCACAAAAGTCCGTATTCACCTGAAGCAGGGCACCTTTCCTGACGTTTTGGTTTGGTACATCGATAGCTATGCAAAGTTACAGCACACGTTTTGATCCTGTTGAGAACTATACAAAAACAGACACATATTTTATGAGTTTCCTGACGTCTTATATTTTCATCAAAACCTTCAACATGAGGAAACCTTTTTACTGATCGGAGTGGAACTGCTCAAGGTAATTGTTTTCTATATGTCCTATTCTTTAAATGCTCTCCTTGTGACTACAAACTCCGTTTTATATCAAGCAAACAGTCGTAGTATGTGTGGAGTTAATATGACCAATTATTCGAGAAATACAACTATTTAGGCCAAATTTTCTACTTGATTCAAATTAAGCTCTTAGAATACACCACAAAAACGAAGCTTTGCAGAAGAGAGGTTTCAGATGATTCGAGATGTTTCCAACACCTTTGATGCTTTCTTTTCTTATCCACTGTATTGACAACGATCCAGGTTACACACATACGGCAACAGGAGAACGAGTCATCATCAAAGGTTCCAAGTGGACGATTACCTTAGGATCTGCACCTGACGAAATTGTCTCGCCAGTTAAAACAAAATAACAAAGCCATTTCCAATTGAAACGACCGGGCCATCTTCCTACACACCTGCTGGGTTGATCATCCCGTGTGATTGATTTGTCATGTGCTCAGATAACGACAGATGAAATTGGATCTGCTGTTCCAGCGTTCTACTGTCGAATCCTAACGTTCTTTATCGGTCCAGCTTAAGCTTGCAGACACAACTGTGCCAACGTAAGTTCTTGCAAGCAATCGATAAACAGTTGTTTGCTAGGGTCTTTAGAGCCTTACCTATATCATCTCAGTTCCTTGGAAGCAACACAGTACAGCAAAACTCGGGCAAGGGAGTTGACAAGGTTGATCTACAAACCTGAAACAGTGTTACGGGCTCAAGAGAGCGTCTCCTTTGTTTCTTTGCGTGTTCTGTTGCGTGCATGCACGCACACCTGCTTGTCTTTTGTCAATCTGTTAGGCAGTCAGCTTTAGCTGGCTGGCTCGGTTATTTGACAGTAAGGTGATCACATTGGCGGGCAATCTGTCAGTGTGTGTGTGTGTGTGTGTGTGTGTGTGTGTGTGTGTGTGTGTGTGTGTGTGTATGTGTGTGTGTGTGTGTGTTTGTGTGAGGGGGTGGGGGTGAGTCCGTATGTGCATGTCTCATCCCATCTGTCTGTCTGTCTGACTGTCTGTCTCTCTGTCTCCCTGTCTGTCTGTCTGTCTGTCTGTCTGTCTGTCTGTCTGTCTGTCTGTTTCTCTGTCTGTCTGTCTGTCTCTCTGTCATACTATCTGTTATGCTGCCCATCCGCCTATAGCGTGGCTGACTGTTTTGAGTTGTGCAAGAAGGTACGCCTAACCTTATGAGGCTGGATCATTGCCGTTCATGGCTGGTGCTCCCCACAGGCAACAATTACGCCTCTAGGGCGTGCAGTGCAAACCCCAATGGCTGAACACACAGTATCCAGAGCCAGAGTAAAGATAAGTCAGGGTGAGGATACATGACCCGGGGCATGTCCCCAGGAGACTAGAAACCTGACACGGTCTTAGAGGGACAGATAGGCTCTACTTGGACTGTAACAGAGAGACAGATAGGCTCTACTTGGATTGTAAGAGAGATACAGATAGGCTCTACGTGGACTGTAAGAGAGAGAGAGAGACAGATAGGCTGTACTTGGACTGTAAGAGAGAGACAGATAGGCTATACTTGGACTGTAAGAGAGAGACAGATAGGCTCTACTTGGATTGTAAGAGAGATACAGATATGCTCTACGCTGACTGTTAGAGAGTTACAGATAGTATCTACGTGGACTGCAAGATAGAGACAGATAAGCTAAGAAAAAGACAGGTAGGCTCTGCGTGGACCGTAAGATAGAGACAGATATACTCTACGCCAACAGTAAGAGAGAGAGACAGATAGGCTCTCTGTGGACTGTAAGAGAGATACAGATAGGCTCTATGTGGACTGTAAGAGGGGACCGTAAGAAAGGGATAGATAGGCTCTACGCTGACTGTAAAAGAGATACAGATAGGATCTACGTGGACTGCAAGATAGAGACAGACAAGCTAAGAAAATGACAGGTAGGCTCTGCGTGGACCGTAAGATAGAGACAGGTAGGCTCTGCGTGGACCGTAAGATAAAGACAGAGAGGACCTTAAGATAGAGACAGATATACTCTACGCCAACAGTAAGAGAGAGAGACAGATAGGCTCTATGTGGACTGTAAGATACAGATAGGCTTTACCTGGACTGTAAGATAGAGACAAACCTGGACTGTAAGAGACAAATAGGCTCTGTAAGACTGAGACAGATAGGCTGTTGTGGACTGTAAGATAGAGACAATAGATTCTGTAAGATTGAGGCAGATAGGCTCAATGTGGACTGTAAGACAAAGATAGATCGGACGTCATGATAAGAAGAGGCTACACCTGAGCGACAGTAGTCGCGCCACCATTTCGTACTTACGGCGACAACCATGTCGGGATTTCCCAAGATTTAACAAGAGACAAAAGCCATCATGATGTACTTGAGTCTACGCGAGTTCTTTGGGGAACTCTTATCAAGAGTCTGCATGACAATTTACAAAAGGTTTTCTGCAAGGTTTCGCTACAAGTGAATGTTGCACCTAGATCTAAATGAATTCGTTAAGATCAAGCGGTAACTTCGAAACATAGGAATACAAAAGCACTCTGCTTCACTTCTGTTGCAAAGCCATCGATAAACCAATCTTTTCGAAGCGAGATTCATCGATTCCAAGTGTTGTGAAATATTTTAAGTTGTTTCTTAAAACAACTTGCCCGTGAATTACATTACAAGAGTATACTTTGCCAGAGATATGCTTTTCCTAAGTGTGAATGTTTATGACTTACGTGGAAAGGATTGGTTTCAGCAGATACGAGGAGAGCTGGCATATTCAATCAGAAGAGCTTTGATTTTGGGATGACATGCCGTGGCTTCTATGAGAAATCTATTGTTTTTTTCGCATTGCCTTTAGTAGTATATCTACTCTGGAATTGACTTGTAAGTAAAGTCTGCTTGGGCAAGAGCAGATGCAGATGTATAGCTCCTTTGAAGGAAGTATGGCATAGCATTATCATTTACCAATCTCAGTCAATACTTGGTTATGATTTCCTAAATGCCCAAGTGCTCTCTTAATTGTACTTTATGGGACCAATTAAAATACCCCACCACAAACACTCTTCATACATAGTTGGGTAACAGAAGCAGCCTTAGCATCCGAGAAAGCTCCAACGTACCCTCTACCCCACCTAGTACCTGTAACTCTGACATTTTACACCTGTTCATAAGGCGCAAGTCTGCGTAAAATGATGCCATCACCTATCCCTGTGCCAACTTTGATGACAACAGCAGTCGTGGTATCCTAGGAAAAGCAGGTTTTACTGATGACGCAATTCAGACTCATGTGACCTTGACCTTGGTCATAGAGGGTCATTCATTTGATTTGGCCTCAAGAATGTATAACTACACTTGCATTAAATTTGGTAGCATTGGCACACACGCTCCCTGAAAATGCCCATTTAAAAATGTTCCCTTTTTTAACACGTCAGTGACCTTGGCCTTCGAGGTAGAAAATTGATTCAACCATGGGCCTGTTCAAGAGGCCTACCGGTACGTACCGGTTGATACCGTTCGTCTCTTGAACGACTTGGTACGGCTACCGGTATCGACCGGTACGTACCGCGCCGGAACGCTGTTGCGCCTGTATAACCAAAATGGCTGCCTTCGGGGAAAGGAAGAAAGTCGTCATCCCAAATATGCGTTGTGGCACGCATTTCGACCTGTGATTATTACCCAGCCTGTGCGATACGTTACAAGAAGTTAGGCTGATATTGCACTTTTTAAAAAAGAATAACTGCTCTGAAATAATTACCGGGCAAGATGTGAGCAAACATTTCCATGACAGATGGCAAAACTCCGTGCCTCCCTTTAAAGGGAACCGAGGTTCTAAATCTTTTATTCCACATGCCGTCAGACTTTTGAACAGTTAGTTAGATGTGTTGTTCTTGTGTTTTTTTGTTGTTGTTTTTGCTGTGGTCTTAGGTTTAGTTGGTGCTGTTGCTTCGGATTTTCTTCCACTTGTGTTGGGTGGATTGTTTCCCTTTGACTGCATTTTGCTTGTCTGTGGTGCTTGTGGTGATGATTGTGATGTGAGATGTTTTTGCTTGTTCTTGTGCATATTTGGTTGTGTTGGTGTTGCCTGTGATGTGCTGTGGAGGCTGAGGTTTGCAGGGAGTGTGTGTGCGTGTGAATGTGCTGTTTCTTTTCATATGTAATTATCCCATCACATTATTTTTATGTATTCTTCTATTATGATTATTATTGATGATTATTATTTCATTTTTTCTGCCTCATAAAGTGTACTTGAATTGCCTGTTGTGGGATAAATAAAGTTAAGTTGTATTGTATTGTATTGTATTGTATTGTATTGTATTGTATTGTATTGTATTGTATTGTATTGTATTGTATTGTATTGTAAAACAATTTCAAGGGCAGCAACTCTTATTTCTTACATTAGCCCTTAGTTTGTTGTGTAGCCTCCCTTGAAGTGAGCATCGAACTATTCTTGCTTACACCAAGTCAGCACTGTCGTTTTGACATAAATTTCTATTCGAGCGATGCCGAGCATTCATGCATTGCTACAGCTTAACGTATTTGATCAGCTTCCACAAGGAACGAGCAGTCTGCAGCTGCTGGTTTACTCATTTGGTTGAGAAGTGCAATCCGCGACGATGAGAAGGCATCGCGGAAGCCATCTTGGCTACCGTTCGGTCATAACGAGTGGTTCAAGAGTGCACATTGGTTGCTCGGCTACCGGTCGGCTACCGGTAGGTCGTCTTGAACGCACGGCATATTCACAGAAAGTTCTGCTATCGATATCCCGTGTATCAAGTTCAATGCTAATGCCATATTTTGTTCATGAGAAAATTCTGATTTTGTCCATTCGCTGATTTCCTCTCACTTACAAACGCGCGCGCGCGCACGCACGCACACACACACACACACACACACACACACACACACACTCACACACATATATAAATATACAAAAAAACACACACACATACCCACACACATACGTGCGCGCGCGCGGACACACATACATACATACACAAACACACACACAAACACCGACGACACTGTTGCATTTCACACACTCACCGAAAGCACTACGTAACGCTTGTTCAGGAATACGAAGCGCTGCATGAGAGCTTTATGTTGGCAAATGAGCGCTCTTTGCTTCTCGTGAACGCCTACACATTTTAGGCTTGTTCAGGAGTACGAAGCGCTGCATGAGCGCTTCATGTTGGCAAATGAGCGCTCTTTGCTTCTCGTGAACGCCTACAAATTTAGCGAAGTGCTTCACTTTTTAAAGGGAGGTAAATCTTCTGCGCCGCATGTTGTGCTGCTAGACGATAACGAAAGTGTTTTCTTTGCAACAGACATCGTTTATGCACGTATAAATGTATTATGCATGAATAAAGTCCACTACTGCGTCATCCTTACCTGCCATCACTCGCGCATGTAGAGCGCTTGGGGCAAATAAAGCCCGTTCCAGTCCCAAAATGGTGATTCTGATGGTTATTTTACGCATCGACGGCCAGTGCGGGATCAAAGACGCCATTTTGAAAATCGTGTGAATCACCTCGGATGCGCGCTTCTCTGTGCTGCACAGCACTGAGTGAAGCACGCCCCAAAATTGCCGTTTAGGAGTGAAGCACGTGCAGTGCTTCGCAGCGCTGCGCCTCCTGAACAAGCTTCTAGAATGTCGTGGAATTTTGCGTGAAGGTGCGAGGATAAGGTGTTTAGAGTTATCTTTCCTTGGCGGGGAGCTCTCGCGGCAATTATGTCTGATCGAAAGAGGCTCGGTGGCGTCTTCAGCAGCTCGGTTTCTTGCTCAAATGCTCACTACAAGCAAAGCTGTTCAGGATAATACTTTTTGGGGTACCCCCAAAACGAAGAATGGTAAGTTGAACACACTTTCTTATCTCCATTTAGATCACAACTGAAAATGTCCCGGAACCCGTTCGCCTCACTCAGACAGATGTACGTGTAGGCCTACAGTGCACTCCGGTTAACAGGACATCGCAGGGGGGCGGAAAAAAGGTCATGTTAAGCGGAGTGTCGTGTTAACTGGAGGTTAAGAGCGGTAACTTTTCACGACCTCCAATGAGCTGTGTGGGATTACATCCTTTCTCATCGCAACCACCGTGCATAACTGGTGTGCGCAAGGCATATAATGCGTTTGATTATTCCCCCCCCCCCCCCGTGTTTTTGTGTTCTTTTTGCTTGTTTCGTAACTTTATTTCTATCATAACCACAGTGAAGAGAAATCAGGCAAAGCACGTTGAGTGCATGGATTTTCAAATGATACGCCAAGAGAGATATTAATGGAAACGTGACACGTTAAACTACGACGTTGATTTAAATGACACAGGACTTGTGAGACAACAAAAGAAAGATAAGAAAACTGATGGAGTTTCTACTAATAAGGGGTAGATGATTGATGGAGAGTACTGGAACGAAGGCTTGAAAAAGTGTGTGTGTGTGTGTGTGTGTGTGTGTGTGTGTGTGTGTGTGTGTGTGTGTGTGTGTGTGTGTGTGTGTGTGTGTGTGTGTGTGTGTGTGTGTGTGTGTGTGAGTGTGTGTGTGTGGTTTTTTTTGGCCTGCATTTTTCATCCCATTTGGAATTTCTCGAATAAGGATTGGAATGTGGAAAACGATTCAAGAACATCATCTTCGCAGCCAGCTTGCAGCAAGTACAGGGCCAGGCTCTCTAGACCAGCTGTCCTTTGATCTTGCGGCGCTTTGAAAGTTCCGCGCTTATCCATCTTCACTGCTTCTGTCTCCCACCCCCACCCCCTTTTCTTTCTCCCTTTGCAACCAGCGAAAGCCTCACAGTTAAACGTCTCAATCTGGATGGTGTTGTGTGTGACTGTGTGGTCCGGAAAATCTTGTGTACGCAATCATTTTTGGGTCGTTAATTTAAGCGGAGTCGAAGAGGCAAGTGCATTCGTCTTAACCGGTTTTTTCTTCTTCTAATGAGGCCAAAATATTTTTGGGCCGGGACCGAATAAAATGGTCGAGTTATCCGGAGTGTCGTGTTATCCGATGTCGTGCTAGGTGGAGTCGTCTGTATATTCCCTGTGATCGGCGGGAACAAGATTTTTATCAATCGAAATGACGAAACAACGGAGCGTTGTGTTTTCAGAGGGTATATCATGACACAAAAAACCGTTCGTACAGACAAATAGCCTACGTTGATTATATAAGTAAATCAGGAAAAATCATACGGTTTAATATGGATAGAAGGCAAGAAACATTGGGCTTGCACAGAAAAACCCAGGATGATGTAAACAGATGGCATAAAACGTTCGTGTAAAAGTGAAATCGTGTACTCTAAGGAAAATGCATGATGTCTGTTGTCAGACAGGAATGGATTTGGAAAGTTCATTTCATATACATACAGGTATTCAAAAAAATAATTCTGACGAGCTCTTCTCAAATCAATTGAAGTAAGCGTCTATCTCCAAAGACAATGTGTGCATATGGAGTGACGTAACCCTGTGTTTCAACAGACGCAGAAAATGGATACTGTAGAACACAAGGAGGGAGGATCTCCAGAGACTGCAACCTGAAATGCTGTTCAAACATGACAACAAATTTTGCGGCGACCATTTTGAGGACAGCCAGTTCACTTGTCCCACAAAGGGGCAAAGGCTAGTGTGGAATTCAACGCTTTTTCTTATGAGGACCCCCACCCTTTATGGCATTCCCTTTGTAAAATAATTATTTTTGCATTTTTCTAGCATTATTTAGCAGATTTCCTAAACAATCCATTATTTACGTAAATAATCCATTATTTACGTAAATAATCCATTATTTACGTAAATAATCCATTATTTACGTAAATAATCCATTATTTAGCACTTCTCCTAAACAATGCATTATTTACGTAAATAATCCATTATTTACGTAAATAATCCATTATTTAGCACAACTCCTAAACAATGCATTATTTACGTAAATAATCCATTATTTACGTAAACCATAAAATCCATTATTTACGTAAACCATGAAATCCATTATTTACGTAAATAATGCATTATTTACGTAAACCATAAAATCCATTATTTACGTAAATAAATGCATTATTTACGTAAATAATGGATTTCATGGTTTACGTAAATAATGGATTTCATGGTTTACGTAAATAATGATTTTCATTATATACGAAACTACAAGGGTGACAGCTCTGATTAAACCAAGGGATCCATCATTATTAATTTTTATGCACTTGAATTCGAAATGGCTAATTCGCAAGCAGCTGATCTCTGCCGACGCATTTCAGAGGCTTTAATGCCGGTTTTGGGGCAGTTTAGCGTTCGTGCTGTCTCTAACCCGCTGCCTAACCCTGTACAGTTGCCTGTGGACGACACCGGGGATGTTCTACCTCCACCAGCACCAGTAAGTATCAGAAAGTTTAGAAACTTTTGGCTTGATGAATTGTGAGCACAGTTGAGTCTATATGAAACACCGGCATATTATTTTGTTGTTTTAACACAATATTAACACTTGTCACAGAAGTATAATAAATCAAGAAAGTTTTATTTTTTCAGAAATATTAATTTAGGGTAAAATCTAAATGTGAGAAAATGTTTATTTTCGTGAAGCTCAAAGCAGACGACAAAATACTGTAGCCGTTGTAGGTAGTCACGTGGCAGGCCGAACAAAAAGCGCCCATCAATGTGCAAAATCTCTCATTTTTGGTCATTTTCTAAAGCTAATATCTCGGCTACTATGGCACAGATTTTGTTTAACCTTTCACCAAATAAAAGACGAATCTTTCATCTTTTGATTGCAGTTGGTTTTATTGCGATTGATTAGAGGTGCATTTCCCGCAAATAAAAAGCGTAGACCATGTCAAACGCCGCTCGCGTCATTTTGCCCAGTCGCGATCCTAATGGCAAAAATTATATTGTAAGAATATAGTCTTTGGCAATGGCTTCTCAACACGGATTTCGCCTTGTGTCTTTGCTGGCCTCGCGGGGTGCTGACCTGTGCACTACACGATTAAATTTAGTATCAAAATGATCACGTGGGCACCCTCTTTCTAATGGTGCAATTACACATTTTTTAAACCAAAAACTGTGAATGCGGCTTCAATTTTTCTACAAAGTATGGTAGTTTTTCGCAGATTCTGAAGAAAATACGCAATATTTCTGGACTTAACGGAGAGAAAAATTAAGCTGAACCCATACCCTTTCGACAGTGTCTGTAGCAATGCCAGTGTCTTCTTTGCGCTACTAGCCAAAAGGCACTCGGCAATACCACTTCACTTTCATGGCTAATTGTGTTTTGTTCACCCTCTACACTCAACCCCTTGACCATATCTTCGACCGACGCAATGTTCTCCACCACTCTTTTGCCGCTGACTCTCAGCTCCACAACAACTCTTCTCCTGATCTATCTGACTCTCTCCTACTCTTGGTTGGATAGACTTACACTCGAGTCGAGTTCGACGCTTCAGCTTAAAAGTTCAACCCTTTGGCCTCATCGTCTTCGTCGCTCTTCGTCTTACTTTTAGACTTGAACTTTGAGAGGACAGTTCCAGTATTCGTCATGACTTCCCCGCTGCTCTTTCCCTCGTCTAGAACCTAAGACTAAAATAAATCACCTGTTTATTTTTTCTTATCGTTTTTGTGCAAGTAAACCTGTTTTCCGTTCATCTTTGGTTTCTGTAGGCCGATTTCAAGTATTTAAATCATGATTCCCAGTCCTTAAAATATAGTGATTTTCACATTTTCTCTGTTCATCCTTGAATGGGGATGACAGTCACAATGCGACATTATGAATAACTTCAGAAGTGTTAAAGATCTCTGGGACTTTATAGAGACATTTCAATATCAGTTGCAACAACCACCCAAAAATGGGTACATTTTACAGTTGTACTTTGGTACATCCAGAAATGCTACCCAGACATCAAACAATCAAAGAGAAAATATGCCAGTTTGAGAAGGGAAAACAAGTCTTTGGAGAGAAAAAAACTAGGTGCCAAGCCACAGGAAGAATTGAGGAGAGAGAATAGAAGTGCAGGTATCCAGTTCAACTGCTGAAGTATAGCCTTTGTGGGTTATTGTGCAGGAGAAAGTGATTCCTTTGACATCTTCATTGGTGTGCTTGATGTGATTCGTGACTTCATAACTCGTTCACTTGAAAGAAGAAAAAAAAGCCTACTCAAAAATCATTTGTGTACTTTTATTAGTTTTAATCTAACTTTTAGTCTAACTGACTTGTTGTGACTTGTGAGACATTGCATCCCTTGAAATTCTTGGATGTGGATCTTGTACTTTTCTGATGTTTTCCCTGAACAAAAATATACTTCAAACTTTTTCATTACCATCATGCAGTGGGCTAATACCTGAGTTTTAAGATATGTTGCAGTGTACAGTTATTATGCATTAAAGTCTTGACAATGTAAATCAGAGGAAAGCTATTTAATATTTGCCACAGTGTCAAGAAACCAATATGATGTGTATCTCATAGATTATAGCATTGTACTGTACATGTAATTGCTTTTGTAAAAATTGCAATGGGCAGATGGCCTTTGCAAATCAAGTTCAATGCAGTGCAGTTCCCTGTTTTGAATTCTTTCTCATGTAATTCCTGACATATATATTTTAAAGAGCCTTTCAGTGATACATCATTTGTTTTTAAACTTTCATTATTATGGCATTTTGTTTTTGAACAAATGACATGTAAGGTTAAGATCATTTTGTTAATGTATTTTATATGATGTAGAATTTTTCAGCACCTCAGTTATTAAGCATATGTAATCTAATTATGACTTGTGTAATATCAAAATTACTCAAGCATTCAATTGTAATTTAGGGGGGAGTTTTAAAATAAAAATATCTGAGGCAATGGCACTTTTTTTGGCAAATCGCTTACAATATATCAAGTAATCATATCACGTATCATGCAAAAAATGATTAATTTGTAGCTTTTGTAACAGTTTTAGTATAATTAATTATAGACTGGTTATACCAGTATAGAGTGAACTACTTCTCTTGAAAATTTCAAATTAATTGCATGTATTTTAACAAAGTTACAGACATTTTACTAGGTCAACCCCAAAATTCGGGCACAGATTTTGGAACCAGTTCCTATATAAAATACCCCCCCTTTTTCGTCACATTTCTGCTCATAACTTTATAACTAATTAAGATAGAGAGATACTTTTTATACCACTGTGTTTGTCTCTTGAATCTCTTTAATTTGAGTCCAATTTGATTTCATTACATTGGGTTTGAAAATTTAGTGCAAGTACCTACTCCTAGCTGCTCTCTCTGACACTATCACCAACGTACAGAACTGGATGATTGAAAACAAGCTTCAACTTAATGGCAGCAAAACTGAAGCCATTCCGACAGGCACCAATTCCAAGCTCTCCAAAGCCACGTCTACTTCTCTTGAACTCTCTGATTCATCTATCCCTCTGTCTTCTTCTGTCAAGAATCTTGGTGTCACCCTAGACAACACCCTCTCAATGAAAAAACACATCTCTTCAGTCTCAAGCACCTGTTATTTTCAACTCCGCCTCATTGCCACCATCTGCAAGTACCTCACCAAAGATGCTGCAACCAAACTTATCACTTCTACTATTCTGTCTCGTCTCAACTACTGTTATTCTCTTTTTGCTGGACTCTCCTCTTGTTCTATGTCGTGTTTACAGCGCATTCAAAACTCCTCTGCACACCTTATATTAAAGAAGAAAAAGAAAGACCACATCACCCCCATGCTACAGGACCTCCATTCGCTACCTGCTTCAGACAGAATCAAATACAAGTTCAACACGCTCACATACAAATGCCTCAACAATCTTGCTCCTTCCTATCTGTCTACCTCTCTCAAACTCTGTAAACCTGTCCGATCACTCCGCTCTTCTCTAGACACTCTCAGACTCGACATCCCTCCACAAAGACTCACAACCGTAGGCGGGCGCTCCTTCACATTCCAAGCGCTCACCCAGTGGAACACACTACCTCTCAGCCTTCGTCAGAAACCAACCTTAGCTTCTTTTAAATCTAGCCTAAAAACCTTCCTTTTTCCCAAAACGGAGAAAGAGTAAACTCCACCATACCATCCATCACACTGATGCAATGCAAACCTGGTACCAAAGCAGATGTAATAGCCATGTACGTTCGTATATATTGTAATTATTATGTTATGTTATGTGTATATATGTTTGATTGTTGTGAGCATGTTTGCACCTGCCATAATGTTTTGTATTAGGGTGTGCATTATTTTCTTTATGGGTGTGAATGTGTGTGTGTGCGCCTTGAGTTGCCTAAGTGGTGAGATATGTGCGCATTATAAATTATCGTATTATTATTATTATTATTATTATTATTATTATTATTAAGATGTGTACAGTCCAGTTTGTCTTGTCTTTCCGTTCTTGCCTACAATCAGCAGTAGTAATTACTTTGGCACTTAAAAGGATGACTAATAGGAAATTATGTTTCCCTGGGGATTTTTTGGTGCACATATGCAGATAGTTGTGGAGTAGGCTGCTACTCAGTGCTTTAAACCTTTTCTGACTACTGTCGCCAAAAAAAGAATAGCACCCACCTCCTGGGGTTGCAAAAACAAAACAGCCAAAATATGGGTGGTGTTAGCAAAATCATAACTGCTTCCTTATCTCCGGCTTAATAATCATGAAACTTTGGGATCTGACACAGAATTTATGTACGCTCATCATCATGTGTTTTTCCCCCATTGTTTCCATGGAAACCACAAGGCAGCCATGCAAAGGGGAATAATTACTGAAAATTTGTATATAATCCTGTTCACAGCTGATTTGTATAACATTTACAGCCCTAAATAACTGTTTTTCACTCTAAAACATAAGTTTGACATATCTACAATACAAGCAATGCAGTCAGTAGGAAATTATTTATTCAAAATAATTTAGACAGCTTCATAAATGCAGGAGTGCAAAGGCATCAAATTTGCAACATTACAGCACCAAGTAGGTAGTCCACATAACTAACTATAGCCTCTACATTTCTGGCTCTATCTTCTTGAAACTTTAGAATATGACAGGAAAATAGTTCATGCTTCTCATGCAAGTGGTTTTATCTTGGTTGCCATGGAAACCATGGGGCAGCCATATTGCAAAGGGGAATAATTACAGAAAAATTTGATAAAAATGCAAATCAAAGCTGATTATACTAAAATCACAGCAGCAATTTACTACTTTTCACTCAGAAACAAAAGTATGACATAATTATTGGCAGCACATAAAACACATTCAGCATGGAAAATATTTGTTCATCATAATGTGGACAGCTGCACAAATGCGATGGTGCAAAGGCATCAAAACTTTAGAATATAACAGGAAAATGGTTCATGCTTCTCATGCAAGTGTTTTTATCTTGGTTGCCATGGAAACCATGGGGCAGCCATATTGCAAAGGGGAATAATTACAGAAAAAATTGATAAAAATGCTAATCAAAGCTGATTTATACTAAAATCACTGCTGCAAATGACTAGTTTTCACACCAACATATAATATAGGAAGTTTGCAGCACAGAATTACACAAAGGATTCTTGAAATGAAATGACATCACTAATGCAGCCCTTCCAACACCAGAAGTATTATTCAGTCTGCTGTAGAGTGAGTCTCCCTGGTCTAGTGGTTGTGCGCCATTTCTAATGGTTTATATGAGATTCTTTTCATGCATAATGGATTATGTAGCACATAAAGATTTTACATGCAAATGCAACATCTTGCACTGATATTGTACTGTTGTAATGTCATTCATCTTGGAATTGCAGGGCAGCAAATGTAGCATGCACACACCAATCCCCCCAGTGATATCATGATTGCTCAGTCAACAGCACATGAGAGAGAATCAGTCTTCATCCCTGGATTCTTCTTCTTGGGCACCTGTTGCCCTTGGATTCAGGCATTGCATCTCCCTCTTAAAGTCCTTGACAGTGTGGTACACCATATGACAGGGTGTCACACACAAAGCCACCTTGCACTTCCTGCACTGGAATCGTGTTTCTTTTCTGTGTGTATACTGCTTACTCCTCTTGGAGTACACTGAGCAGCACACACATTTCTTTGCTGGCTTGGCCTTCTTTTCTGTGGGTGGAATCTCTTCAAGGAAGTGACGGCACCTTTGATCTTCCAGCCTTTCAGATTCCATAGGCTTTGCAATCTTCTGCTTCTTTCTTGGTGGCTCCTCCCCTGATGGTCCAGCAGAAGGTTCTGGTTCTGGGTGCTGCCTGTGTTGAAGAGTAGGCAGGTCTTTACTGGCTGGCAGGCCTGCAGAGGTAGATGGACCAGGCACTGGATCACTCAAGGTCTGTGACGATGATTCTTGAGTTTCTGTGGATGTGTCGCCAGCCAGCTGAAGGATCAACTGCAGGGTGAAATCCACCTGGGTGAGGCTCTTCCCTTCCTTTTTGTAGAGGATGAAGGCCTGGACTTTGGCCATGTGGATCAGATGAGTTGCTGCCCTTTTCCACCACTTCATTGTTTTCCTATTGAAAGAGTAGTAGCTCAAGTTTTGGTCAAGGGCATCTACTCCACCCATGTTGGCATTGTACTTGTGGACAATACCTGGTCTTGTAATATCCACCTGCGTTCCATCTCTCAGCCTTTTCTTCTTTCCAGTTGCCACAGGTGCAGCTGTATGGGCAGTGCTGAGAAGCATGCAGTCACGTCTGTCACGGAAGCGCATTGCAACAATGCCACCTTTCTGTCGCACAGCACACTCTCCCTGGGCCAGCCTCAGGGTCTTGCTTTTCAGGGATGGAGGGTTTCCCTTCCTCATTCTCAGGACCGTTCCACAGGCAGTGGTGCCAGATGCTGGGAGCTCCTGAAATAGTGCCACACTAGAAAAGAAAGAGTCCATGTAGATGCAATGGCCCATCTGCATGAACTCCCTTGTGGCAAACTTCACAACATTGGGGCCATGGACATGCTCCACAGACCCTCTCTCCTTGCCTGTGTACATCTTCATGCTGCAGATATATCCACTTGCAGACTCACAGCAGCAATACCGTTTGAGGCCATACCTGATGGGCTTTTTTGGGATGAACTGCCTGAAAGACACTCTTCCCCTCCATGGCACGATGCTTTCATCCACAGCAAGATTTTGTTCAGGGTAGTATGTCTCCCTGAACTTCTCACACAGATGATCAAACAGTTTCCTTCTTCTTCTCGAACGCCATCACACTTGGATTTTAGAGTCAAGGATGAAATGGGCTGTCTTCTAGAGAGATTCCACCCTGCCGTACAGCTTTTCCTGAATGCTTGCTGGTTCTGGCCAAACGTCCTCTCGCAGCAGCCGGTTGTTCCTGCATTCCTGCAGAATGTGTTCAGCCGTCTGGTCAGCCTCTCCACAGGAGCACTTTGGGGATGGCACAATTCTGAATATCTTGTGCATGTGATAGTTGAGTCTATTGTGCCCTGTCCGCAGCCTGAAGATGACCACCTGTTCTTCTCTGGACAGCCACCACACGGTCCATTCCTTAGCGTGGTGTGGTGGTTTGTGTGTCTCCATGACCTGAAGAGCTATGCCAGTGGGAGTGCAAACTCCTGGCAGGGTTTCCCAAGCTGGATAGGTCTAAGGGTAGAGGCCAGATCAATATGGACCATCCCCCCCCCCCCCTTCCCCTGTGCTCACAGGGCAGGTCTTTGGGCCATGAGCTATGGGTGGGGTAACCCTGAAAGAAACCCCGAGTGCTGAAGACGTATGTGTTGGGCCGCACGGCGCACTCTAACAAACCACAACACTACTCACAATCGCCAAATCATATAAACAGTTTCCTGATCGGCGTCTTCTCTCCGGGAATGTTTACTTTCAAGCTTGGTGCACCTGTAAAGGCAGGAATGTCACCGATCTCGCCGTATTCCACCTCTATCCATCCTTCATCAGCAGCTGGTAATGCCGTTCGCGTGCCCCGCCTACTTCGACCTCGCACACTCGATCGAGTCCGGCGTCGACTTGGCCGAGTGGAACTGGTCGAGGCGCTCTCATAACTTGGACCGGGCACAGCTTCATCAGATTCCAAAGAATCTATGTCAAAATCAGAGCTCTGATCGCTATCATAGACCTCACTTTCACTGTCTGAATCAAGGCGTGACTCTAAAAGCGATTGCTGGGTTAATTCACTCTCCATTTCTGTCATTTTTGCATGAAAAACGGCATCAAAACACTTGCGATTTCTTCGAGAACGTAGTTCGTATGTTTATTCAAGGGAGGTAACAATGTAAACATCCTGGGTTCTGTCTAAAGTACGAACTGAACCAAAAACGAATCATGGAGTCCTCAGACGTATATATATATATATATATATATATATATATATATATATATATATATACACGTCTGCCAGTGACTGAGGCTGTTCAGCTGAGACGTATATATACACGTCTCCCATCAGGAATGGGTTAAGCTGTATAAAAATACACAATGTGTGGGTTTTTTTATTATGTAATGGACAACTACACTGTACACACTGTTTGACACATGATGATAATGATTCCTGGTAATTCAGAGGAGAATCCTGAATTGACTGTATGATAGTTGTTAGTTCTTCATATTAATATAATAATAATTCTTCATTTTGTGCTGTTTCTGTCTGTAGCCACTACCATCAAGGTTCTGTGGAGTCCGGGTGCCAAGACCACCAGATAACCCGCGGCCAGCCCAAGGCAGTCGCCGAAGGCAAGGAACAAGCAGCAGCAGCAGCAGCAGTAGCAGGAGCAGTAGCAGTAGCAGGAGCAGGAAGGTGAAAATGATGCAGCGAAGAGCATCGTTTGTCTTGCTCTGCCAGAGGTAGGCATATTGAGTGATGATATTCTATTGCTTTACGTATGTATTTATTGTTCCTAGATATTTTCTGAGTCAGTCTTGATACATCAGCCCACTCTCATTCTGTATACACAGAATGAGAATCATAAAGAAGTGTATTAAAATCTCAAAAATGATGGATGCTATTATTATCTAATGTCCTAATCATAGAACTTCAAAGTACGCTGTGTGAGTGTGTATGGTGAGTTTCCCCTAATAAAATTATTTGCATATCTTCTTTGGCAAATAAATATTGTATTCTGCAGATATCAACTTTGCCACTTGCCATACCCAGGAAAGATGTTCGTGGGGAGCTTGAAAGGGCAGGGCTTATCCAGGAGGTTTGTTTTACAAACCTCGAATCCCCTGCCAGTCTGTACAAACAGATAGGGGACACCTTTCGAGGTCTGTTTGACCTTGACCTGGATGAGCCCCTCCAGTTCCAGTATATGTGGTAAGAATGTTTTCATCAGTTTTTAATTTAGCATTTGTTATGTATATATATCACTTTTTTTTGTGTGGTTATGACGGCAGTTAAAAATCCAAACCCTAAAGTAAAAGAAAGTGTTATCCCTCCAGCTTCGTAAGCTGGATGGTACTGCAGACTTTATTGCTCTGTCTGTGTGTGGGTCTGTCTCGACTAAACGGCTTATATCTGAAAAACTATTGGACGGATTTCCTTCTTTTTTTTGCACACTTACTGGAAGTTAGGTCCGATGGAATGTATCAAATTTTAAGGTTCAAGGTTTGACAACTAAGTGACTTTTTTACGCCTTTTAGTAAAAAATATACTAAAGTATGTGAAGTTAGTGGAACGGCAAATTATAGCGTAAGCGCTCTGCTACGCTACACTAAACGGCTGTTCCTTTTCACCGCTGCTGGCGATCACGGCTCTGACCAATCAGCCGACGATAACGCTACCTAGGCCTCTCCTCGACCAGCAGACGACAGCCGTTTTGATGTACGACTGACAAAGTCTTGAGTCATAGTTATAGGCCTACAATCACATTTCACATTATTGCGGAATCTTGCCAATGAATCAAAATAAAACTTGACACAAACAAACTTTTAGTAGTTGTCATTGACGGAGCAAGAGTATTAAAACTCAACAATATTTTTCGCCCTGTGTCCACAATATGTATCGCAAAATATTAATGTTGAATCGTCGTCCGCCACGTAACAAGTGTAATAATAAGCATTAAAAAACCTTCCTTGAACATGATGTGTTCATGGTCGACTGGGCACAGTCTCCGCATGCGGGTCTGTCGATGAGGCGTGTGCACTGGTTCGAATCTGCTCCCCGGCTATATATTTTTATTAATTTTATTTTCACAACTTTTTATTATAATGATAATTATAATTGCACAGTCTATATTTTTGTCTGTGTGTTTTTTTGTGGTTTTTTTTGTTTGTTTTTTTTTTTGGGGGGGGGGGGGGGGAAGCTGGAGGTTCAGCGCCAGCGGTTTTTATTAGAATGTAAAATGTTGGGTTCTTTGACCCCATCTTAAAGGCCTAGGATGATGAAAATAAAAACGTTTAAGGCTTATCCAGCTGTATCAGTGTCTAAAAACTAAGTGTTCCACAAACTGGCGCGATTCAAATCCCTCCAGGTTCCAAGAAATTGATAATTGAAGATCCGATCAAAATAACCTCAGATATATCCGAGTTTATTTTTAGAACAGCTCAGTTCAAACATAACACATTCTATTAGAATGACATTAGAATGACTGTGACGACACAACCATTTTTACGTCATGGGTTTGTTTATCGACCTTCACATGGAAGCGCAAATACAACTACAAATAATTTTTTTCAAAGTTAAAAGTCTGAAGCCAATTGTCCCTAAACCACTTCACCTACATGTGTGTTGCTTTACTTATACAGGTAAACAATACAAATTTATTATTGCTGCACACGTCCTCCTATGCCTTTAAACTTTAAAGTCTCATCTTCAGCATTTTCTTGAAATAGTATTGTGGGCATTGATGCTATTGTTAGACCACTTTTACTCACTTGCACACGTTTTAGCTCTGGTCAAGTACATGCGAGTAGCACTGGTACTGCGGTAGAGTGCATGTGAGCAGTTTTGTTTGCAAGAGTTTTCCTATGAACCAGCCACTTTGCTGACACTTTTTTTTCTGTGTGTGGAGACCAAGGTGAATCATCATTCACTCACAGGCAATAGTTTTTTACTTGACTCACACATGTAAACAATAGGAATTAATTACTGCTCTCTTCGTCGACATGCTACTTTAACAGATCTCAGCATTTTATAATTTTATAACAAATTTTTGGGTAGTTACTGATGGTATTTTGAGTAGTAGTTGGTGTTATGTGGTTTTTTGGGCATTTTGTATTCAGAGGGTAAAGACTTTAATTCTGTATCTTACAGCGTAGCAAAAGGGTGCAAACGGCTGGAGGTTCCAGTGGTGTCTCCGTCGTTTGAGTGGACGCCGGAAGCAGTGGCGAGGCAGTCGGGGCAAGGATCCCTTTACAGAATGCCTTATCCCTACCAGAGACTTCTGAACAGGGTACATTTTCCAGTATTTTTCCTAGTCTCACAGTCACACACACACACACACACACACAGTGGATTCCACTTTTATTTACAAGAGCCCAGAGCTCTTACATAAGTCAGTTTTGCTAGGACAACTTTTTTTCTCTTGCTTACAAGGGATTGGACAAAAGTGACTCCTGTAAGTGGGTTCCATATATATATATATATATATATATTAGGAGCCTGCCACTCTGTAGATATGAAAGAACTTCTTTTACCTTTAATGTACTGAAGGCTGTGTAAATGCATCAGGGATAGTTAATTTTGCTTGTGTGCACATTAAACATCTGTGCTGTCTACAGACAGCAACACTAAATATACTTCGTGAATTGTTACAAAACTTAAAGTATATATTTGTCAATGTTTAGACACCATCGCAAGCTCAGGAACCAACCACTATCAGTGATGAGGAACTTCCAGATATTGAGGTGAGTGCATTGGAATGTTTCTGTGTCTTTGCTAGAGCCAAGTTAAACAAATAATAAAGTGTGCAATGTTAATGTGATTTTTGACTCACATGCTTTAGCAAAAGTGAGTCTATGTACTCACCCGTGTCGTCCGTTACAAAACTTAAAGTATATATTTGTCAATGTTTAGACACCATCGCAAGCTCAGGAACCAACCACTATCAGTGATGAGGAACTTCCAGATATTGAGGTGAGTGCATTGGAATGTTTCTGTGTCTTTGCTAGAGCCAAGTTAAACAAATAATAAAGTGTGCAATGTTAATGTGATTTTTGACTCACATGCTTTAGCAAAAGTGAGTCTATGTACTCACCCGTGTCGGGCGTCCATAACAAATTTAACGTTGGACTTTTCTCGCACATTATTAAATCTATTAACACCAAATGTGGCATGATGGTGTATGATGACAAGACCTCAAGAAACATACATAGTGACTTGACCTTGCTTCAAGGTCAAGGTCACAGGGGTCATAAATGCCGTCTCAAAACAGTAATTTATCACATTTTTCCTATTTTCTCTCATGTTTTCGAGATTGGATACCTGGTCTATATATGGTATCTAGGGCAAAGTAAGCCCTGTCCTTTTATACCATTTTGCTTGATCTTGCTTCAAGGTCAAGGTCACAGGAGCTCTTCAAAGTTGGATTGTATACATATTTTGAAGTGACCTTGACCCTGATCTATGAAAGATAACTTTCAAACTTCTTAATTGTGTGGGGCACATGCCATACTTTTATCATGAGCAACATTTATTCACATATCGTCAAGGCCAAGGTCACTTTGGCCTCTATGAAATGTGACCAAAATAGGTTAGTAAACCACTAAAAGTGACTGTCTCCTGGTAGAAAGAGCCAGCAAGCACCATTGTGCTTCCTATATGTTGAATTAACAGCTGTATGTTGCTTGACCTTGGATGACCTTGACCTCGGGTTGATCTTGAGTCAAGGTCATGTGTATTTTTGTGGAAAACAGCTCTAGGTGTATGATTTTATTGCCAGGTTTAGTTCGACCTTGACCTCCGAGGTCACCTGAAGGTCAAGGTCATGTAAATGTCAAAGTCAAGCATGTGAGTCGTATGGGCTTTGCCCTTCTTGTTCTGTTTTACCTCCCACAAACATTTTACATCAATCAGGGTCAGTATCCATAGTCCAGTTTTAACTTTTATTTAAACACTGGTTTATATTTGAATCCTTGAGACTAAGATAACTCGAGTGTTAAAAAGATTAAACTGCATTCTGGATACAGGCCCTAGAGACTTGGAATTATTCTGCTCACACTGTGTTAAGATAGGTTCTGAGTAAGTCCAACTAAAAACTGGCGGAGTAGTTACGACTCTTTCCCAAGTACATGCTGTACAGTCATATTGTGTAAATATTTTGTACAGTCCCAAAATGTATGTCCCAAACTGTTACTTGCTTGTTTAGTGTTGGTTTAAGTGTATTTGTTGAAGTGTTCGCATTTTGGATTCAAGTGTGTGTGCGCACTAATTATTTTCGGGTGCTTTTGCGGTATATAAGATTTAGCGCATGCTAAATACTGTAAGTAGTAGTAGTAGTTGTTATGACAAATTGTTTTAAATAAAAAAGATGATGTAAAGAAACTTTATGACTGAAATGATGCTATACTCAAAATTAGAGTAACACTAAAAAATAATAAGATTTTACCTAAGTTGAAAATGTTTTACCTTATGACTCCTTCCCATTATGACAAGTTACAATTTATTAATGACCCCTTAGGATTACTTGTAACACTTTATGAGTTATTTTGATAATATATCCAAGTTCGTACATTATCATACATTTTTTGAACATGTTGAGAGAAAAAAATCATGACCTAATTTTGTCACGACACTGACTGAAACAACACTATCAAGAGGCTGAACATTGAAAGCGAAACATGACATTTCATAATAAAAAGCACCAAGATGACAAAAACTTTTAACATGTATATGAATCTCAATGATATCATAAATTGTCACAGTCAAAAGAGTTCAGAACAGGTTAGCTGTCAGTGTCAGGCTAAGACAGTAAGTGTTCATAGCAGGTTAGCCTGTCACTGGCGACTCACCTGCTCTGAACTCTTTTGCCTGGGACAAATTATGATATAGAGATTTGTACATTGGCTTATTTAGCTTTTTTTATTTTTCATTTGATATTTAAACATTTCATATATGTATATAAACATCTGTCATTTTGTGTAAGCATTTATAGTTCTAAGCGCCATTGAAATTATACCTTAATTGGCACCTGTACCTCAACCAAACTTTTTAAAACCAATGACAGTAATGTTTATGGCTTTTTGCATGTTTTCCACCATTGTGTATTTGATATGTTTCAGGTCCCTATCCGTCGGACAAATCGGACTGTGGCTCAGGCAAGTGTTATATTTAGAATTTGCATGTTGAAATGATTCTCAGACTCGTTGTAACAAACTTTACCCCCTCCCCCCCCCCCCTCTTCCCCCTCTTGTTTTTTATATAACCTGGGAGTGAGGGAGGAGAGGGGTCCTGGATTTCCTGGGAACCCCCCCCCTCCCACACACACACACACACAAACAAACTTTACCCCCTCCCCACCCCTATTCCCACCCTTCCCCTCACTCCCCCTCTGCCCTCATTACCCCCTCCCCCACCACCACCTTCCAATCGTCATCAGAGAGAGAGACAGACAAAAAGGCATTTATAAATTTTTGCTGCTCATTTTTTTCAATGGCTTTAATCTGTGGTGATTGACATGTTTGCATCCCTCGTTGTTAAAGCCCGGGACCCCGTTTTTTCCCGACCTTTTCTTTCGATGTTATCTCGTTCGACATTACGTCTCTCGACTTGACGTCATACACCCAAGTGTTTGTGTGTGTGTGCGTGCGGGCGCGCACGTGTGTGTGTGTGTGTGTGCATGTGAACCACACAAAGGCAAATTCCTTGTGCATGTTTTTATTAACGTTGTCACTTGGCTCAATAAATTCTGTATTCTGTTTTCTATCAACTGGTATGGTATGCTTGAAATTCCTACAGAAATTACCAATCATTTGTTTACAATATGAAGTCAATGCTTATTTTATTATTTTATGAAGTTATTGATTACTTTTGTTGTTTTGTCATAGGGAACAGGGCGTTTGAGACCTCACACTGGACCACCCCCACCAAATGAACCATGGATCCTTGATTCACTGCTTTCAAGGTATTTGGAAGTACATATTTTTCCCCTGCTAAAGGTGGTTTGGAATGGTCTGAGAGGAAGATGGTTTTAAAGTAAAGTACTTAGCAGGGGCTGCACCATATGCGAGATTTGCTTATAAAGCTTGTGCAATTCTAATAATAATAATACCAATTAAGCAACAGTGTTGTGCCTAGCTATTGACATAATTAACATTATCATCTGTATTTCATTGTTACATATGGTTAAAGTACTAAGAGAGCAATAATAATTCCTATAGTTTAGGTGGATCCAGTAAAAAAACGTGGGCCTAAAGTGCTGTGTCCATAAGCGGCAAACACTTTTTTGCGGTTGCAGCGGGGCAGCAGGAAATTAAAAATATACCACATGCAGTGAAATCACAGCAACACATTGTCACTAAATGACGTCACAAGTTGCAGTCCCCGCACGGTCGCTGCATAAAGATTACCGCAAATGGACACAGCACTTAAGGTGGTGGATTGAAGATTCCCTTCAGTGTCCACGCACAGGATAAAAATACGTAAGCAAACCCGCTTGTTTACAGGGAAACATTTGTAAACCCCCAAAAAAACTCCCCTTCACAAAAGTGTGCAAAAGCGGTCTAAAAATATCAGCACCCAACGTACTATTTTTAGTAAATGTTCAATAATCAATTTCTTGTAACAAGAAGGGATATTAATTGCACAAATTGGCAGATCAGAGTACGTAGTTTTTGGATACAGCAGCTGTGGATCAACCCTCCGAACAAAAAGTATTCCTGAAGATGGGACTTCGTATCTTTCGACTAGACTTTGCTGAAACATTTTTTGAAATCAGAATAATGTTGTTTCTTGTTCTGTTTTGATATAATTACTAAGCATGCTTATGTTGTGACTACATGTACACATATCTCTATGGTTTAATTTTTAATTTCATTTAGTTTTAGTTTTGATGATGTTTAGTTTAGGTTTCTAATATACATATTTCTTATGTAAAAACAGACCATTGCCAGAATGGATACTGTCTGAAGAGGAACAGCCAGTAGAGCCAGAGACAGAACCTGAGGACATTGCAGTAAAGTAAGTTACTAAGTAGCCAGATATTCTACTTTGGGTTAAGAATAAGCTTAACACCAACTTTCATCAATTACATTTTTGCATAATGTGCTGTGCTAAATTAATGTGTTCATTTGTTCTGTGTTTCAAGAACAATGTTTTATTCATTATGCAACTTAAAGATACTGCTTCTTCAGAAGATCAATAATTAATTCGTATTGTTTACTTGTACAAGTAATGCGATAAACGTAAACGTAAGGGGATAGAAGGACTCGAGGATTGGCTACAATCTTCAATCACAGAAAACATTTGTTAGTATGAAATTTTCTGTAATTTCTTTCGGCCTATTATCACCATTGGAACACATTGATATGCCTTGGCATCTTGTTATTATTATTTTTTTCTACAATTTTCGTCCCAAGTAAATATAGGTAAATGAACCTCTATCGCCCAAGTAATTTTCAGTACTTGGTCATGAGGTAGTACATAAAAAACATTGCGAAAAAACAAATCTATTCATTTCAAGTTCAGCACTGGTTCTTCATTCTCCTTACCTACTCCAGACCGGCTTTCATCACAATCTGACGGATCATACTTGTCCAATTCATTCTCCTTTGCGGGCTCTCATGACGGAACTTTGACAACGCTGAGCTTGTTTCAGCGACACAATGTGTTAATTGACTTGTGTGATGATCATTGTTGATTTCTGCTAATGTTTGCTTTACAGTGCTGCTGTCCAGGTGACTGCTGAAACAATGCAGGAATACCTGCAGAAGCTCATCGTAGAAAACAACAAGCTCCAAACCATAACTTTGAGGCAGAGGCATGTCTGGGCCGACATGAGTCGGTGGCTTCAGAGAAAGAATGCCACCCTCACCATACCCACCAGGATAGCATTCCTGGGCCAGACTGGAGTTGATGATAAAGGTGACTCATTTGTATCTTGCTGTGTGTTAGTTGCTATTGTGTCTTCTCGTTTCACTTTTGTGTGTGTGGAGTTCGGTGTGCTGGAGCAGTAGGAAACAATCAGACCATAAACACACACAGATACCATTAATTTAAATTAACTGTTATTAAAATTGCCAGTTAAAACATAACTGCATCAGTCTAAAATCATGGCTGCCAAAAAGCAACGATGAGAAGTGCTACAGGCAAAATCTGCTCAATAAACCACAAATTTATTTAGGTCATTTTGTGCACAAGATATCATTGTGCATATCAAAAGCAACCATTTTGAATTAGCGTTCTGAATCTAATGTGAAACTTTCAAAAGTCTGTGGTGTTGATCGTTAAAAGTGTAGTAAACAGCAATTGAAATTTCATGTTCAGATTTATCTGTTGACTCTCTACAGTTCAAAAGAGTGCTTTTCTGTTACATTGCAAACTCTGGATCACAGTTATGCACTTTTTGACTTGCATGAGAAGCAAAAGTGAGTCTGTTTTCAAAACTTAAAACAAGGAATAAGGCAGTCTGACATTGTGCTTCATCATTTTCAGGCAGACAGTTTTACAGCTGATAAAGCTGTAACAGACTGTCCAGCAAAATTCAAAACTTTGTCAGCAAAAGGCCCCATTAAGAAAAGCTTGTTGCACATGCGAGCCTGTTTGCTTTTAGGCGCTCCTTCTTTTCTAAAGCAAATTCTTGCCTCTGCAACTTGTTGGTTTCTGTCATTTCAGGGTTGACACGTCAGACAGCCACCTACATCATCCAGGGGCTTTGTCACACTCCAGTATTTGTCGGAGCAGTAGGTCGGCTGACCCTGACGTCCGATCCTGGACTTCTGGTGGCCAAGGAGGGGCAATGCCAGTGCCAGGTCGCTGGGAGGATGGTAGGATTCGTTCTTACCCACGCCGGCCTCCCAGTGAATCTGTTCGCGCCCTCACTGGTGTGTCACCTGAGCGACGATCCAACGCCTCCCAAGCTGGAAGATGTCCCTGACAGAGAGTTTAGGGATCTGATTCAAAAGGTAAACATATGTTTTGAATATTTGAATTTTGTTTCGTTACTAGTGTAATTACTGTTTATGCTGAAAATGTAAGACTTGCTCTGAAATCTCAGGGGGGAAAATTAGAGTAACTGTTTTGGTGAACAGTTTACTTTCTTTATACCTTGGATAATTTGGGTTCAGTTCGTAATTATTAATACATATACAGTATGTCTGCACTACTTTGTGCTCTGGGAAAATATGTATTTTTGAAGTTTTCTTGTTATTTTAATATTTTTATTTTTATTGTGATCTTGTCATCTGTTGTCCTTTTTTATGTGTCCAAAACACAATCAATTACACCGAGCCCGTGTCACGCGTCCGTCCATCTGTCTGTCTTTCCGTTGCCCGCGACAAACTAATAGCTGCAATGATTCACGGCCCATCATAATTTGAAAAGGTGAAGGTCACAGCAGGCAAAAAGTTATAAAAGACATGTTTAATTTTATCTGAAAAAGTCATGGAAGGATTGAACACAAATTTTACACAAACATACTGGGACTAACAGCCTCCAACCCCAGATCAAAAACATCAAGGCGTGACTTCAATTTTTTTTTAATCTGACAATCGTTATGATCAGTTATGTGGAAAATAATCAACAAGAAAAAAATCTCTTCATATATTATGTTTTAATATATTGTAATTTTGATGTCAGTGTGCTACAGTTTTGGACACATTGGCTTGCCATCTTGTTTACTCTCATGCGAAGCAACGTGAGTCTATGTACTAACCCTTTTTGTCCTTCTGCCCAGGGCGGGCGTCCAGAAAAACTAAAAGGTTGAATTTTTATTGGGCGCTATTATGTCTATGAACACCCAATGTGGCATGATTGTGTATGATGACAAGGCCTCAAAAAACATACAGTCATGTATGTAGGTCGCAGGGTCCGTAATTGTTTTCTTCAAATTTTTGTTTTTCATTTTCCAAATTTCTGTGAAGTTTTTGAGACACCTGACCTATTTATGGAAAAGCCCTATCTTTTGATACCAGTTGGGTTGACCTTGCTTTAAGGTCAAGGTAATAATAAATAATAATAATAACGATATTTATAATGTGCTGATCTTAATTTACATAGGCTGGGAATAACCCAGACTAAAATAACTCGAAGCGCGCGCTCACTCATGTACCCGCATGCGCATGCTACGCACCCACACATTCACCCGCGTGCATGCACTACAGGGAAGGAAAAACAGATACATGTACACATACACAAGTATCTGTACAGATATATACATCATTATTTACAAGTGGAGCAGCTACACGGCGGCGGGGAGGGATCAGGGTGGGGAGGAGAGGGGGTGCTAAGCCAACTTGCACAGTCACCCTAGGGAGGGGAGGGGTGCTGAGCCAGACTTGCTCAGTTGCTTCAGGGTTTGGGGGTAAGCTTTTCGAAAGAGGTGAGTTTTGAGGGCAGACTGGAAGGAGGAGAGAGATGGTTTCTCGCGGAGAGAGGATGGGAGAAAGTTCCAATTGGACGGGCCGTAGACAGAGAAGGAACGGATCCGTTGTATCAGAGCTTGGAGTGGGGGATAGAGAGGCGGGATTTGTTAGACGCAGAGCGGAGGTTGTGACCTGAGTCTTGGGCCTTTTTGTACGGCTTGAGTGAGTCAGAGAGATAGACTGGAGCAGCGTCGTGGAGAGATTTGTAGCAGAGGAGCTCTTCAAAGTTGGATTGTATACATATTTTGAAGTGATCTTGGCCCTGAATTATGAAAGAGAATTGTTTCAAACTTCATAATTGTGTGAGGCATATGTTATGCTTTCATCATGAGCCACATTTTTGAAAGAAATTATGAACGCAATGTAAAGAATCAACTATTTTGTTATGTGTTTTGTTTTGTTATTTTTTTGTTGTTTAGTTTTTGCTTTGTTGAGGATATTCAATTTATCTCTTTTGTATTATTTGTACCTTCTTTTTTTATTGATTGTGACTTTTACATGTCTTAACCATTGTTGTATAATACTATAGCTACACCCTCACCCCCATCATCTCCCCCCTTAGTTCCCCCCCCCCCTACGTCTCTGTCCCCCACCCCCACCCCCTCCCTTGTTTGTTTGTTTTCCTTTTCTTTTACCTTTGTACATATATATATAAATTGTTGTCAATATCTTTCATGTTTTATGTTTTCCATGTGCCCCTTCCGGGGATTTGTTGGAAACAAAACTTGCCTTGCCTTGCCTTGGTCACATCATAAATATCTGCTGCTCATAACAAAGTTTCTTGTTACCTTGTTGCAGGTCAAGGAGCAGGATGGCGCCGGTTTCCCATCCGAGGAAGCCGTTGAGCTAGCCCAAGCCATTGGTTACAATGGCCTGCTAACACCAGCCAGCAAGGAGGTGCTGCTTACAGCCAGCATCTCACACAAAACCGTGGTGGCAAACAGAGCGCAGATACAAGCTTTCTCCAAGGGCCTGGACGAAACTGGTGTCCTCTCACTGCTTCGTGGACAGGCCGGTAAACAGATTAAAAAAAAATTTACAACCTTTAAAGCCCCAGTTGGAGATGGCTTGTTGACATTTTGCATTTTGCAAACACATTCAGAGGACGTATAAGGGGATATCTTAAATATTTGCTACAGTATTTGACCACAAAAAGCACACACCAAAAAAAAAAAACTACGTCGTGCATCATTTCAGCATATTCAGGATATTTTGTGATACATTTCGTCAAAATTGGTGAAGTAGGTTGCCCGCGATACCGGCAACAGACAGACTGACGCATGACACGGGCGCGGTCTAATTCAATATGTGTTTTGAAACACATAAAAGTGAAGTTATTTGTATTTGTCTCATTTACCAAGACTAGGTAAAGGCTTATATATTTGTGTGAACAAGGCAAATTTCCATAAACGTGTAAAAAATCTAGACAACTTGTATTTAGTTTGTCAAAAGAATACACTTGAGCATGAATTTTTTTTACATTTGCCACCAAGTGCTGATTTTTGGCTTATTCTGTCCCTTTGTTAGGTGCTGCCATCCAGCTGTTGTGTGGGGTGGGCTGTACTCCACTCACGGCACAAGCGCTCTTTGATTTTTTTGCACAAGATCTGGCGCCAGACGGGTCGAACCAAAGAGAAGCGGAGGAGTCCATTCTCATGGAACTCTTGGAGTTTTTGGCAAAGTGCGAAAATGGAGGCAAGTGAAAAAATGTGGTTTTAGCTCATTATAGTCGTTCATTTTGAAGGTGTTTATCAACAACAACAACAAGAACAACAGCAACAACAAGATGGCAAGCCATATAAATGTGTTTCAGTTAGTGACATTGACCTAGTGGCCTTCAAGGTCAAGGTCAAACAACTGAACCAGGTAATGATATCATACATTAAACACTGATTTTCACATATTTCTACCAAAATACCCATGACCTTGTCACAAGGTCAAGCTCAATCCAAACAAGAATTTTTATTTAACAATTAGGAATAACAATAGTGCTTTATTGGCACTTTCATAAGTTAAAGTCACAATTGGTGCTTTCACGGGCAATGGACTAATTTTTGCTCTGAGAAGAAGAAGTGCCTATAGGCGTATGGCGCTATGTTCAGGCTTGTGGTGTCACTATGTGACGTCATGCACGAAAGTGCTTAATTTGGTGTAAGTGTCTTGACGTCACGCCTTGAAGTTTTTGATGTGGTGTTATAGGCCGTTAGTGACAGTAGTTTGTGTAAAATGACTATTGAATCCCTCCAGTATTTTTCCGATAAAACTAAACATGTACTTTTACCACTTTTTGCCTCCTGTGACCTGGACCTTTTCCAGTTTTGATTGGCTGTGCATGTTTTCAGCTATTCCACTCCAGGATACTTTGTGATAAATTTGGTCAAAATTGGTGCATTAGGTTGCCCGCTGTCCAGACAGACGGACAGATAGGCAAGACGGAAGGACGGGCACGTGACACGAGCTCGGTCTAGTTCAATATGTGTTTTGAAATACATAACAAAACTAAAACTATTGGAGAGGGGGGTGTTCTGCTTAGTACAATTTATCCCAATGTTTTATCCAAGGGAGTAGCCCTCAAGTTCTAACCTCATTGTTCTGATATATCAGTTTGTGTGGTTTTTTCTTCTTTTTTTACAGAATCCTCATGCACACTGCAGGATATTCTGGAATTCTGCAGTGGTGCACGCGCCATACCACCTGGCGGGCTTGGTGGGTGCAATTCAGTGCCCACCATTCACTTCAAGTCCTCAGGCCTCCCTACCTCGTCCACATGTGCTGTCACACTGACACTGCCAAGACACATTCCGGATGACAGGTCCTTCCAGGAAATAATGGAGATGGCAGTTCAGGGCTCTCCTTGCTTTGATGATTAAGGGAGGACACTACGTTGAAAAATGGGATTATAGGAAAAAATTATTTATTCGGCAAGTATGAAAGCTATGTTCATGAAATTTTGTACATAATACATACACATTGTAAGGTATATTCAGACCAAATTTTATTGTTCCAAATTGATTTGTTAGTGCGTTATAATTGAATCACTGAAACAAAACACGGGGGTGATCTCTACCAAATACCTGTATTCAATTTTCTTAATGATTACCAATCATTGTAAACAAAGAAGAAGGTCTATATTACACCATAGGATGTAAAAAATGTATCATCAACACTTAAAACTTTGTCTGGTGACAAGTGGCACTATCAGCACAAAAACACACTCCCAGCATGATGAGATTAAACTTATATTTTTAAAAAGTTACCAAGCTACAGTTTTCTTACAGTTCCTATTGTATGCTATAAACATTCAGAAATGTACAGTAAAAAATTCAACAAGCTATCTTTATCTTTACTTTCTTGTGCAAAATCACCCCCGTGTATTTTTCAGTGATTCAATTATAACACACTAACAAATCAAATTGGAACAATAAAATTTGGTCTGAATATACCTTACATTGTGTATGTTTTATGTACAAAATTTCATGAACATAGCTTTTTTTTCTCTATAATCCCATTTTTCAACATAGTGTCCCCCCTTAAGGGGGCATGATGCTTTGAGCAAAACCAGCACAACGTTTGCGTGTGTGTGTGTGTGTGTGTGTGTGTGTGTGTGTTTAGGTCCTTCTCTTAGCATTTCCATAGGTAGAATTAGAAATAAATATAGTTTCTTGTGCAGCATATTTTACTGTCATAGCTGGGAGCAGCAGGATCAGGAGAGCAATTGGACAGTACGAAGACCTGCTCTCAATCGTGAAAACCAGAAAGCTGAAGTGGTACGGTCACGTGTCAAGAGGCAGTGGGCTGGCCAAGACCATCCTGCAAGGTACCGTACCAGGTGGGAGAAGGAGAGGCAGGCAGAGAAAGAGGTGGGAAGACATCAAAGAGTAGACAGGCTTGACCTCTGCTGACTCACAGCGAGCCACAGAGGATAGAGCTCGATAGAGGAAGATTGTCCGAAAGTCATCAGTGGTGCCTCAACAACCCATCTCAGGGTTAAGAGACTGAACTGAACTTAACTGAGCTGGGTGCATTGCTAGGATATTCACAGTTGAAGTTGATTCTTGTCAACACTGTAGCCAGAAGATTACTGCTATTGACAACAACAACAAAATTCTTGTTTGTATCAAAAAATACATTTATTACATTCTTCTTAGATGAATAAGTCAGAATTAAAACATTTCATCAGATAAGTACCTCAAACTGACTGAAGTATTTAACAGGTGTTTTTTGTTGTGTTTTTTTACTCGCATTGGAATCAAAATTGAGTCAATGTACTCACCGTGTCGTCCGTCCGTCCGTAAGACTGCAAACACAGTGTGAGATACTGTTACTTTTCCACCTGAATCGCCCAATAGAGCCCGACAGGTGCCCTGTGTGTTTTATAAATTGACTGATGAACATTGTAATGTGCAGCATTTTTTTGTTTTGGCTTTTGCGTTGTTAAAAGACGTTTTAGCGGAAAATTTTAGTCAACCCAGCAGACACAAAAAGCACTGCAAAGCCACCTAGCCTAGGGCACTCAGAAGGTACAATTTTGAAAGGTCACAAAGGCCATCAGGTGGTAAAGAGTTAAAGGCTTATTATCACGTAAATGTAGGTGTTTAAGGCTTATTCAGCTGTATCAGTGTCTAAAAACTAAGTGTTCTACCAACTGGCGCGATTCAAATCCCTCCAGGTTTCGATAAATTGATAATTGAACATTCGATCAAAATAATCTCAGATATATCTGAGTTAATTTTTAGAACAGCTCGGTTTGATCAACGCGTCAGATCAACGCCATCTGAATTCCGACTGTATCAGGAAAATAGGCAGTGAATCGATATTGAACTTAATAGACCTTAAGTATCCTAAAATGTACAAGACTCAGGGATCTCGCAAAGATTTTTGATTACCGGTATTCCCCCACAACCTAACCCCAGCCTCCCAACAAGAATCGGTCCCAGTCACGTTACTACCGGTAATGAGTACATGTTCAAAATACATGCTTACTATTATTGTCATTCAAACTGTAAGAGTGTTCATGTACACTACAGGCTCTGAACATCCATGAAGAATTCTTGCTGAGTTGTTGTTATTTTCCCCCATTACAACCGGTACTTGCTGTTGTCGGGACCGACAGCTAAACGAAATTCCGGTGCTTTCGGTTCGTAGCCGGTAAATCGGTTATCGAGATCCCTGAAGACTACTAACATTTCATGAACTATCATCCAATTTTCTACAATTTACAGTGCATTCTACGAACCGAGGGTGTGTGCAGAAAACAACTTTATAATTGCTTCATAAACACTTACTCATGACAGTTCCCGAATAGCTCACCTGGTAGAGCGTTGGACTATGGTTTTGTTGGAACGGGTTCGATTCAAATCCGCACAGAAACTTTTTTTTGGGGGGTGGGTGCTATTTGTATATGTTTTGTTATCAGAGGCCTCTAGTCTGTGGAGTTATTCCTTTAATTCATGTCTTTGTTACAGCCTGAGCTGCTATTCACAGTCCAAGGGTTGACACAACAAATCAAAACAAAAAACGCTTTGTCCAATGTGTAGAATTGTTTGATGAAGAAGAATTTGACAGTGTTATTTGTATTATGTTTTGTTATCAGATACCTCTAGTCTGTGGCCAGTGTGTGGAATTGTTTGATGCAACTAAACGAGCAGGTTTTTGTTCTTGTTTTAGAGTCCCCCGACAAAGAATTGCATCAAGTTGACTTTTATTTGAATTGTGTATAAGTTTTCTTTGGTTTGATACTTCATTCTTTTGTTATAGTTGAGAAACTTATAAACCAAACTATTTACTAGAATTGTGGATGGAAAGTGTATTGCAAATATTCTTTTCCAAAATTTCTGTTGTTCAAAATGTTGATTTAATTGTTTGTAGATGTTTTTCCATTTCATTATGTATTGTATTTTTTTTTTTTTTTTTTTTGCAACTGCAGGTGAGTTATTTTGTTACAATGTTAGTGTAATTTCTTCAGAGGCAAAACTTTATGTGATGAATGTAATAATCAAATCAAAATTATAAATAATGTAGCCTCCATAAAACTGACTTTTGATAATGTTTTTAATTTTCCACGTTTACTCTTCTGCATGAAAGGTCTATGCAACTGCTTCATGCTTTCTCTCCACCCTCGCAATGTATGCATTAGCTTTTATTGCAAGCATCAGCCAAGCTACACACATACACTAAGGTTAATGTAAGTTCAGGTAGTGTTTTGGGTTGGAAGTAACGTAGTTGTCGTGGTTGGTGCTACAAGAACTAATAACAAGAAACAGCCAAATGTTTCTTTGTTGAGATATCCAGAATAACTCTCATCTATTATTCACAACATAAATTATAAACAATCCATACTACATTGTAATTGCACAACTATTATTTCATCAAACTCTATCTACTTGCAACTTTCCTTTTAGGTCTAGCTGGATTACACTCTTTTCCCCCATCAACTTCTTGGTCAAAACATCAATTCATTGACAAACAAATGTGCAATCAGAGTCAGTTTGTCACCCATGCTGCTGAAGATTGATTTGTAAATAGATAATAAAAACTTATAAATCATAAAAGACATGATAAACACCAGAGAATAATACATATATAAATCTACTGGTACCATCCCTGTGCCTGTCAACAATGACAGCAAAAATGTTCTATCTCCAAGACCATACACATACCTGTTTAAATATCTACAGTGTGAGAAACTACTGGCAGCTGAGAAAACGGGGTAATAATCGCTGATTACTCTTCTCGTTCAATAATGAATTGAATAATAATAATTTGAATTATCAGATTCAGAGTTAAAATTGCATAAAGGAAAAACAATTACAGCACAAAAAGGGGAATAACAAATTCAAAATCAATGTAATGCATACATTTCCAAACATTCTGAACATCCGTCGCATATTTCTGTCCCACTGCAACTGCATGCAAAGAACGTTCAACCACGTCAAAAAATATATATATATATTATATATATATCACTTTATTATCATATGTCAAGGTCACAAAAGTGTGATAGCAGGTTCGTGACTATTCAAAAAGTACCCCAATTTGTTGAAACCACTACTTTCGCCATCTAAAACAAGAAAAGAAGGAACTGTTCTTTCTCGGTTAAACACTGGCCACACCTATTTCACCCTTGTTTGTCGGTTCAGAAAACTTGCCACGGTGTGTGATGCAGCAAACTCTGTTAGACATTTTTGGTGCGAATGTACAGATCTCTATGATCTAAGAATGAGATTGTTTGGGTACAAATGTCGTGAAAAAGATTTTGACTAAAGCAGAATCAAACACACTTTTTGTTTTACGGAAATAAATCTTTCCGACAAGATTTAAGTTTTGACTTGATTTTAAGAAACTTTTAAAACCTGTGGGGTCTCCTCCATAGTCTGTTCTCACTCGCAGTGGCCATTCATACTGCTCAGTCGCCTCCAGAAACAGATGTTCCACTGTCGAAGACAGGTTGTTGTCTGCACAATTTAAAAAACTAAGCATCTTGAAAATCCATCTACAGCAGCGGCTGATAATCTGGCAGACGAGGGTGCGATGGACCATCCCTTAGAGGATGAGGTATCCAAACAATCGTCACCAACTCTGTACTCTAATGACAAGGAATACGTCCCGCCAGCTGTGACTTTTTGCTCACCTGTGTCGGACGTTCAATTGGAGACGGAGATACAGGCAAAGTCGCCTGCCTCTCTGAACTCCATCGGTGTGAATACAGACGCGCACCCACAGACCTTTATGGTCTCGAGTGCGAGTCAGATGTCGGCACCGAAACGACAGAGTACTCTACTGGGTTGGCTGGAGTCCCGTAACAACGACGGAACCCTCCCTCCGAGTACCCGTCTGACTTGTGCAGAGGTCGTTGGTGAAGACGGTGAAGGTTCTTCGGTGTGGACCCCCCAACAAGGTACTCGCCGCCGAAACGTCAGACACTCGTCTGTATGGGATGGACGACTCCGTAGGACAAGAAGCTCTTCCCCACAAGGAAGAGCATCAGAGGTCAATAAATGACGGGAGGGCCGACGTCCGTCACACGTGAATCAGAGTGTGTATCGATCTCATGCACCGGTATCGGTGGAAAAACGTCTTGCGTCTGAGGAAGATGCACATTCTCTGATTAAACTAAAAAAACTGCAGATCGTGTGCTGGAACGTAGATGGTCTTACCTCAAGACTGGGTGAATCAGGTTTCACGGATTATGTTCTGTCCTTTGATTTATGCTGTCTGCTAGAAACTTTCACAGCAGAGTTGTTATACTTTATGAAAAACCACTTGAAACCATTTATTACACAAAGAGATATTAAGTACGACAATCTGTTGGCCTTAAAGATAACAGGTTTGACTGATAGGATTATCATTGCAGCTTGTTCCCACTGGAAGACGCTCTTTTGCACATACAAGAGACCTTCCCAGGATCGGTTGTAATGATATGCGGGGACATGAACGCTCGGATCGGCGAAGGGGACACCCAGGCTGCGATAGAGGATGGGGATGACGACGACAGACAAGAACAGTTAGCCTCTAGTTGCCCCTCGCTTAGGCTGTATCGCGTGTCGCAAGATGGTACGGTGAATGCCTTTGGGGAAATACTGAAAAACATTTGTTTTGTTCTTCAATTGTGTATCATCAATGGACGCACCTTTGGTGACAGTGAAGGCAAACATACCTACGTGTCATCACACGGAGACAGTATCATAGATTACTGCTTGCTATCTGGAGACTTCGCAAATTGTTCCATTGATCTAGCTGTTGCTGACCGAGTTGAAAGTGATCACATGACCTTAGAAATCACTGTTGGTTTTCCTACATGCACACGCAGATCAATACCAAAAACGATGTACATTTCAAAAGTGATATGGGACACTAGCAAAGCAAATGTGTTCCATAGTAACATCCAAAACCCACAGTTTTCGCAACGCCTTGCTAAAGCAGCATAAATGATCGACACCTCTGTGGAATCAGCTCTGCAGCAGTTCAACTCCGCCTGTGCTCAATGCATGAGGAAAAATATCCGGATCAATAGGTCTTCGTTTCCAGTAAACCGATCTGTCTGGTACGATAATGACTGCCTCAAAGCAAACAAGAAGGGCAATGCCCATACGACTCACATGCTTGACCTTGACCTTTATATGACCTTGACCTTCAGGTGACATTCAAGGTCAAGGTCAAACAACTAAACCTACCAATGACATCATACACAAAGAAATGCTTTACACATTTTTCCTACCAAAATACATGTGACCTTGACCCAAGGTCAAGGTCATCCAAGGTCATGC
>JAWQFJ010001859.1:155000-180000 GCA_034096865.1 Theodoxus fluviatilis | reverse complement strand
ACAGACAGACAGACAGACAGACAGACAGACAGACAGACAGACAGACAGACAGACAGACAGACAGACGGACGGACAGACAGACGGACGGATGGACGGACGGACGGGCGGGCGGGCGGTGGGGGCGGGCGGACGAACGGACGGACGGACAGATAGACGGATAGACGGATAGACGGATAGACGGAAATGGTATACGGGGATCTTGGCAGATATCTATATCTTTTGTCTATTTCGTATATCACCAAGGCGGTCAAATACTGGCTCAGGCTATCCAAAATGCAGAGTGGGCATCTGCTGTCTACGAATTGGGAGGGGCCAGATGTCCAGAAGAAACAGAGTGATGACACGAAGGCATGCAAGTGCAAGGAGGAGTGGAAAGGCGAGGCTGGCATTGGAGGGTATGGCTTCAGTAGGTATTTGTGTCCAAGAGTCTGGTGCGTGAATGGAATTGGAGAGGATGTTTACAATGAAAGAAAAACAGTGCTGAGTGGGCAGCGGAACTGACCACATGGTGACAGACTGGAAAATAGGAGCGGCTCATGCACAGACAGCAAAGTTGTGTCACCCTGTTACACTTACTTATGGCTAAATGCAGGTGTTGGCAACAAAACTGCTTTTTGGAATCAATTTAAGCAAAGACTTAAAGACTGCTGGCACCAAACATGGCATGATAATGTGCAACGAATTCTACGTACCACTGGTACTCATTACTCAAAGGTAAATTTGGTCTAGAAGAGTACCTGTTTACTCTTACTCTTAAAAAGTTTCGGAATGCATTTGTTACATTTCGCTTTGGAATCAACAATCTGCAGACAAACCAGCAGTTTGTAAATCGACACCACTTAAATGTCCCACAGTCACGTCAAGTCTCACAACAATTTTCATGCATACTACCCATTCACCGGGACTCGTTGAAGAGACAAATCTACAAATGCTGGAAAAAAGACAAAAAATGGAGATTTTTTTTAAATACAAAGGGCATGCCATAGTCCAAACATTGTTTATCACAAAATGTCTGTAAATTGTTTATTTTGAGCATAAGAAGATCACACAACAAACATAACCGGTCGTCTGCTGGAATGCATTCTAGTAAACTAGAGAATTCGCCTACCGGCGAAGTATCTCTAGCACTACTGTTCACATCACGTGATGGAAGGTTTTTGGCCAATTTATGCAAACGGAGGTCACACGAGAGGCTTGTGGGATAGCCGATGTGCTCCTTGACATACGCCGTTAAAGTAGTTCTAAGACTATTTCGCACAAAACTCTTAACTTACTCTTGTTGAGACAACAAACAAGCGTTTATTCGATACAATAAAATGTTTGTGTTGAAATGGAAACAAGTTTTGACATCTGAATGATTTCTGTAAAAAATGGAGAGAGAAATAGTATTATTAAGAAGAAAAAAACACGACAAACACCAAAATCAAAAGGCTTTCGGGCACACGCCCTTCTTCAGTTAATACAGAAACACATAAATGATGCAACACGTGACGTAAAAAAACTTCAGAATGGCCATTCTGAACACAGAGATGTAATACTATCTCTGACACAGGTTGGTCACGTGACTTTGAATCCACATTCCAATGATTCTACCAATCAAAATTCAACATGATCAGAAGACCATTGAGAGTAAAAAGAGGCGATTCTATTTCACTCCAATTATTTATCCCGATAGATAAACACAAATTTGGTGTTCTAAAAAAACTAATCTATGAGATTTTCAGGAAATCATTTGAGAACTACTTTTAGCGCGAACGTGTCTATAAGGTTGTAAACTGCCTTGCGCACGTGCGATTGTGTATATACAGTAGTCGCCGCTTATTAAAAACACATTGGGACCGAACAAAAGTGTTTTTAATAAGCGGCGTTTTTATTAACCGGCACTTCCCGCTTCACCAAGCCGTTGCGTTTCTTCCACCTGTTAAACCACCCATTTGTAGCTTTGAATTCGGAGCGACCAAGCTGGGAAGCAATCTGTTCCGCCTTCTGACACAGGATTGGGCCGTTTACAGGTGTGTTGCGCGCTTGGATAGAGTCGAACCACCGCTTTAAGCCATCTTCTGTCTCTTTATCCTTCCCGCAGCGCCGACGCTTCCTTTGGCCTTGACTGGAGCCCTCTGCGATATCAGCCCTAAGTTCATCTTCTTTTTTCAGTGTCTGGCACAGAAATGATGCCGACACACCCAAAATGTCAGCACCCTCCCTCAAACTTTTAGAATTTAGCTCTCGGTAGCGATCAAGCAAGTCCACTTTGTCTTTGGGTGTCATTTCTGTTCTTTTTCTTTTCTTTGGAGCTGAAGTTAAAGCCATTTTCTGATTCACTGCTTATCCAGCAAGACTAGACAGTGTTGAATTGACATCTGACGGTTTGCTGACAAGGTACGTGTAATCACTGTTCACACAAACGCTGAAGCGTCTTTAGTTGTCATCTAACGGTTTGCTGACAAGAATTCACAACCAGAGATCGACTCTGACCCTCCGAACTCGCTCAATGAAGTATAAATATTGCTGTTGTATTCAAAGTCCTTATAATTAGTAGAGTTCACAATATTACACTCTTGTGATTCGAATTTTACCGCACACAAGTTTTACATTCATGGGAAATCGATGTTTAGAAAATGAACTGACGGAAAAATGGCTGCCAGTATGGAGTGTATCACAACAAGCGGAGGAATACACTCACGATGTGATATGGCATTCAGCGTGGCTGTTCAGAACGGTGGTATGCATGTTATGGAAGAATTTAGGCTATCACGTGACCAACCTGTTGCTGAGACTATATTCACTAGTCTCAGCCACGCTGAATGCAGAATGGCATGACGTAGGCACTCCAGAGCTCTCCCCCTCCTCTCTCTCTCTCTCTCTCTCTCTCTCTCTCTCTCTCTCTCTCTCTCTCTCTCTCTCTCTCTCTCTCCCTCCCTCTCCCTCCCTCTCTCTCCACCACCCTCATCCCCAAAAAATGTTCTAGCCCGAGTTCACGGAGCCCGAGCTCTCTCAGCATCCAGTGTCCAGAGTGTTCTCTCTCTCTCTCTCTTTAAGTGTTCATAGTTCCATCCATCTCTCTCTCTCTCAGTCAAACACATTCAGTCCTTCAGGGTAGTTGGTTCGTAGCTTGAAGCGCCAGAACTTCTCTCTCCGCTTTCGGATGTTGGCATCGTCCATGTGTATTTTCTCAGTAATGGTCACTCTCATGTGGGAGAGGCAGTGCCCAGGGGACCTGAAGTGCTTAGCCACTAGGGTGTCTATGTTATTGCTGACTCACAAAAAGGGGGTGGGTTAGCCGGGGTCGGACTGATACCAGTACTAAGATAGGTCGTGACAAATCTTCCGACTAATTTGTATTCTTTCTTTATTTTAAAACTTTTGGCCCTGAAAAGGGCCGTTTGTTTCTTGATCCCGAGCGCTCGCCGTCAGGCGTGAACCCCTGGGGTCGTGCCTGACGGGACTGGATGCTGCAGCAGGTCTGTGGCCAGCGGCTGCGGGTAGCGGCTCCCACTGGTCGCTGTGGCGCAGGCAGCGGCGGCTGTGGCTGCTGTTGGTCGCTGTGTCGCAGGCGGCGGCGGCTTGTGGCTGCTGCAGTGGCTAAGAGACCTGTGGCCTGCACAGATAGTCGTTGGCTGGCCTGTAAAGAAAGTATTCGGCGAGCTTTCGGAGTACCCTCCTTCATCTGGCCGTAGTGTAGAGAGATCAGCGGGTGGGGTTTATTTATGACAGCAGGATGTGAGAGGAGTTCACTCCAACCTCTCAGGCAGAGATCACGGGAGGCACGTGCGAGGTCAAACTTCCTCATCTGTAGTGTGCCATGAATCCCAGCCGTGCGTTCAAGACGACCTACCGGTAGCCTACCGGTAGCCTACCTACCGGTGTGCCATCTTGAACGACTCGTTATGACCCAACGGTAGCCAAGATGGCTTCCAAGATGCCTTCTCATCGCCGCGGATTGCGCTTCTCAACCAAATGAGTAAACCAGCAGCTGCAGACTGCTTGTTCCTTGTGGAAGCTGATGAAATACGTTAAGCTGTAGCTGTGCATGAATGCTCGACATCGCTCGAATAGAAATTTATGTCAAAACGACAGTGCTGACTTGGTGTAAGCAAGAATAGTTCGATGCTATTTTCAAGGGAGGTAACACCACTAACCAAGGGCTAATGTAAAAAATAAGAGTTGCTTCCCTTGAAATTGCCTTGAAATTGTTTTGCCGTCTATCGTTGAAATGTTTGCTCACATCTTGACCGGTAATTATTTCAGAGCAGTTATTCTTTAAAAAAAGAAAAGTACAATATCAGCCTACCTTCTTGTAACGTCTCGCATAGGCTGGGTAATAATCACAGGTCGAAATGCGTGCCACAGCGCATATTTGTGATGACGATTTTCTTCCTTTCCCCGAAGGCAGCCATTTTGGCTATACACGCGCAACGGCTCTCGGGCGCGGTACGTACCGGTACGTACCGGTAGCCGTAACAAGTCGTTCAAGATGCTACCGGTACGTACCGGTACGTACCGGTAGGTGTCTTGAACACGCCTCAGGTCGCGGTTGAGCCCTGCGTGATGTTATTGCGGATGTCGTACGTGTGTCCGTAAAACCTTCTACGTATGGTCTGGCCAGTCTCACCCACATACTGCCTGCCGTGACACTGTTCACAGTCAATGAGATAGATGACGTTGGTTGACGTGCACGACAAGCAGTCTCTGATGTGGAAAGACTGAGAAATATGAGAAATGAGAGAAATAGTATCAGAACGAACTATTTTTGGCTCAAGGCTGTCATGCGAAAGGTCAAGCCTATTGCGCATTCATTGCGAACGTGCCAGAGTCACTACTGGCTCGGGTTTACAGAATGGCTGGAATGTACACGAAAGGTGAAGGTCATTGCCGGGAATGTTAATTTGTTATGTTAGAACACGGATCTATAATCTAATTATAGATCCATGGTTAGAAAAAGCAACAGCAAGAGCATAATTATTCTTTCGCATTTCCTTCGACTATTTTAATATCTTGTTTTTTATTTTTCAATAAAATATATTGTCCTTGTTTATATTTATATTTTGATTAAAACAAAAACATTTATTAGCTTATTCGAAACTACCGAGGATTTGCAAGTGACGTGACTGAAGAACGCGAAAACATGGCCGAATTTGCAAGCGAAGATTTGTTGGAAATTGTCTCACGCGCTACTGCTCACGCCATACTGGGTGTTTCAGATGTCAGTACTGTTGTCGAACCTTTTGTTGGTGAAGCAGAAAGCAGCACGGTTACTCCAACGACTGAAGTTCAACCTAATATGGTAAGTGTAAACTGTACAGATCTGTAGAAAAGGAGGAAAATGGCGTAAAGTTGCAAACAGATCTAGATGCTCTGGTGGACTGGGCGGACAGGTGGCAAATGCGCTTCAATGCGGACAAGTGTAAGGTGCTACACCTAGGTAAAAACAATTCTAAAAGAAAATATGAAATGAGAAAACATGGCAGTCAAGAAAGGGTGACGCTTGAAGAGACTAGAGTGGAGAGGGACCTGGGAGTGCAGATAGATAGTGAGCTGAAGTTCTCCCAACACATTGAAACGCAGGTTAACAAAGCAAATAGACTATTGGGTCTCATCCGGCGATCATACGAACACTTGGACTGTGAATCCATGAGGCTACTGTTCATAGCACTAGTACGACCGCACCTAGAGTTTGGAAATGTAGTATGGGCACCCTATCTGGAAAGAGACAAAAAACTCGTTGAGAGAGTACAGAGGAGGGCCACAAAAATAATTCCGGGATTGAAGGATCTCACATATGAACAAAGACTTGTCAAGATGAGGCTCCCTAGTCTGTGCTACAGAAGAACTAGAGGTGACCTAATAGAAGTGTACAAGTATACGCACGGCATGTACCAGATTGGAGAGAATCTGTTTTCCTGCGATGACAATAGTGTCACAAGAGGTCACGCCTACAAGCTCAAGAAAAACCGATGCAATACGGCTTTACGACAGCATTTCTTCACCCAGCGAGTTATCAACATGTGGAACAGCCTCCCGAACAGCGTAGTTGAGGCACCGAGCCTGAACTCGTTCAAGAACAGAGTGGACAAGCATCTACAAGGATACATGTTCAAGCTGGAGGAACCACTGGCGTAGATGATGCACAGCAATTAGGCCTTTTTTTCTCTCTAATTTTTTCTTTATCCATAAGAACAATAAAAATACAGCCAGAGAACTACCAGAATCGGCGATAGGCCCTGGACGCCTAAGCAAGCCGAAGAATTCTATTCTATATTCTATTCATAAATGTTTTGGGTCTTTTAGTTTTATGATAATGATAATAAGAAGTAGGTTATGAGTGGCCATCATCCCCTTTAGAGTTTAGTAGTGTACTCAGTACTGTCCACTTTGGCGACCTCAGTACCGAGTACTGGACTTGGGATAAGAAGGTTGCGGGTTTGAATCCACATATATTAATTTTGCCACTTGTCCTGCCATTCCATTTCCACTATGGTTACACCATATGCATGTGACAATACTCAATAGGTTGTTTTGTATTTATAATTGTAACAAAATCAAAAATGTATACTTTGTTTTCATTCTGTCATATTATTGCAACCTATTTGTTGATTGAAGGGAACAGAGTTTCAGTGAAACCTGCAAATAGCATCCTTCTCAATAACACCGAACCTGCGAATAGCACATTGTAATTTTGGACTAATTAGTCTTTTTACACGGTAGTTATTGTCCGCGGAACCCCGCGAAACCCCGCGGAACCCCGATAGTTTTGTCTGCAACTCGTATGTTTTGAAATTTGATGTTTTCTGTCATCCATGAAGCAATGCTGCATGACCTGAAATACATGTACATTATTATAATTTTAAGAAATTTATTATGTTCTACTGTATGGATTTTGTTGTTTAGACTGCAAGTGTAACTTTCTGACTTGCGTTCCACCGTGGTTCCACTCAACACATTTTTGACCTGGTGGACATGTTACACACATGTCCTCGATTAATTGACTCGATTAAATTGAACTGACGCATTTGATATAAATTTGTATTAATCCAGAAATATTATGAAATCATATTTCATTCATTCGCGTATTAGTCTTGGCAGCGTTCAGCGGACGAAGTAAACATCAAACTACGGCGATTTGACGTAAGCAAAGGGTCTTTGACGTAAACTGTACGAGTTGCTGTCGAAACTATCCCAGTCACGTGACACGAACCGGCCAATCTTAAATATGAATGGCATGGCGTTTTTGTGTTCTTCAATCTATCTTGTCTTTCGAATGATTGTGTGCAAATATTTGTTTGTGTGCATTCTCACGTTTCTTACACCAAAGATGAAGAAGGAAGAAGAGGTTTCGCGGAGTTCCGCGGGGTTCCGCGGACAATAATAACTACCCTTTTTACACGGCCGTTAGTAATAACGGCAAGTGTACTGTTTTCACTCTGCCTGTTCGTGTTCGCAAGTAGATCTCCAAAACTAACACTAAGTAACAGACCGTTTTCAACAAAACTTGGTTATCCTTTTCTCTATAATCACGGGACGGTCTCTCAAAAACTGTGGTCAGTAGGGGTCACGGAAAAGAAGTTATGGGGGTTTATTGTTTTAGTAGAGCTCTTTAAAGAGGACTCGGGCTGCAGCGGTGAGAGGCTGCAGCGGTGAGTCACTCTGCCGGCGCGGTGTGCTCACGGCTGAGTGGCAGGTGGGTGACTCTAAGGGTCAACAAAACAGGCTATGGCCGGGGACGCGTTGTCGTCACTTCCGGAGTTATTTGTAGAAGCCACGTGCTTTCAGCCATGATGGTAGGTTAGAAAGCGCTGTCTGCTAAGCTGTGCTACGGAGACGTGCAACCATGCCGACTTCTTGCTGCATTAAATATTGCTTCAACAATCAACAAAAAGACAAAGAAAAAGGAATCAAACGCTCCTACTACCGTATACCATCAGTTAAAACCAATCAAGGTCCGATTATGCAAAGGGTTACCGAAGCCAGACGAAGAGAATGGCTAAAGAAGATCTACAGAAGATATCTGACCTTCGAGACAAACACTCGAAAATTTAGAGTCTGCTCGGATCATTTCATATCAGGTAAGTGACTGCAATTATTTTTACATCTGATAAACGTCGTATTCAGCTTGCTTGAGGAACGAAAACGAGTTTCATGTTGTTTGCAAAGTTTGGCATAGTTTATTTACAATGGAATCCTTCGCAAATCCAATCTAACGAGTACCGGTGCTCCGTTATGCCACGGTGGTTATGTTCCGGTCGGCAGAAACTGAGTGTCCTGTGACGTTTGATGTCACTGGTAGTAGCCAACCTTCGAAACTTCTGACATGTTTTAAGTTATACGTACAAGCTCGGTTAGAACTGTCATTCAGCATCGGCTTTCTGGGCTCCCTTGGAAAGAATGAAATCATGTCCTTTAGTAAAATTCTTCACCCTCTCTCCTCCAAACTCGACACACACACCCACCCCCTCTCCACCTTACTTCCTTTTTATTTAAACATCCCTTCAGAACCAAAGTGCATACTGTGACGTTTGCATTTAGACTAACTCTCAATGATGGCATTTTTGACTCACATGCGAAGCAAAAGTGAGTCTATGTACTGAGCCGTGTCGTCCGTCCGTCCGGGCGTCCGTCCGTCCGTCCGTCCGGGCGTCCGGGCGTCTGTCCGTCCGTAAAAAACTTAAACGTTGGATTTTTCTCGGAGACTATTAAGTCTATCAACACCAAATGTGGCATGATGGTGTATGATGACAAGGCCTCAAAAAACATACATAGTGACTTGACCTTGCTTCAAGGTCAAGGTCACAGGAGCCATAAATGTGGTCTCAAAAACAGTCATTTTTCACATTTTCCCAATTTTCTCCCACGTTATTGAGAATGGCGACCTTAGCTACAAGTGGTATATAGGTCAAAGCAAACCCTATCTTTTGATACCAGTTTGGTTGACCTTGCTTCAAGGTCAAGGTCACAGGAGCTCTTCAAAGTTGGATTGTATACATATTTTGAAGTGACCTTGACCCTGAACTATGGAAGATAACTGTTTCAAACTTAATAATTATGTGGGGCACATGTTATACTTTCATCATGAGACACATTTGGTCACATATCATCAAGGTCAAGGTCACTTTGACCCTTATTAAATGTGACCAAAATGGGGTAGTGAACCACTAAAAGTGACTATATCTCATGGTAGAAAGTGCCAATAAGCACCATTGTGCTTCCTATGTCTTGAATTAACAGCTTTGTGTTGCATGACCTTGGATGACCTTGACCTTGGGTCAAGGTCACATGTATTTTGGTAGGAAAAATGTGTAAAGCATTTCTTAGTGTATGATGTCATTGGTAGGTTTAGTTGATTTTGCCACCTTTAGTTACTGCTTACCTTGTTTTAATGTCAAGAACTAACAAAGTTTTTACTTTTAGATCTCAAAAGAATATTTTGGTGTCATCAAAGTGAAGTGTTGTAAAAATGTACAGTTTATGCTTATAAAAGGAAGAATTATTTTTTCAGGCTGCCAGGAAGTAATGAGTACCTCTCTATCACCCATCATTCTCAGTCTATCTTGGAACGATTAATTTTACATCACTTAGTTCAGTGGATTGATAGATTAAATTGTCAGATTTGATTTTGGGGGGATAAACTTAAAATTGTCTCGTGAACATGGAATACAGCTAATGACAATGGGAACACTAATTTAGTGGATAAGATAAGAAACAACACATTGAAAACATTTATTTACATTAATCAAGTGTATGCAGTATAGTGTGGAAGACTGGGTATTTTATCATATTTGATTGTGATTTTTGAAAATAATACATGCATTCAACTGCAGCCTGGTTGCATATATCTCCCCTGGGCTCTTTTCCTGCCACCACACCATGATTGAGCTTGTAACTGTTTGCTTTTGACTGCAGTAAATAGTGGTTACTGGCTATTGTGTAATGTATCCACAGCTTCTTACATATTTGGAACTCGCATTCATCCAGCACTTCTTTGAAAAAATCAGTCACACTTTTATTTTGTTCATGGGTACTATGCAAATATTCCTTCAATATTGATCATGATAAACTGGCATCTAGCCTGGAGTACCCATTGTCCAACCCAAATCCACACCCTCCCAAACCATTTTTTTTTCTTTGTGCAGCAATAACATGCTAGGGATGAAATATTGAAATTCTTGCTGTCAGCTTGGAATATTCAAACACTCATGAAGGCCTTCTATTGTATTTTCAGGGAAACCTGCTTATGAAATGGCAGAAACTGATCCTGATTGGGCTCCTACCCTAAAGCTTGGACACCAGTATGTAAGACAACCATCACCTCGAGGCTCAAGATTGCAGGCAAGACTAGAGAAGAAAAAATGGCAAGAGATGAAGATGAAGAAGTACTTTCACCCGATGCTGACACGGAGGATGTTGCCATGGAGACAGATGACATTGCGGCTGGGACAGAGGACACAGAAGAGACAGAGGACACAGAAGAGATAACAGAGAGCAAGCAAGGCAACAGCCAGTGGTATAGGGACACAAGTAGCTTCCGTGAGATCAAGCATCCTTAGAGAACAACAGTTGGCAAGTGTCAGTACTCAGACTGACCTTTCATCTGCCATGATCAGTGGCATGGAGGAGGAACTGAACAGACTTCTAGTTGAAAATGGCAAGTTGAAAACAGATGTAGAAAATTCAAAATTCAATGAGAAATACTTTGAGGAAGATGATGAAAAAGTGAAATACTTTACAGGACTGCCCAATGTCACCACTCTGATGATACTGTTTGAGTATCTTCGACCGTATCTTCGCTGTGGATCCAGATGCGTGCTGTCACCTTTTGAGATGGTGATCCTTACTTGATGCGACTGAGATTCAGTCTTCCTTTCCAGCTTCTTGCATACATGTATCATGAAATTGTCCAGAACATCAGCCTCTCTGTATTTTCACACTGTGATCAATGCCATGTTTGTGAGAATGCAACCACTGATCATCTGGCCTGAACGACATGTCTTGAGGGCAACTCTACCAACAGAATTCAGACGGGCATTTGGTGGCCACATTGCAGTTATTATTGACTGTTTTGAAATCTTCACAGAGACACCATCAAATTTAGTAGCCAGAGCACAGACATTTTCAAGCTATAAGCACCACAGTACAGTAAAATATTTGATTGGAATAACCCCAGCAGGTGCCATTTCTTACATTTCTAGAGGTTGGGGTGGCAGCACTTCAGACAGATGCATAGTTCAGAACTCTGATTTTGTTAATCACCTCGTTCCGGGTGATGTTGTTTTGGCTGATAGAGGCTTTGACATTGCTGATGTAGTTGGGCATGTACAAGCAGAAGTGAAAATCCCAGCATTCACCAAGGGAAAACCACAGTTGAGTGCACATGAGGTCAAATCCACCAGGAAAATTGCTCATCTTCGCATTCATGTTGAACGCGTAATTGGTTCATTGTGTGCTAAGTATACAGCTTTAAATTGTGTAATTCCTTTGGAAATGCTGTCCACTACAGAGGGGGAAGATAGCTGTACTCTTGACAAAATTGTGACCGTCTGCTGTGCTCTAGTGAACATGTGTGAGTCAGTGGTGCCTTTGAAGTGACTTTAAGGAAAAAAGGAAAAACCCAGAATCAGATGAAAATAAGCCTGCATTGACCTGAACTGATGACTGTACCAACAGACTCTTTGATGGACCACCCCTATGGGCTAGGGGTTAGGAATTTACCCACTGCATCTCCCTACATAATTTGTAAGAGACAATAAATAGGGACATCTTGACTTGATTAAGACTTGTGAGGATTTTGACTTTCCTGTGAAGACTTGTGTGGATTTGGACTTAAATGGTACATTGTGGCCTTATTAGCCAAAAAGGTTGATAGGCCGTTAAGCTCCAGTTAATCAATCAATCAATCAATCAATCTTGGATGGACTGTTTTGCACATTCAAGGGGTTTACGGCCCAGTCTCAAAAGACTTAGATTTTTGCACCTGTGTAATGCTGAACTCCCTTGATGAAACAGGTCTGACATGGTTGCTAAGTTTAGGGATGCAAAAAATTCTTCAAATTCAAAATTCTGTTATGTTGAACATACAGTGAATGCCAGTCTAATGTAGAGTTCATGAAAGTTTTGAATTGTAATCTAAAGTTTGTGTTTCACCATGACTGGCATGAGTTTCAGTTTAATAGAAAGCACTGTACATTTGTTTCTGATGGATGCTACTTTCATACAATACAGGGCTTGCCAACTGTTTTGAAACATGCTTTCTCCCAGGCAAGCTTAACTTCCTCATTGACTTTTCCACTGGAAAATGAATTTTCCCTACAAGTACCATTTAAACTTGTGGCAAAAATAACAACAAAGTACATGTATAGAAATCACAATCCTTGTTATTGGATGGAGCAGACAACATAAGTGGATGTAATTGTCATAATATGACTAATTATCATTAAGATATTTACGTGAAAACTATCTATTTAGAACATTGTCATCTTTCCAATGGCAAATGTATTTTAGCTTTTACTGTTTCCAATGGAAAATTCACTTGGCCTGGGCAACATGAAAAGAGATTTGGCAAACCTTGCAAAGGCAGTTGATATATCTTTCTGAGCATGCTTTTTAATGAAATGCAAACTCAAAAAGCAAGATGACATAAGATTTATTTAGTGAGTGCAAATACATGCATTTTCTTTCCAAAATATCTGTCGAGGGTGTCCTGGAAACAATATACATGCATGTATAATCTTGTAGATTATCCCCTTGTGATTTCTTTCATTGGACTTGGTCTGAGCCAAGAAAAAATGCAGTCTGCATAAAGGGTGATTTGTAATGAGCATTTCTAGTTAATAACATTTCTTTTTTAAATTTCAAACAATGATAATCTTAAATTATAATAGGACCCAGGAATGGAACCCTCAAATATAATTGTCCTACTTGTCTTCATTATGGTACTGTTCTTTTAGCTATTCTTGTGCACATATTCAACAAGAGTCTACAAAGAATCAACAAAGTAAATAAACGACAGTGAACTGTGTAAAAAAAAATTCTGTTATAAAACCAAATAATTTTGAGACTTATTTTTTACAGTTGGATCCTCATATTTATACTATTGGTATTCTGAGATTTGTCATCTTTTAGACTTATTTCAATGTGACAGAAACTAAATTTGCACTATACATGTACTATTGTGAGCATGAATAAACTGTAAACACATGAGCAGCTAGCTCTTTGAGTTGTTGACTACATCCTGTTAGTGCATACACTGTGCATTGTTTTGAATCTTGCTAGCAGAAACATTTAAATACATATCTCCTGCACTAGCTGATTTTTTGAGGAACAATGCTACATACATCCCTTGAGTTTCATTTGAACCTTGACTACCATTTTGAAAATATCTACAGCAATTAGTTTTATAATGCAGACTTGTTTACCACATTTGTAACTATTTTCAGAAACACAATGTTGCCTTTGAATGAAAGGCACTAAATATTAGGTAATGGGGAACCAGTTCACATTTGACTGCTGCCAACTGCTCTCACACACACACACACACACACACACACACACACACACACACACAACACAACCACAACCACAACAACGACCACACACACACACACACACACACACACGTCCCATGTGATAAATAACTTTGCTGCAATGCGTGGCGAGCTAGATACTAGATCAAGTCTATTGCATATCAACTAACTCTGATTTAATTCTTGCTTTGAGCACTAGCTGTAAGTGTATAAATGGTCAGTTATTAATATAATCGGTGATTTTAGTTGTCATGAAACTTTGTTTTGTGATTTAATGCCATTTTCTTGCCATCATCGACCCAATGGTTACGCTGAGTGCGGGTAAGTTGATTGATCTCTCATCGACTCGATGATCCTGAATTTACGGTCTTCGCCAGATCAGGGGAACGAAATTGTCAATTCAAGTCAGAACTAAACAGGTATCTGCTGCCACTCATTCGAGCTTTACATGAAACATTATATCAAACTAATTCGATCGTCTGCTGGCGTAGTGGCTACGGTTCGATCGTGTTCGTCTGCTCGGTACGTACGGTGTGGTTTGTTTACTTATCTTCTGTGGGTTTTGTGCAGAAATTATACGTTATAATAATCTATTATGAGTATTTTCGATTAGATTTTGATCTAATTAAACTTTTTGCGTGCTTTAATGCCATCCTTTTGCCACAATCTAGCGATAATCACTCCTCAACACAGACCCGAAACATACCTCGACACATACTGTGACATAGCATCGGAAGTTTTCTAACCTACCATCATGGCGCAGCTGCTAATTACCATATGACCCCTAGTGAACTCTTCCCCGGCCATTGTCTAGCGCTATCCTTATTGTATTCTGTGTTCATATAGTGAGAGAGGAGGTAATGGTGTTTGTTGAATTGAACAATCAAAATGATTTGTGACGTTATGTTGTTATGGAAGAAATATGCTCCTTGTTTTGACGCCCAAACCAGGTGTTAGATGTCAGTTGTGTGATAAAGGTGAATAATGTGAGTGAGGGTGCAGGTGTGGGTGCGCGCACGCACGACTGCTTGGATGGAGTCGACAAGTTTAATTGATAAGAGTTGACAACTAAAATAGGGGTTGAAATATGTTCAAAAAGACTGATGTGTGATTCCTAGGACGGTTGGAACAACCGTGGTTTGGCTCCCTCGGAGGAATTTCTTGTTCAGCCTAATTTCTAAATGTACCTCGGAATAGTACACTCTTTTGGTTATTTGTTTTGGTTATGACATGTTTACATATAATGTCATGACCATGCTGTAACTACATTCTACCCCCCTGCCCTCCTTCCACACTCTAACACTTTTTAAATTGAGTTGGTGATTTCAGCACCATATAAATCCAGTTTATCACAGGTCATACAGAACAAGTATGTATTATTAGTTAAGCATTTAATCATGCATGGGTTACATATTTTTTCTGTCTTTCTGTCGTTATGTGTGTTTGTGCTTCACTACTTATTTTTTTATTTTCCTCAACAGATTGAGAGCCCTTCAGGATCTGCAGGAAGACCCAGGATAGATGTTGACATGGACTATGCAGTAGAGTTGCTGTTTGACCTACATCTTCCTTTGACACGAGTTGCTGATATTTGTGGTGTCAGTCGTCCAACACTATATTCTCGCCTACAAGAAGAAGGTAAGCAATGTACACAGATTATAGTTTGAATCTTGGTCAAAAGGTTTTGTGGGCATCTGGTAAAAATATACTTACATGATTGGTGTGTTTTGTTTATCATTTTGATTTTGCCTGATTGGTGTGTTTTGTTTGTTTGTCATTTTGATTTTGCCCCCCCCCCCCCCTCCAAAAAACAACAACAAAACACAAAAAACCCAACAAAAACAACAACAAAACAACTAAATATAACATAACATAAAATAAATACTTATATAAAATAAACAACGCCAAAATTTAAGTGTTAAAAATGATGTCTTGCTACCTCTCGGTGATAATGATAAAAAGCAAAACAAATTAAAGTTGTAGTTGTGTCCTTCACATGTGACAACAAGATGTAGCTAGGATTTTGGAGCATAGTCAAATTCATGTATTTTGCCCAGAAAACAGGCTATTTAAAAACACATTGTAGGTGACCATTGCCTATCCACTTCCAAAACTTTTACGCTTTCGCTGTCGATCGTGCCATGCGACGTGTGTTTGTCGCATCTTATGCCGTGATCAACTGCCAAGAGTAGAGCACATTTGTCTAAAGAGGAAGAAGATGGAGCTAACAAAAGACATAAACACAGCCCTAAGTTCATATTTAAAATCATAACATTTTATGAAATAAATACTGCAGAGCTCCCAACCCACAAAAACATAGGCAACCCCACCTGTTTCAATCAACGTTTAAAGGCGATAAAAAAAAGGCGAATCACCTATGGCCCCAAACGACACCCCTGCCTTACCCTGATTTACTCTTATTTCGGGTTAGTGCAACATTTTAAAATTTCATTTTTACTACATGCATGTTGTTTATTATCTAACCCTTTTTGTTGTTGTTACTTTTCAGGCATCGATATGACGTATCGCAGATACACCGACATTTCTGATGAGGATCTGAAGACGGAAGTGGAGAAAATCAAGCTGCTCCAACCACATGCAGGGCTCACCTACCTCACAGGGCACTTGCGGTCACGGGGAGTATTTGTCCAGCGACGCAGGGTCCTGGATATCCTGCATTTAGTTGACCCTGAAGGGGTTTTAGAGCGTCAGCGTGGGGTCACTGTACGCAGGGAGTATTCAGTGCCTTGCCCCAATTACATTTGGCACATTGATGGCCATCATAAACTAATTAACTGGAAGTTTGTCATCCATGCTGCTGTAGATGGATTTTCAAGATGCTTAGTGTTTTTAAATTGTTCAGACAACAATCTGTCTTCCACAGTGGAACATCTGTTTCTGGAGGCGACTGAGCAGTATGAATGGCCACTGCGGGTGAGAACAGACTATGGAGGAGAGAATGTTGGTGTGTGGCGTCAGATGGAAAGGTACAGGGGTCAAGGTCACAAAAGTGTAATAGCAGGTTCGTCTGTACACAACACGCGTGTGGAGAGGATGCATCGCGACGTGAAAGAGCAGGTCGTTGAACCTTTCAAAACCATGTTCCTGTACATGGAGGATCGCAGTCTTCTTGACAGGGAAAACTGGGTGGACCTGTTTTGTCTGCATTTTGTGTTCCTGCCTCGAGTCAATGCAGCATTGCAGCAGTTCCGAGCAGGACACAATAGCCATGCAATCAGAACAGAGCACAACAGATCCCCGCTGGAATTGTTCCGTGTCAACAGACATCTTACCTGCAGGTACCAGCATGAGGACATTGCTGATGTGCATGCTGGTTTGAGTGTGCAAGAACTGCAGCAGTGTGATCTACCATATGTACCTGTAAACAGGACAGCATGTCCACTCCGCAGGCCTGACATGGACCAGTTGAGACAAGCAGTAGACCCCTTGTCAGACACTGAGAATCCTATTGACATGTATCTCAGGGTGACAGACTTTGTGAAAGACTGCCTTCTTCGGTATGATACAGCGTAAGACTAGTATCCATCTTAGAAGAAAAGAGCATAAGCATGCAATACATCTCGGACATGTATCTTGTCAATGATAGTGTTCATAACACTGTTAGCAAACATCTTTGGATAGTGTTATACAACTGAGTCATGTAAAGTTTTATAGTTAGATGTTTTTGTTTTTGTTTTTTGGTCCCGCGGACCATCAAGGCCAAATCAGGACCCCACAGGTTTTTTAAGTTTCTTAAAATCAATTCAAAACTTAAATCTTGTCGCTAATGTTTTTAATTTGTACATATGTGTATATGTGACCAGCCACGACAAAACCAGTGCTAAGTCGCGCGGCCCTCTCTTGCGGTAAGTCTGAGAAAAGGCAGGGAGGGTCAATCTGGGTGATTTTCACTTTTTGATAAAAACAGATTCTACATGGTTCAAACTATCATGCCAGTAAAGGAAACATATTGAAGAATTATATTTTGATGGTAAAATAGAGACTTTTGTGTTGTGTATTGTTTCAAAAGCTCCCTGTAATTAGCGTTCATTGCCTCATTTTAGCCGCAATAAACACACCTAAACCCTTGCAAAACCCCTTCATGTTATATACCGTTAGAAAGGCCGCTCTCTCGGCGTTGCCGCTCTGTGGATGTCGAAGAAAAATAAGGTCAGCTATTTTTCGAAATGGAGTTTGAAATACCGTTGCTAAGGTGTTTAATGTCTGAAGAGGGTAAATCTTCTGAGACCGTTTTTTCAAAATGACCGCTGCTTCAGTACTTAACTTGAAATGCCTGTAACTCCTATTCTAATTAACTCACACTGTTCATTCTTATATCAAAACAAACAAATGAATGCAGAATTCAAAAATATTAAAACCCTATTTTGTCCAAAAATCAACTTAGCACTGGTTTTGTCGTGGCTGGTCACATATACCTACATGATGGGTCGTTGGCCTCAAATAAACAATCTCTCTCTCTCCTCTCTCTCCCTCCTTTTCTCTCTCTCCTTCTCTCTCTCTCTCCTTCTCTCTATCTTCATCTCTCTCTCTCCTTCTCTATCTCTCTGTCTGTCTCTCTCTCTCCTTCTCTCTATCTTCTTCTCTCTCTCCTCTCTCTCTCCTTCTTTCTCTCTCTCTGTCTCTGTCTGTCTGCCTGCCTCTCTCTCTCTCTCTCCTTCTCTCTCTCTCTCCTTCTCTCTCTCTCTCTCTCCTTCTCTCTCTCTCCTTCTCTCTCTTCCTCTCTCTCTTCTCTCTCTCTCTCTCTCTCTCTTGAAGAACATTCTTGTGTTGGTGGTGAAGTTAGTGTTCTTGCCATTTTTGAGTAGAGACACATTAGTTGTTCCTGTTTGGTGATTGCAGTCTGCTAGCGAGCGACTCAATGGTGTTACGTTTGGAGAGTGTAGTGGCAGTGTAGCCATACATTTGATCATTGTCTCATGGCTGAGACTGGTGAGAGGGAGACATCACTCCTGGGAGGTGGTCGGGTTGACGGAGTGTCGGGCATTGTTGGGGAAGGTTGGTGTAGTCCTCCCCGCCTGTTTCTGTACCAATTGGCCTAGTAGTAAAATAGACTACGTAACCTGGGGCCCCTTGTTTGAGAGAGATTAACTTTGTTCGGAAGTTGAATCTCAGCCGTGTTGGATGTGATGGATTTTAGTTTATCTTATCCTGGAGCGTTCCAGTGATTGGTGTGGGTGATGAGAATAGTCTACAAGTTATGTAGGTTCTTATGAGAGGCAGAGAAGTTTATCTGCTGAGGAGGATGTGTTTATTGGAAGTATTGTGGTGTTTGTACTTAGACATTTCTGTTTAAGAAATACTGGGATTTGCTCCTTTTTGAATATGTTTTGATACAGGTATGAGGATGTCATGCTGTGGGCCAGTACGATTTGTGTGCACTCCTGAGGGAGGCTGAGAAATGATTATATCCTTGTTGAGATGTATTCATATGTTGTTGCTTGTGAAAAATTTCATGCCATAAAATTTTTCTCGAGGAAGGGAGGAATGTGACGAGATGACCTTTCCCCCCTCCCCGGTCTATTATTATTGTTTGAGATCCTGTATCTGCCGAGCCATAGTACTTAGCGACTTCTCTGCCAAAGCCGGTGTTAGGTCAGAAATGACTCCCTGTTGTGTGGTGACTTGGTGTGAGACATGAACCACGTTTGTGCTGATGGTTGAAGGGTAAGAGAAGGTTCGTTGAACTTGACTAATTTAGAATTGATTGTTTCTCCAGTGGAGATATCACTTCAACCAATCTACTGACAGCACCCCAGAGGACTGACTAATGGTCATGGCTAGTTAGAATGAGCAATCGGAAGTGTGCTCATAGACTGATATATATATAATTTGTCAATTTGTCTCTCTCTCTTTCTCTCTCTCTCTCTCTCTCTCTCTCACTTTCATTCTCATTCTCTCTCCTTCTCTCTCTCTCTCCCTCTCTCTCCTGTCTGCTTGTGGGTGGCAGCAAGCAGTGGGTGAGGGAAGCAGTGAGGATGCCAGGGCTGGGATGGTGGGTGAAAGGAGCACTAGAGAAGGACAGGAGAAATGCTGCCTTCTGCCATATGTGTTACTGAGAAGAGTGCCCGAGACTGGCTGTGGGTTTGTAGAGGGAGAGCAGTGCAAGTCTGGGGTAGACCTGTGCTTGTGGGTGGCAGCAAGCAGTGGGTGAGGGAAGCAGTGAGGGTGCCAGGGCTGGGATGGAAGTTGAGAAGTGCAAGAGAGGTGGACAGGGTAAATGCAGTCTGCTTCACTATGTCCCATTTGAAAGACGGCCCAAGACTGGGTCTGGGTTTGCACAGGGAGAGCAGTGCGTGGGAAGAGGTGGCTGAGAGGGAGCAGGCAGTGCATGCACAGGTGAGTGTGGACAAAGCAGGTGATCTTTTGAGTCAGTGGAGGAGGCAGGAGGAAGAGGGGAGAGATGTGAAGTGGGATGGTGTGGGGCAGCCCCTATCTTCTTACAAGATGGAGGTGAATGCTGGGTCTTGTGAAGAGAGAAGTGTGACAAGGCTGGGTGAAGGGGAGAGGCACATGGAATTCGTATTAGTAAATGCAATTGTTCATTCTGTGCAAGGTTGATCTGTGGTGTACGCTTTGCAGGAGAATTTGGCCAGTAGTGAGGTATTTAACCAGGGGTTTTATGGAAATGTGGAAGGGTCATTTTATGCTTGAACAGTGAAGGATTTGTGATTTGTGCAGCCACTGTGGAAGGTTGGTGAAATGTTGACGATATTGTGTTTTGACAGAGTGTTGATTTGTGTGTTGGCGGAGGAGTGATGGTCATTAGTGTTTGGACAATATAGGGTTTGTGGTTCATGCAGTGGCTGTGAAGAGGTTATGGTTTGTGGAGTGACAGTGGAAGTTTGAAGATTTGTGCTTTGATGGGGGGATGTTAATGTGTGCTTTAGAGGAGAAGTGTTGGTGATTTGTGCTTTGACGGGGGATTCTAGTTGTGCTTTGGAGGAGAAGTGTTGGTGATTTGACGGAGGAATGTTGATTTGTTTTGGCAGAGGGGGACTGAATTGTGCTTTGGCGGAGGAGTGTTGGGAATTTGTGCTTGGACGGTGGAGTGTCTTATGAAATTGTTGATTTGTTATCTGCTGTGTTTGTTTTAACTCTGGATGGTGGCTGTGGGGGATATATCAGTATGCGTTTAGTTAACTACTCACTGTACTTGGCCATGACAGTGTGTGTGTGTGTGTCTATGTGTGTGTGTGTGTGTGTGTTTGCGAGAGAGAACGAACAATATTTTTATTCTGTAGGCCACCTGCCCATTACAGTACAAAAATTCGTGTTTCTTGTTACCCAAGAGTGTGTTGTGAATTAGCACAGCTGGTTTACAGTAAAACAAAGATGATTTGAATATGGTGGACAATAAACTGCAGTAAGTAAAGACATGTTGATAATGGATGTAACATCAATGAAGATGGTGGTGCTGAGGATGATATTGATGTTCCTGCTACTCCTTCTTCTGATGGTGACGATAATGTTGCAGTTTGTGATGTAATGATGGTGATGCTATGGTGATGGTGATGAAGACAAAAATAAATATGGGTCCTTTTTCATAGGATGAATATGGTGATGCTGTGAATATTAATGGTGACAAATGTGTGACTTGTTTTGTTTGCCTTAATATCTGTGAGATAGACTGGTGATGGTGGTGGGTGTGATAATGATGGTGGTGGTCCCAATGATGCAGAAATGTAGTAATTATAGTGATGATGTTGCTGTTGGTGTTGCCTTGGTGTGATTGTGGTGAGGCTACTTAAAATGACAAATATGTGACTTGCCATGGTTAATGCCAAATGTGATTAATGATGTTTGCTTTAATGACAATGAATGGTGGTGAGGATACTTATGATAATGATGATTATTAATATGTGACCTATCATAAATCATGTTGATGAGGGATGTAACAACAGTGATAATGATAGTTGTGCTGATGGTAATGCTGATATTGCTGCTGCTGTTGCTCCTGAATGTTGGTGGTGTTTGTGTTGCATTGAAAGCTTGCTATATTGCTGATAATGCTTATGTTGTGGGAAATAACAATTTATGTTTAGCTTATTCAAGCATACAGTATTGGTCAATGTTATTCATTAATAAAGTCCTTTTGATGTGTAATAAGCTGATTAATAAATTGAAGATGAAGCACATTCTGGTTGTCATGTCTTTTTCCATCAGCATGTTAGAGTTTTTTTCTGCAGTGTGATAATGCTGCCTTACATTTACAATGATAAATATGCTGCTTAACAGTATCAGCCTCATACATTGATAACAACAAAGAAATAAAGCACCCAAGGGATGACAGTTACATGACTTCTATAGGGATGTTGAGGTGGCATGGATGTTGCTTGTTCTTACCTGTGTGCTACTTCTGTCAACACATGGGGAGACGAGTAAAGCACAGGATGAAAAAACTTAAACTATGCAGAATTAAAAAATACAAGAAGCAAAGTGAAAAGAACACTTGGACAAAAAGGGAATGTAAGATGAATTCTGCCAAGACATCCACTGTGGACCAGTCAGCTCCACTCAATATATAATAATAATAATAATAATAATTTATTATACTTATAAAGCGCCTTTCCCAAGGTTCTAAGCGCGTAACATACATATACAAAATAAACATACAACACACAGTCTATACATTTAGTCATCCAGTCATAGTCAAACACATGCATTCAGATGTACACAGTCAGACTGACAATATACTATACAAATATTTACACAGTCTATGTCAAGATGTACGTGGGGGTAGAGGAGGGGGGGGGGGGGGGGGTTGCGGCAGGATTCTAACGAATTCACAAGTAATATTGCTGAAAAAGGTAGGTTTTGAGGTTGGATTTGAAGGAAGAGATGGAGGTAGAGTGTCGGATATTGTGAGGGAGAGAATTCCACAGTTGAGGGCCATAGTATGAGAAAGAGCGAAAGCCATGAGTTCTGCGCTTGAAGCGACCTTGGCAGAGGAGTCTGGTGTCAGCAGAAGAGCGGAGTGAGCGAGAAGGGGTGTACAGAGAGACCAGATCAGAGAGATAGGCAGGTGCAGATTCAGAGATGATGTTGTAGCAGAGACATGCAGTCTTATACTTGATACGTTCAGAAACAGGCAGCCAGTGGAGATCTTTCATGAGAGGAGTGCAGGGTTGTCGGTGACGCGCTCTAAAAATGAGGCGGGCGGCACAGTGTTGGACTTTCTGCAGAGGTTGGAGAGTAGAGTCAGGGCAGCCTATCAAAAGAGAGTTGCAATAATCTAATCTGGACAGAATGCAGGAAGTGACCAGAGTTTTAGTAGCATCTACTGTGAGAAATTTTCTGATAGAACTAATTCTTCTGATCTGGAAGTAGCAGGTCTGACATACTGCTGCTATCCTTTTTGTTGCATCATCTGAGTTATAAAGGGAACTTATTCTTTTGATGCTGTACACTAATCTGCATTCTCTTTTAAATCCCACCAAACACATAATAGATTAGGAGTTTATGCAGTGATAAGTATTATTTATCATTAATAAAGTCCTTTTGATGTGTAATAAGCTGATTAATAAATTGAAGATGAAGCACATTCTGGTTGTCATGTCTTTTTCCATCAGCATGTTAGAGTTTTTTTCTGCAGTGTGATAATGCTGCCTTACATTTACAATGATAAATATGCTGCTTAACACTATCAGCCTCATACATTGATAACAACAAAGAAATAAAGCACCCAAGGGATGACAGTTACATGACTTCCATAGGGATGTTGAGGTGGCATGGATGTTGCTTGTTCTTACCTGTGTGCTACTTCTGTCAACACATGGGGAGACGAGTAAAGCACAGGATGAAAAAACTTAAACTATGCAGAATTAAAAAATACAAGAAGCAAAGTGAAAAGAACACTTGGACAAAAAAGGAATGTAAGATGAATTCTGCCAAGACATCCACTGTGGACCAGTCAGCTCCACTCAATATATTATAATAATAATAATAATAATTTATTATACTTATAAAGCGACTTTCCCAAGGTTCTAAGCGCGTAACATATATACATACATATACAAAATAAACATACAACACACAGTCTATACATTTAGTCATCCAGTCATAGTCAAACACATGCATTCAGATGTACACAGTCAGACTGACAATATACTATACAAATATTTACACAGATGTCAAGATGTACGTGGGGGTAGAGGAGGGGGGAGGGGGGGGGGGGTTGCGGCAGGATTCTAACGAATTCACAAGTAATATTGCTGAAAAAGGTAGGTTTTGAGGTTGGATTTGAAGGAAGAGATGGAGGTAGAGTGTCGGATATTGTGAGGGAGAGAATTCCACAGTTGAGGGCCATAGTATGAGAAAGAGCGAAAGCCATGAGTTCTGCGCTTGAAGCGACCTTGGCGGAGGAGTCTGGTGTCAGCAGAAGAGCGGAGTGAGCGAGAAGGGGTGTACAGAGAGACCAGATCAGAGAGATAGGCAGGTGCAGATTCAGAGATGATGTTGTAGCAGAGACATGCAGTCTTATACTTGATACGTTCAGAAACAGGCAGCCAGTGGAGATCTTTCATGAGAGGAGTGCAGGGTTGTCGGTGACGCGCTCTAAAAATGAGGCGGGCGGCACAGTGTTGGACTTTCTGCAGAGGTTGGAGAGTAGAGTCAGGGCAGCCTATCAAAAGAGAGTTGCAATAATCTAATCTGGACAGAATGCAGGAAGTGACCAGAGTTTTAGTAGCATCTACTGTGAGAAATTTTCTGATAGAACTAATTCTTCTGATCTGGAAGTAGCAGGTCTGACATACTGCTGCTATCCTTTTTGTTGCATCATCTGAGTTATAAAGGGAACTTATTCTTTTGATGCTGTACACTAATCTGCATTCTCTTTTAAATCCCACCAAACACATAATAGATTAGGAGTTTATGCAGTGATAAGTATTATTTATTTCAGTGTATCCATGTCAAGTGAGCAATATTGCGCATGCTTTCATGAGTGTGTTCATTAGCTGCATGTGTGCATGTGCAAAATTGCACGCTCTTATGTATGGATGCACATCAATAGTTAATGAATATTGCTACATTTTTCATATTGAGTAGTGCGTCGAAATCGAATCAAGTCAAAAGTTGAGCTACAGAGTTGTACTATACTAGACAGCTTCTCGTTTAACTGTGTAGTTCGGACAGAAAACTGTTCGCATATGCTTTATCTACTCTCAGGATAAGTTCCTGAGCTAAGTGTTCGCCCAGTCAAAGATATGCCCGGTTAGAACTGTCTTAATGAGTGATATCAGACGCATCGACCTGTACATGCAGACAATGGGGATGAACGAACAAACGAATGCATTAATAAATACATAATGACCGACAGAACGAATGAATGAATGAACGAACGAATGGAGCTTTACTGCTTATTAGCCTATGACGGCTAGTTAAGACCAATAAAAAGAACATTTAACTGGAGCAAATGAGACTAAGAGCGAGTCAAGCCTTGATGCCCATAGTTTAAATTTTTTCAC
>JAWQFJ010001859.1:112500-145000 GCA_034096865.1 Theodoxus fluviatilis | reverse complement strand
ACCTGTCGCTATATGTATACGTTTCTTGCAGTTGCGGAATGTGTGCTCCGTCGCAGATGCTGTGAAGACGGTGTATGCAACACACCTGAATGCAAACAAAAACTTTCACACACGTCTAATTTTCGGAATCGAGCTGTGCATTTTCAGCCAGTGCAAAACAGTTCCTGTCCTTGTCGTACTGATGGCGATTTCTCTTGACAACACGACACCACTGATGCTCTGTCCGAGTCCTTCTCAGGAGAAAGTTGCAGTCTCTTTTGTACGGGAGGCTGTGTCTGTGTGTGTGCGTGTGTGTGTGTGTGTGTGTGTATGTGTGTGTGTGTGTGTGTGTGTGTGTATGTGTGTGTGTGTGTGTGTGTGTGTGTGCGTGTGTGTGTGTAAGGTAAAGGTAAAGATGCTCTTTTTTATATTGCAACTTTTCCACCCATTGCTGAATGCTCAAACCGCACACATTTACCTTCTGGTCATCAGGCTACCTTTTGTTATCATTCCAACACCGTCTCAACTCCCTGGGACGCATGCAACCAGGCTACGGATGAACGCGCCTATGTTATCTCTCACAATTTTCCAACTCAGCCCTCACAAATACTCGTTTTACTCCTGGGTGGAGAGAAACAATGTGAGTTAAGCCCCTTGCTCAAAAATGCAACTCTTGGAATCCGCGCAGCTTCGAACGCCACACCCCCTGGCCGCAAGCGACTGCAGGTTCAGCGCACTGACCACTCGGCCACAGAGCCCCACGTATGTGTGTCTGTGTGTGTGTGTGTGTGTGTGTGTGTCTGTGTGTGTGTGTGTGTGTGTGTGTGTCTGTGTGTGTGTGTGTGTGTGTGTGTGTGTAACGGCTGATGTGAAGCGTCTAGTGTGTTGGCGTAGTGGTAGGTGCTTTTGCACCTCTCGCTTTCAGCCCTCACCGCTGGCTAGCAGCCGATGCGAAATGCAGAGCCGAATTCGTGAATCTCTTTCTGCCAGTACAGAGCCTATTCATCATCAAACCCTATGTAGTGCCTCCTCGTGGGGGACACACGGAAACTGGGCACCGTATGGCCCCAGCGTGAACTAATAGGGACTCGAAGGAGGTTTGGCCCCTAGACGTGCAGTGTCCTGGCACTCACGAACTAAACCTCCAGATACGGGTGAATAGTACCACTGCCTTATAGGTACCTTCGGGAGAAGGAAAGGATATGGGAGTAAACCCAGACAGAAAATCCGGAGTGGACTACTGTCATCCTTCCGGCAACACCTGCAGCGAAGTCAAAGCCAGATGTCGTGCTCTGCACTCTTCTGGACAACATTGTCAAGGCCAAGATTACTCCTGTGCAAGGATTCTCGCACTCAAAATTGTTCCCGCACAAATTCGGAACGCAATTCTTCACAGACCTGACAATCCAAGTCTTGCGGCGATGGCCACGTGGAGAAGCAACAGTTGGAGGTTACAGCTGAAGTTGTTGTCACAAACCTGCACGTAGGCGGCCATTGGGCCAGTGGTCGTCCTACTCCTGAACCGAGGGCAACAGGAAAGTCCGGCAGCACCCAAGGCGACTGGGCAGCCTTTTTAGGACAGCACTGCCCACCCTCATATGAACGAGGAGGCTAGAAAAGGTGCCCCAAACAAATGCTTGCCCTCAAAGAGACATGCTAACTTTTGGAAATTGGAATGTCAGAACACTACAGGACAGGGCTGGCACCACCAGACCTGAGCGAAGAACATTTCTTGTAGCCAGGGAACTGTAGCGTTACGGAGTTGACATTGCTACGCTTAGCGAACCCCGACTTGCCGAGAGAGTTCCTGAAGGGAGGAGGGAGGAAGACACACATTCTTCTGGATGGGGAGACCCCAAGCCGAAGATAGGATCCACTTGTTCTTTTGTTGGCTTAAAAAAAAACTTTTTAAAGTTAAAAGACCTTATAATTCATTATGAATCACTAATGAATAAATGACTGAAGTTTTATGACCCATCAGCTTTTGTAATGTATGTAAGGCCATTGACCATGAACAGTCAGTAGAGATAGTTACAATGAAAGCAAGACATGATTTTTCTGACAAAGCATGTAGGGAGGTATGGTGGGTTTATTCTTACCCCAATCCAAAGGGGAAATTGCTAATGAAGGAAGATTGATGTAGAAATGATTTTTGTATGATGTTTAAATAAATGTTAGTATATTTGTTATCTTTTTCCCCCCACTTACATTTTTTAAAGACAAAATATCACAATAGTTCCACGTTTGAACAGTCTTGTACCTTCTTGTATTCTTCATCCTATTTCACTTCCTTTTTGTTTTCATATTGTTTACTCTTTCTTAACCCGGTCACTGTTGTCTTTCACTACTCCTTTTTATAACCTCTTTCCTTTCTTCCTTTTTCTTCCTTTTTACATTTTCTCCCTCCTTCCTTCTGTCCTTCTTTCCTTCCTTTCCTTCTGTCCATCTTTCCTTCCCTTCCTTCTGTCCTTCTTTCCTTCTTTCCTTCTTTTCCTTCTGTCCTTCTTTCCTTCTGTCCTTCTGTTCTTCTTTCCTTTTGTCCTTCTGTCCTTCTTTCCTTCTGTCCTTCTGTCCTTCTTTCCTTCTGTCCTTCTTTCCTTCTGTCCTTCTGTTCTTCTTTCCTTCTGTCCTTTTGTTCTTCTTTCCTTCTGTCCTTCTGTCCTTCTGTCCTTCTTTCCTTCTCTCCTTCTTTTCTTCTTTCCTCCTTTCCTTCTGTCCTTCTTTCCTTCTGTCCTTCTTTCCTTCTGTCCTTCTTTCCTTCTCTCCTTCTTTTCTTCTTTCCTCCTTTCCTTCTGTCCTTCTGTCATTCTGTCCTTCTTTCCTTCTGTCCTTCTTTCCTTCTTTCCTTCTGTCCTTCTTTCCTTCTTTCATTCTGTCCTTCTTTCCTTATGTCCTTCTGTCCTTCTTTCCTTCTGTCCTTCTTTCCTTCTGTCCTTCTTTCCTTCTGTTCTTCTTTCCTTCTGTCCTTCTTTCCTTCTCTCCTTCTTTCCTTCCCTTTCTTCTGTCCTTCTTTCCTTCCCTTTCTTCTGTCCTTCTTTCCTTCTGTCCTTCTTTCCTTCTGTTCTTCTTTCCTTCTGTCCTTCTTTCCTTCTGTCCTTCTTTCCTTCCCTTCCTTCGGTTCTTCTTTTCTTCTGTTTTTCTTTCCTTCTCTCCTTCTTTCCTTCTGTCCTTCTTTCCTTCTGTCCTTCTTTCCTTCTGTCCTTCTGTTCTTCTTTCCTTCTCTCCTTCTGTCCTTCCCTTCCTTCTGTCCTTCTTTTCTTCTTTCTTTCCTTCTGTCCTTCTTTCCTTCTTTCCTTCTGACCTTCTTTCCCTCTGACCTTCTTTCCCTCCTTTCCTTCTCTCCTTTCCTTTCCTTCCTTCTCTCCTTCTTTCCCTCCTTTCCTCCCTCCTCTGTTATGGATTATCTTCCTGTTCATCTTCTCATTTTAGTGTTTTGTAATCTCGGGCTTGAGATTTGTAGTTTTGGGTTGTTTTGTCTCTTGCTTGTTGTATTTCATTCATAGTCACGGCCTTATAATGGACTCGACCTGTTTTGTTCTCTCCCTCAGTGCAAGCAGAGGAGCTCAGCAGCTGCAAGGTAAATCTTCAATCCAAGGAGGGACAGAGCTTTTGCAAAGTCTGTGTAGGCTTCTGTTTGATGATGCTCCTGAAATTCAGATAGTGCAAGGGCTTTCTAAGAGATAACAAATATGGTCAGAAAGCATTCTATGAAAGCTACTTCAGAGAATGTATCTATTGGACAGCCTACCATAATGAGAAAGCATGAAAAGATTTTTAAAGTATGTGTAGAGCTGTGATTATGGCTTTTGTTTTGTAAGTGACTGCATCTGTGATGCCTATTGGTTTGAACTTCAGGACATGGAAGAGATGGCTAAAGATAACTTGGTCTGAAGACATTGCCACCATGAGATCTTGTGCTGACATCTGTCAGCTGTAGCACTGTTGTTCTCTATATGGATACTTATGGTGGAGCCAGATGGATTTCCCTCCCTATTACTTAACAATATGTGTCCTCTGTTTACTGCAGGAGGAAGTCACAATGCAGTTCAATGCAACACATGTAGACAAAATGGACTTCTTTGGAAAGTCAGATCCATACCTGGTATTCCACCGAGCCAACGAAGACAACAGGTGAAATGGCATTTTGTGGAATATGTGGTCTCTGCCGGTTTTATATTTGGGTATTTAGTCTCTGTGTGAACTTGTCAGCTCAGCATTCATTGTCAAGTAAAAACAGGAAGGCCCAGAACAACTGCAGAAAGACCAGCAACATGCAATTTACTCCAGATTCTTGTCTGCTGAAAATTACAGGTTGCATAGTATTCAAGGCTAAATTGTTGCTGTAAATTCCTGCTTGATAGAATTAGTAAGCATCCTTTTTTCAGTTCTTAGATTTTCTACTTATAGAAATTGTGTGATCTCCCAAGCAGAGTATTTCTGCCTTGAGTGGATTTCCATTGGATGAATGAGTTGTGTGAAATGTGGAACTATCAGATTAAATAGTGCAGACAAGGGTTTTAAAATGTTTCAAAGCATGCATTTCCCTTTTATTCATTCCAGTTTTTCATGGTGTTAATTGTCTTCTGCAGCTTCACAGTGGTCCACCAGACAGAGGTCATCAAGAACACCCTGGACCCCACTTGGCAGCCCTTCACCATGAGTGTCCGCTCTCTCTGCAATGGTGATTACGACAGGTATGCTGACTTTTGACTGCCCTCAAAGTTTCTTAATAAATCAATGGAATTTCAATAAGAAAAAATATTTAATGACACTATTTTTTAATAATTTATGACCGGAATTTTTTCAGACATATTTTTAAGAAACAATTAAATTCGACCTCTGTAATCAGATGCCTCCTTTGTCATACTGCATTTTCTTTTCTTTTTTTCATCCTTTTTTGTAAGGACAAATTAGAGGGCCCTGTGCACTGCATTGTCATTTGTATCATACATGTATTTCTATACATGCAAAGTTGTATGTTTAGCACTGAAGTATTTAGAGCTAGTTTCAGTCTGCATTATATTTGTCTATGCTTTGTTCATCAGTCTTCACTTTGCTTAGGTCATACAAGCCTGTCATGAGATAATTGTACTTTTTTGGGGGGAAAATGTCTTTCAGATTTTTAAAAAAGTTTTCTTTTTTCTCTCCCCCCATTTGATATCTGAATGGGAGTGGAGACTGTAAAAAAATATTTTTCTTCTAGTCTTGTCACTTGTTTGACATTGATTTTCAGATAGAGTATGTTTCTTCCATTTATCCCTCCAGGTTTACTGGAGGTCCTACAGACTTTATCTGTCTGTCTGTCTGTCTGTGTGTGTGTGTGTCTGCCTGTCTGTCCCGACTTAACGGCTGATATCTCAAAAACTACTCGACGGATTTCCTTGACATTTTGCACACTTACTGGAAGTTAGGTCCGATTGAATTTATCAAATTTTCAGAATCGAGGTTTGAAAAGAAAGTGATTTTTTAAGGTCGTAAACTCGAAAGCACCTCCCTAAAATGTCAATTGATGAAATGGCGAAATGCAAAATGTGTGACGTCATCAATATCGTGACGTAATTTTATCTGTATGTCTGTCTCTCTGTCCCGACTTAACGGCTGATTTCTCAAAAACTACTGGACGGATTTCCTTGATATTTTGCACACTTACTGGAAGTTAGGTCCGATTGAATGTATCAAATTTTCAGAATTGAGGTTTGAAAAGAAAGTGATTTATTTAGGTCGTAAACTCGAAAACATCCCCCCTGAAATGTCAGTTGACGGAATGGCGATAATATTTCACCTTTTCCTTCACTCCCGTCACCAGCAGCGTTTCTCCCATGCTGTACGAGCGCTCACCAATTACATAAATAGTTTTCGTGATCCTCCCCAGAATAAAAAAATCGTCTTTGCTTAAAAAATTACCATTTTACAGTCAAAATTGTCCACCCGCGCGGCCGGTCCGAACCTTCGAACAGCCACTCTGTCTGAGCGCAACAACTTGGTAGTCTGTTCGCGTGGCCTAATGGCAGTGAATCAATATTAAATCTTAGACCTTGAGTATCCTAAAATGCACAAGACCACTCAAATTTCATGAACTATCATCCATTTTTCTACAATTTACAGTGCAAAATATGAAGCGAGGGAGTTTACGGAAAAGTACGTTATAATTGCTTTACAAACACGTAGCAACGTCAGTTGCCGAATGGCTCAGATGGTAAAGCGTTGGACTATTGTAACGTTAGGTCATGCGTGAACGGGTTCGAATCCGCGCTGAAACTTTTTTCCCCCTCTTTTTTCGAGAGGTTGCTGGTTCCAACCCGACCTGTTTTTGTGTTTTTTGTGTGTTTTTCCCCCTCTTTTCTCGAGAGGTTGCGGGTTCAAACCCGATATTTTTTTGTGTGTGCCAAAACCTGGAGGTTCAGCGCCAGCGGTTTTTATTGATGAATGTGCTTGCCTCTGTGTGTGTGTGTGTGTGTGTGTGTGTGTATGTGTGTGTGCATGTGTGTGTGCATGTGTTTGTGTATCTGTGTGCATGCAAATGTGTGTGTATGTGTTCCCATGCATGTGCACATGCACACGTAGATACACATGACTTGGGTATGAAATTATGTGAAAAGTCTTCACATATAGATTTGGTTAATTCAGTGCTATTTTCTTGGAGTGAAAGAGACAAAATATCTGGGCTGTGAAACTTGGCTGACTGCTGCTGCTGTTGTGTTTCAGGTCCGTCAAGATTGAATGTTATGACTGGGACAGCGGTGGAGGGTGAGTATTCCATGGAAACTATGTGCTGCCAGATTTGAAATTGATTTTTAAAACTAATTCAAGACGCAGTAATTTTAGTGTTTCTTTTCCCTGTAATCACAAGAAAATATGCATATTTTGAAAATTTGAATTAAAAAACTACTAAAACTATAAAATTAAGTCTAGCTCTCTGAAATCGATGAACGTATGCATCGTCTATGACTATTTTCAGCATAAATGAGTTCATTAGCCTTTTTAGGCGATTTCAGGCCTCACGTTCTTATCTCTAGACTAGAGTAAGACTTTGAATTTATCAAAAATTAGATTATCATTGAAGAAGGCCAAAGACAAATACCTAAAGTAAATTACAGAATAAGTTAGTTACAGTTGAAAACATAAAGCAGAATCTTATTAAAGAAATATAATCACAGCTTATGCATTAAAAAAGAAAATTCTCAAAGACTGTTGGTCTCACTCCTCAAATGGGCAAGTCAGGGGCACTCCACCAGAATGTGCTGGGCAGGGATTGTGCACTGGCTGGCACTCCACCAGAATGTGCTGGGCAGGGATTGTGCACTGGCTGGCACTCCACCAGAATGTGCTGGGCAGGGATTGTGCACTGGCTGGCACTCCACCAGAATGTGCTGGGCAGGGATTGTGCACTGGCTGGCACTCCACCAGAATGTGCTGGGCAGGGACTGTGCACTGGCTGGCACTCCACCAGAATGTGCTGGGCAGGGATTGTGCACTGGCTGGCACTCCACCAGAATGTGCTGGGCAGGGATTGTGCACTGGCTGGCACTCCACCAGAATGTGCTGGGCAGGGACTGTGCACTGGCTGGCACTCCACCAGAATGTGCTGGGCAGGGATTGTGCACTGGCTGGCACTCCACCAGAATGTGCTGGGCAGGGATTGTGCACTGGCTGGCACTCCACCAGAATGTGCTGGGCAGGGATTGTGCACTGGCTGGCACAGCACTCTGGCGGAGGCTCTGCTAGCAACAAAAAGTGGGTCAGGATGAAATGGCCAATCCAAGATTTGCAGAACACAAATTCATCTCTTCTGGAAAGTGAGGGGAGGTATACATGTATTGCTCAACCTCCGGGTAGGAAACACTCCACGCAGTTAGTGCTGAGCTCTGCCATCCCAGTTGTTGCCATGTCTGTGGGCTGGTTGCAGGCACGACTACATTGGGGAGTGCATGACCAACCTTCGAGAGCTGAGCAGAGGACCTGGCCAGACAAATGTCTACCCTGTAAGTGAGATCTGCCTTCCTCCCTCCATGGGGGCCATTTTCTCCTTTCCTTCACCACTGTGTCTGCGTGTGTAAAAGCTGACTACTGGCATTGCATCTCTGATTCTTCCTTTGGCTCCCCTGTGCTGCTTCTTTCAGCTCTCGTTGTACAACAGACTCGTCCCATTTCATCATCCCTCATTGTTTTTTTACCCTGAGTTGTTCCTATGACATTCCTCATTTGTAAGGCCATCTTTTGTCTCTACCCACTTCCATGACAACTAAAAAAAATTGTTTAAACATCCTGCCCTGCTGAAGTTCTGCATGCTGTGTCAGTCAGATTGTTCTCACCTTCACTTCTGCTTCCTTCATTTTTCTTAACATTAGGTTTTTCTTCTGATATTTCCCTCCTCCCTGTTTCTCTGAGTTTTTAACTTTCTAATATCTTAGTTCCTCTTTTGGTCTCATTTATTCTCACCCAACCACCAGTCTATCTGCCTATTTGTCAGTCTCTGTATCTCTCTTTGTCTGCCTGTATGTGTGTGTGTATGTGTGTGTGTGTGTGTGTGTTTTGGTTTGTTTGCATGTGTGTCTATATTTGTCCATCTGTCTGTATCTGTCCATCCTGTCATCCATCTAATCTTTCATCCATATGTTTGTCCATCTGTCTTTCTTGTGTGTTTATATATTCCCCCAGCTCACACAGCACACTGTGGCAAAGCACTTTATTGGTTAGGGAAAGAAAGGTGTAACTTTGTACTTCAACATTTGAGTAATTCCAAGGAAACCCCAGGAGGACTGGAAGTTTAGTTTTTGCTGTAAGAGAGGAAAAAATGCAAGTTCTTGCTGAGCATTTGGCAGGATGGAGCAGATGCTGATGGTGCTCCTTCAGTACTGTGTGTCTTCCTTTCCAGCTAATCAACCCCAAGAAAAAAGCAAAGAAGAAAAGTTACAAGAATTCCGGAGAGGTGAGGACATTTAATAAGCATGTTATTGCTCTATGTTTGTTTTCCATCAACTTGATTGAATTGTATTTACTGCAACACTGTCATGATTTTCAAAACTGGAAAAAACTGTATGTTTCATTACTCTTTTCTTCTTCTTTTTTCCTGTTGAAAAATCTTGCATTCTTGTGATTAGTATTTATGCCTATGAAAATAAGCTAAAATGTTATGTTACAAATTTGCATTTGTATTCACCATGCATTTTTAAGGTGACTTCTCATTTACCAGTGTTGATTTGGTTCAGTTTTACCTGTGTTTGACCTGTTACAGTAAATAAAAAAAGTATGCATTCACTGCTTGCTTTCAGCTTCACTTAATGAAGTATCAAATCAGGAAATGCTTCTCATTCCTTGATTACATCAAGGGAGGGTAAGAACACCTTGATTCTTTAGTGGCATTTATTCAAATGTGCACTCTTGTATCTGGAAATGTGACCCTCCATCACAAAATGAGTCACTCGTTGCATTTTGAACATTTTGAGATATGTATGTTTTCAAAAGGAGCACACAACAAGCTTTTCAATGGTGCATGAAAATATGACTACCCTACACGATTTCACGTGACTTTGAAGATCAACACCCTAAAAATACGCTTTTTGGAGAAAAACGCATTTTATGTTTACATACATTATTCCCCCTTTTTTCCTTAGCAACCCTTATTCTAGACTCATGAAATTTGCCACAGAGATGAAGCTTTGGTTGGCAGCCTAGGGTATTCCCCTGTCGATCTGTTGCAGTGGTGGCTACGAAACTGAGAAAATGCTTGATGTTGACGACCGGTTAGCAGACGTTTTCTTGTAAATGATTTACCACCACACCAAAAAAAATCATAAAACATACTCTTACACGTTGATTTCAAACACAAAACTCACTCATACAATGAAGAAGGGACTAGAAAAGCCAAAAAAACAAAAATCTCAAAGTCGACCACTACAACCCACACCTTCTTTGTGGGCCGTTTGCGCAAAATGACTCGACTGCACAACCGACTCATTTAGTGATGGAGGGTCACAAATATGATGTGTATCACATTAATCCTGTACTTTTCTGTACTCAAATGCAGAGAGCATCTTATGATATTGTGTTTTCTATTAGATAATAAGAATTTGATTAAAATGCATTGTGAACTGTTATGATTTATGGAATGATTCCTATACAAAATGTCTGTTAACTGTGAATATCAGATATGATAAATTTTCTCAATAAATTGTCCTTTGAAAGTTCTGAGTACATAAAGAGTAAATAAAAAGGAGAAAATGATATCTAATCAATGCAGTGCACAATACAGAAGATAATTGCCTCACCATTGATGTATGAAATTGTAGATTTTGTTTCCCTTCATAATTCAGATCACATTCCTTATATACTAAGTGGAATTTTGTTTATTGCCCAGTAACTTATCACAAACACATGCATGCACACACACACACACACACACACACACACACACACACACACACACACACACACACACACACACACACACACACACACACACACACACACACACACACACACACACACACACACACACACACACACACACACACACACACACACATACACACACACAAACACACACACCATATAACTTCATGATACAGAGCCAGATACCCTGCCTGGGACTGACACAAAATGTTGTGGATGTCAGGCTGCAAATACATAAATGAGTAAAAAGAAGTACATAAAATAGATATAAATGATATGAAATATATAATGAAATATGAATACTAGATGATATAAGTAAAATTTATGAAATAAAGATATGGATAGATATAACTGTAAAATTGTAAAATAGAGAGAGATATATATATATATATATATATATATATATATATATTGGTTGCGAAAAGCAAATATATTGTTCCTGAGGTGGACCTCTCACCATGGCAGAAATTCCAACCGGGTTGTGTTACAGAATGCAGATGAGCTTCACAGTGGCCATCGACTTCACAGCCTCCAACGGCAACCCTCGACACCCAGCCTCCCTGCACTTCATTGACTCCCACAGCCTGAACCAGTATGCCATGGCCATCCAGGCTGTGGGGGAAATCATTCAGGACTATGACAGGTGTGTGTATGTGTGTGTATGTATGTGTGTGTGTATGTATATGTGTGTGTATATATGTGTGTGTGTATGTGTGTGTATATGAGTGTGTGTGTGTGCACATATGTGTGTGTGTATGTGTGTGTAGGCGTGCACATGTGTGTGTGCATGTGAGTGTGTGTATGTGTGTGAGTGTATGTGTGTGTGTGTGTATGTGTGTGTGCACATGTGTGTGTTTGTGTGCACGTGTGTGTGTGCACATGTGTGTGTGTGTGTTTGCACATGTGTGTGTATGTATATGTGTGTGTGTATATATGTGTGTGTATGTGTGTGTGTATGTGTGTGTGCATGTGTATGTGTATGTGTGTGTAGGTGTGCACATGTGTGTGTGCATGTGTGTGTGTATGTGTGTGAGTATATGTGTGTATGTATGTGTGCACATGTGTGTGTTTGTGTGCACGTGTGTGTGTGCACATGTGTGTGTGTGTGTGTGTGTGTGTGTGTGTGTGTGTGTGTGTGTTTATGCATGCATGCATTTGTATTTGTTAAAAAAGAGAGACTGACAGACAAACAGACAGACAGGCAGACAGATACACAGACAGACAGACACACAGACAGGCACACAAACAGACACACAGGCACACAGACAGGTAGATAGTGAGTGGGTGATTGGGAGAGACAAAGAGAGAAAGGTGTGGAAGTGATTACAAGTCTTCTCATTTGAAATCAGTCATGGCATTGTCTGTAATGCATTGTGTTGGTTTTCCTATTGCAGTGACAAGATGTTCCCAGTCCTGGGATTTGGTGCTAGACTGCCAGATGGCTCGGTGTCCCATGAGTTTGCCCTGGTGAGTCTTGGCTTTCCCAGTGTAGCGACAGCGCTCGGTGTCCCATGAGTTTCCCCTGGTGAGTTGGCTTTCCCAGTGTAGCGACAGCGCTCGGTGTCCCATGAGTTTCCCCTGGTGAGTCTTGGCTTTCCCAGTGTAGCGACAGCGCTCGGTGTCCCATGAGTTTCCCCTGGTGAGTGTTAGCTTTCCCAGTGTAGCGACAGCGCTCGGTGTCCCATGAGTTTCCCCTGGTGAGTCTTGGCTTTCCCAGTGTAGCGACAGCGCTCGGTGTCCCATGAGTTTCCCCTGGTGAGTCTTGGCTTTCCCAGTGTAGCGACAGCGCTCGGTGTCCCATGAGTTTCCCCTGGTGAGTGTTAGCTTTCCCAGTGTAGCGACAGCGCTCGGTGTCCCATGAGTTTCCCCTGGTGAGTGTTGGCTTTCCCAGTGTAGCGACAGCGCTCGGTGTCCCATGAGTTTCCCCTGGTGAGTGTTGGCTTTCCCAGTGTAGCAACAGCGCTCGGTGTCCCATGAGTTTCCCCTGGTGAGTGTTGGCTTTCCCAGTGTAGCGACAGCGCTCGGTGTCCCATGAGTTTCCCCTGGTGAGTCTTGGCTTTCCCAGTGTAGCGACAGCGCTCGGTGTCCCATGAGTTTCCCCTGGTGAGTCTTGGCTTTCCCAGTGTAGCGACAGCTGTGTAGCATGGAGTTGATGCGTGCCTTTCACTTTCACACACTCTCTCACACACACACACACACACACATACACACACACACCCATATTCATAGATGCACACACACACACACACATTCATAGATGCACACACAAACACATTCATAGATGCACACATAGATGCACACACACACACACGCACACATGCACACACTCACACACACTCACACACACACACACACACAAGCAAACAAGTGCACGCAAACACACACAAACACACACATGCATGCATACATTTACACACAACTATGCATATATGCATGTGCCCATACCCATACATATGTACAGTTGTACACAAGTGTGCACACAAACTGAAACACACAATGCACGCACACATGTACATGCACACAGAAACAGTAATTGCAGAGCTATCCATTGAAACACGAAAGGAATACGACTATGATGCAGGTTACTAAATGTATTCAATAGTTTCACTCTTGATGGCCTACTTTCCATCAACACTTAATTAAAAAAATTGTAATTTAACAAGTCTGCAGTGTAGCCTTGCTTTCTGTCTGCAGAACTTCAACCCAAACAACCCATATGTGCAAGGAATTGACCAGATCCTGCAAGTCTACTATAGAGCCATTCAACAGGTGCAGCTGTATGGCCCCACTAACTTTGCACCTGTAATCAACCATGTGGCCAGGTGGGCAGGATTCAAACATGCCTAACATCAAATATCAGATTGGAAAGACTGAAAAGTACTTCTGCTGATAATTGTGCCATTCAGTCTTAGTGGTAGACAATTTATTGCAGTTGCATGGTGATGTACATCTCGCCTCTGGCAACCTCATCACTTACTATGTGGCCTGGTCTTTGTTCTTTGGTTCCCAGGAATCTCTTTGTGACTACTTTGAAAAGTGAGAAAGAAAGTTTCCCTTCAGTGTGCCAATGTGATTGGCAAGCAGCAGACGTTATCAATGTGATGGAAGTGGTTTTTGTGTGATTTTCTGTGATAATGCTATATAAGACTCAGCTATGTGAAGTGATCTCACCTCACCAAAGATGACGTTCACTTTTTTCCCCAGGCATTTCTGTGAGAGTGTCATGTGAGATCTGGGCTTGATCAATGACTTAACTTTGCAGAATATGATGTTATTGTTTGTAGAGGCACTCATTTTAATTCTATCTCATGCAGGCGTCTTCATCACTGTTCCCTTGACAGGTTTGCTGCTCAGTGCAAGGATGGCTCCAACTACTTTGTGCTGCTCATCATCACAGACGGTGTCATCACCGACATGCCCAACACTATGGAGGCCATTGTCGATGTGAGTCAAAGATAGAGATTCTGAACCAGATCTGCCAGTGACCTTGATCAGTAGAATCAACACCAAAAAGGTTTTATTTAAAAATGGCTTGTTTTCACAGAGAAACACAAATAAGAATTGACAGCCCAAATTTTCAACGCAAGAGTCTTCAGGCACAAGACTCTTGAGTCTAAAATTTGTCCTGTCAATTTTTACTCATGCATGTCCATGAATGAAAGGAAACTTTGTTCTAATTCAAAGATGATATGTTCCAAAATTGAAATTATATCATGGAAGTTTCTGATGATTAGTAATGGGAGCCATCATCATTTATGTAGCTAGTGTGCTCTTATCACAACCTTTCTCATGTCAAGCCAGTCCAATGTTCATACATTTCCTGTTTTCAAAACATGTAGCCAGTGGAGAGGGGATCGGAAGATAATGTTAGCTTTCTTTAGCAGCATTGACAATCAAATAATCACAATCTGTGGTGATTTAGATAGATGATGGTCATGTCCTCTATTACTCAGATATGTGTCAGTGTTGTAACACCAGAGGTGGGTTTCTAAACTGTATTATGCTAGTTGTTTTTTATTTTATTTTTAAGCAGCCACTGTACTCGCACAGGAGTTGGTATCAAAATCGGGACTAAAAAGTAGGCAGTGTCTGGTTTTGGAAGCGGGTATATTACAAGGACTGACTGATTGGACATTGCATATGATTAAGTGATCACTCAACAACAAAAATTTGAAACGCCTGTCCCACTACCATCTGCTAGTCCTGGGAAACCCACCTTTGTTAAATAGGAAGTGATCACTCAACAACAAAAAATTGAAACGCCTGTCCCACTACCATCTGCTAGTCCTGGGAAACCCACCTTTGTTAAATATGTAGATGTGCATTTCATACAGCCGAATGAAGCCTGAACTTAATAAAGTTAGACATTTGTGTTTGAAAATTAACACCTGTTTTCCTTTCTCAAGGCACTGAAAAGTTTCTCTTGAGAATGCATATGAACAGATATGTATCTTTTGTGTTCAAAACAATAGTTATCCATATTACTTGTCATTAGCATTAGGTTTGTCTGGCTTTGTTTTTGTGAAGAAGATGAAGAGTTACATGTTTGTTTATCTCTTGCAGGCCTCTACTCTACCCATGTCTATCATCATTGTTGGAGTGGGGAAGGAGGATTTTGATGGTAACTTTGTTTGCTTGATTTATAAATATAAGTGAATTTACATGTACATATGGAGGGCAAGTATTTTGAATAATGTAATAAACAGCTGATAAAAGTATGAATTGTAGTGGAAGAAAGAACTGAATGGGTATATTTTTCTTTTCATTTTCTTTAAACATCATAGTTTGAAGGAGCATTTTTGGGTGCTTCTGCTTCATTCACAGTTCATGCTCCTTTACCAGTTCACGTCCTTTCAAACTGTTTTGTTCTGATACTTTGGTCAAATTGAAATATATACATGTATAGCAGGATTTTTGCCAATGGAGGTCACTATAGTCATCTGTAAGCACAGTGCATTTTCAGCAGCCTTTGTAATAGAAGGCAGTGAAATTGCCTGTTCTCTGTATACTTTGGTTGCTCACAGACTATTATCAGCACACTTAGAAAATCATTCTCTAAAAATGCCTGTTTTCAGCACTCAAGCATCCATACAGGCATTCTTCACATTCTTCATGAACCACTGCACAAATCATAATGATTTTAGTACCCTTTTGTAAGGAATTCCTTGCACTTTGCAATAAAAAAATGCTCTGACAATCACCAAAGATATCTGACTGACGTATTTTAGTACCAATTGTAGGGAATTCTTTGCACTTTGCAATCATACAATACTTTGTCAATCACATAAGGTTTCTGACTGACTCAGTTTTGGTAGAACTGGGAGCATTTTTCGTCTGCCTGTTCCAGTGCACCTACTTCTCTTTGCAACCATCCCCCTCTTTTCATGCTGTTCCTCCGTGTTCCATTGTGGCTTCTTGACAGAGATGCCTTACACTGCCTTTTGCAGCCATGAGGGTGCTGGATGGAGATGAGGAGAGACTGTGCAGCAGAGGTCGCTATGCAGTGAGAGACATTGTGCAGGTATACTGCCACTGTAGTCTCCACTAATGTGTCCGCTTGATGTATAATTAAAGGGAGACACCACTATAAAAATGGTCAAAATGTCAATTTTTGGTGATATTGACTTATGAGCGTTTTTGAGTTGTTTCAACCCTCTGCAATGTAATTCCAATAGTCTCTCTATTTAAAACATGCTAGAAAACATGTAAAAATGTGAAGAAGGAACCTTACCCTTTGTCGCGTTTTGTTTACTCTAGCTGTTTTTTTCCACCCTCTCCCAAAAGGAATAATGAAATTACCTATTAGGAAAGTTAACACTAGAGGGGGTTTGCATAACCAAACCCCACCACCGTAACTTGAGAGACACTGAATAAATAAACAAACAACAATGAATGACACTGAAGCAGTATAAGGCAAAACAAAACAAATTTAATTCATCATAATGCCCGAGACATAGGGATGCTCGGGACACAAGTGAAATGTCAACAAGCAATGTCAACAAAGTTGGAGGACAACGCTAGGACGAGCCGCAATTGGCCGAGCGTTGTCACTCGCTCCAGAAACAAACACTTTCGAACTCCACTCTCGTTTCCCCTCCTGGAAACAAACACCTCTTCACAATCCACCTCAAAAATCCACCCCACAACACAGGGCAAAAACACCAGTCCCTGCAGGACACGCCGAACGTAAACACACCGGAAAAATGCACTCTCCAACCCGCTGAGCAATACCCCTCAGCTTTCCTGGAAAAGACCCCCTTCCCCTCTCGCCGTTCCCCTGCAGCAAAAATACACTCTCCACTCCTGCAATACTTCCCCTGGAATACCCCTCGTGCTGACGTCCCAAACCCCCTGCAATGACGTCACACATTCCAGCGAGTCCGTGTCCACAGTCCTCGTCCCCACGAGTTCCCCCACCCCCCCTCGAGACAGTCCAAACCCCAGTCCCGTTGATAGTAAATGTGATGATAGGTAGACAGACACGTTTCGCCTTACCAGATCAGGTATCCTCCTCCTGAGACTGATAATAAATCCACCGAACGAATCGCAACCTTTCCAGTCACCACACACACACACACGTTCCCACCTCTGCGTGGAACGTCCGAGTCCAGCTTTCACCTAGCTGAAGTCCTACTCCTCGTGAAGTAGTCGACGCTCGCCCCCTGGGTCAAGTGTCCGTCGTAGAAGTTGACGTGGGCAGCGCCTCCTTGCGTGTCCACAGTAGAGGTCAACGTCCGGCGCCTCCTCGCGCATCCATCGTAGAGGTCAAGTGGGTTTGCGCCTCCTCGCGCATCCACCGCAGAGGTCAAGTGGGTTTACGCCTCCTCGCGCATCCACCGTCGAGGTCAAGTGGGTCTACGCCTCCTCGCGCATCCACCGTCGAGATAGCTGCCCCCCTGGCAGTCGCAGGCCCCTGCTCCAGTCCTCCGAGATCCTTCCTAGGCTACTGCGAAGTGCAGCATCCGACGCACGGACCAGATAGCTCTTCGCAGCCCCCACGCTGTGGTAACCCAACAGCCAAAGCTAGTCACAGACTCATGGCAGAGCACCAGAGCCATGCTAGAAATACAGTACATACAGCAGTAGTACTCAGAAATCTCCCCAACGACGTCTCCAACGTCCCTCATGCCCAACCAGTGCACGAAAGAGGATACGTGCGCATACGCATGAACGCAATGGCATCTAAGCGACCAGCGTCCACGTGCTCTCGCTTCAGACGACAAGTTGCAACGCTAAGCAGCGTTCAGACGACTGTAAGTCTACCAGGTCTGCAGTTTCAGCTTCAACCGTATGTATATAGCCTGAAATGAAAAACTCACACGAGTCACGACCAATCCTTCCACCCATGTGGAACATTCAGAGAGAAAAAACCCATTTCCCCTCCCTTATACAACTTACAGTTCACAACCCATCACCAGCCTCGCTCCCGCGAGAAAAAACCGCCTTAGCCACAAGGCGTTACAGCGAGGACAAAAATCTTACAGAGTTCGAGAAAAGAGTAAAAATCCCATTCCAGCAGTTACCCCGAGGCGACGTGCTAATAGAAACAATTCTTACGAATTTACTTGAATGGAGAAAAGCCCCGCGCTACTCTTTCTCGCGCTCACTCTGCACTCTCACGCGCGCGTCTCCACGCTCACACGTCTCAGTCCACTACAAACGATAAAAAATGTATATTCACCTCAACTCCGTCCCAGGCCGTGATCTTGTCCCTTGACAAATCCAGACCCACACACAGTTCTAAAAGAACTTCCCTCCCAAGGCCAACTTCGACAGGTCCCCGTTGGTGAGACAGAGGAATTGAATCCTCATAAGCTACCCTGTAGCGAGATAAGAGCTTCGCGCTCTCCGATCCTCCGCGGTCCATCGACACGGTGCTAATGAGTTCCGAGAACCCAGCGTCGACTTTTCGAGGCGCCAAACCATCACGTGATTGACCCACCCAATCACTTATCCCAATTTCAAATCAGACTCGATGTCAGATGGCGTGGCTTTACCCCCCTGACCCGCATTCCAGAGGGAACCTAGACCCCTCCAATTAACCCCCGACGCCAAGAGAGTTATTTTAAGCCATCATGCAATCACCGAAACTCTTCTCCTCGTCGCTTCTTGCAACACCCTTTGAGAATTTTTGCAGGCACTATTGGAAATACATGATGGAAAAAGCAAGTTTTCCCAAGTTTTCTTTTTTCACGTTTTCTCGAAAACTACTTTTTGTGAACTAGAAATTATGCAGAAAATATTCAGAGCATTGTAGAAATCTGAAATTTTCAGGGTGAGTTTTTTATGCATGTAGCAACATTTTGTCACATGGGTTTGGGAAATGAGCCCCTAGGTCAGCAGCTATACACTAAACAAGTTCTAAAACTGGAGATTTTTTTGAGTAAATAAACTAAGTAAGTATCCTTTTTAAAAGTATTTGGAATTTTCCCAAAAGGATGTGACAAGTTTTAAATATTGAAATGACAAATCTAAGGAAACCAGCATTTTTATTTTTTGCTGTATATAGATTCTGAGCTGTACATTTTTTTTAAAGATAGAAAATTGTGTGTTATTTAAATAATTAACAGATGACCTACTTTTTTCCATTGAGCAAAAGTGGTTTTCACTTATTTTCATGTATATCTTTGAATTGCCATGCATGAAAGTTTTAAAACTCATTGCAGTTAGAAAATTGTCTCTTTTACCCATCTCTCCCCTTAATCACCACATGTTACTGCATACTCTGAAAATGTTGCTTGTGCTGAGCTTATAATTCACTCCCTTCTGTAAGGTATAAAGGCATGCCTTGTGGATATTAGTAATGGTCACATGAACTTTGTGGGGGGTAAATATTGCTCGTTGAAGGATATGAGTTGCTGTTGATAGAGGCTGGGGTATACTCTGTAAAAACCAATCAATTAATTAATCAATTAATAAAGCATCAGTGATTATCATTGCATCAACTGTGCTGAGCAGCATGTGCCCAACCTAATAATTATTCAGTTTCTACATTCCTCTTGACCACCTTTTCCTCCTTTCCAGTTTGTGCCGTTCCGAGACTTCCAGGACACCTACAATGACCAGGCCTGCAAGGTCCTGTTGGCCAGAGAAGTGCTTGCTGAGATCCCAGACCAGGTCACTAGCTACATGAAGGCTCACAACATCCAACCCAAACCCCCCCAGCCCACCCCCTCCCCTGCCTTCATGGCCCCTCCTGCAGGGGCACCCATGGCTATCCCAAATGCACCCCCACCCCCCTACACTTCCTGAGACAAACACAATGCCACCCCCATTGAACATTCACCCCAGACACATCCTGAGATTAATTGAGGGTATGTGCTTGACATACTAGATGGACGCCAACTCTGATAGATTATATTGTTGAAGTGCTCACAGAGAAGAGTCTTGCAGAAGAGAGACATTATGTTTGAAGAGACTGTTGTTGATTCAGTGGTCCTGTTCAGTCTTGTTCAAAAGTTATTGCACTTGTCCAGTGATTTTTGTCATTCTGGAATTTAAGGAGATGAGATCTGAGTGAGGTGAATGGAGGATTGATATGCCACCAGATCAGTGTTTGCTGTATCATTGATCATGTCATCAGTATTATTAATTGGAGGTTTTTAAAGAGACCAATGTGGGAGAAAGAGAGGAATGCCATTCCAACAAATCACTGAGTTTGACATTGTAACTTTTAACTATGGACAGGGTCTTGTCTTTTTCTGTACATGAGTAGTATGGATTCATTCCCTCCTTATGTCTTGGATTACAGGGATTTTGTGCACACTGATATTCTGTATTTTTATATGTTATTTGAGATATACTCATTTTGATTTAGTCACCTACCCCATGTGGAATATTTCTCACCTTTCAGCTGTATCATTCACATTTCCCTTTCCAAAGCAGTTGCTTCATATTTGTCATGAATGCTGTGTGCTAGAGAACCTTCTGTGGGATTCAAACTGTTGCGTTTACTTGCACAACATGAATTGCTTTTTTTTTTCCCAAGTGCAGTTGATTCACATTTCAACTAGTGACATTATTCCATGGGTGTTAAATCAGAATTTATCCCATGACTTGATCAATCACAGCTTGGTTGTTGTCTTCACATTTCTTGATTACAGGATAAAAATCCAACATTCTTAGTTGGAACTAAAGGTCTGTGTGGAAAGAATTTTAAAGCTGCAACTGTGGTAAGTTAAAAGGATAGACAGATGTGACAGTGTAGGCTTGCAGGACAAACCCACCATTGTCTACATACATGCAGTTTTCATTTAAATTTATTGGTTCATGAAACTCAGATGTTTGCTTATTCATAGTGCTCTTTGTATTGCCAAAATATTTTATTTTGTTGATATCTGAAGTGAATATGTGAATATTGGTATTTTTACTCCCATCAGGCCAATTCCAATTGTAATACAATGTTTGAGAGGAGAGATGGATGGAGTTTAACGGCCTGTCAGCCTTTGAAGGCTATGTAAGGCCATTAAGCACGAAAGTCACTAGAATAGTTCAGAGTAAACGCAAATCAAGTGGAGATGTCCCTAGTTACTGTCCACATCCCCGCTAGAAATAACCGTTCAGCTGCAGACACCAAAACGTTAAATGTACCCTGTCGCAAAAAGAAAACCCAAGGACAGCGAGCTTTTTCTTACATCGGCCCTGTAATGTGGAATAGCCTACCTTTCCCTGTCCGTCACTCTGATTCCATGTCCCAGTTCAAAACCTCCCTCAAGACACACCTGTTCCGGTCAGTCTTTCCTGACGAGCAGTGAAGTGCTCCACAAGGCGCCTTTTTTATGTTTCGTGTTTTGTTTATTGCCTGCTATTTAATTAATAGTATGTATTTAATTTTTCTTTCATTTTAACTGTACAGTGTGCGAGTGTTAGAATGCTTTGTATGAGTGTGGACTTTTTCATTGTAAACGCCATGAGCTTGCCTATTAGGGAAGGTATGTGCATACAAATAGTCTGTATTATTATTATTATTATTATTATTAATATTCGCCTCTCGAGAGGAGAGCAAAACTGCTTGGAACAATGAAAGTGTTCAATTCCATCATGCTCCTTAAACTCCTTGCACCAGTGAATCATTATTTTTGACTCCAGATGTGGTGGTTGATTTTAATACAAACTGTTGTACAAAGTGATGTTTGGTCATTTTTTCTTTGATTTTTACTTTTCAGTGGGTTTTTACTCTTTGATAATGATGTTGTTCTTTGTATGTGTTTTATCATGGGATCTAGCATGCAGGTAAGAAAATGTTTAAATTGTTTTTATGTTATAAAACATCAGTCTCATTACATCAGCATACTGTGCATATGAATTTAGATACTTTTAGATGTTCTCTTTGTTCCCCATTTGTACATAAAAAGTTTTATAAATGACAATTAGTGTTATTTATGAGTTATATCAGTTTTATCTTTCTAAATCAACTAGTGTAGATTTGCTATGTTGACATAGTACATCAGAACAGAATAACTTCAGTAGGTCAGTGTTTTCTTTGTTGTTGCTTTGATGTGAAATACTCCTATTGAATAATGTAGGTGATGATATTGTCTTAGTGCATAATACTTTTACACATAATTTAGGACATGAACCATAAGCAGACCTGTGTACTTTTTATATCTAGAAAGTTTAAATTCAGCTTTTCTCAGCCATGAGATTTACTATGTGTAGGCAGCCATGACTTCAGAATTTTCTGAGAACTTTTCTTTTGACAAAGTCCCAAACAAAAATTTGATATTTGGGGAAACAAGAAACTTTCAGAGAAGCAAGAGAACTGGCAGTCCTGAGAAGAGCACCTCCATCTCCAGTTGTATCGGCCCACTTTGGCAAAAGATCCTTAATGGATATTTTATATTTGTGGCCCTACACCACAAACTGAGATGGATGTCACCATTTGGGAATTCTTAACTGTAAGTATGTTTGTAAAATGGAGACATTTCTCCTTCCAATGATGCAAAAAGCTTGAAAATAGGAGAAGTAGTGACAAAATTATTAACTAGTGAAGACTGGTGCCTACTGTTATGACAATTTGTGAAAAAGGGCTTTAAAATTTAAACAATTTTGTAATGAAAAATAGTGTTGTCATAGTGATGGCTATTCTAAATTAATATTTGGGCTGACCAGCTGGACAGCTATCTAAAGAAAAAAAATACTAAGAAAAGATGGATTGGGAGAAAATACTCTGTGAATATGCAGCTCGTGGCTGATCTCTTTACAACTAATCACTCATGTGCAGACAAAGAACTCTTTTCTTGCCAAGATGTTCACTCCTGTTATGGTCGGATATGGTCTGATTTTTGCAGAATAAGTGAAGAAAATGACGAAGTTTAACAAGAATGTGATGTTATGGTACATGTATACATAAATGGATGGGGATTGGAAATCTATCAAAGCTGCCATACATAAACCCTCTTGAAAGGAGGTCAGGTGACGTGTCTCATTTTGTGACTGTGAATGACAAAACGAGGTTAAATGACAAAAAAATGACAAAATGAAGTATTTCAGCCACAATAGTATTTATTCATTAATGCATTTTCCATAAAAAAACAGCATGCTTATAGAGGAAATCTTCCTTTTTTAACAGTAATGTAATGTCCAGGAAAGCAGTTACATAACATAGTGTGCTAATGACTTTTCTCAGCATTTGCTCAAAAGCTGTTTTGCCGACTTTAGCCTTGTTTCTCATGCATGGTCACATGTCTAAAATGGAACAATTTTGCAATAGATTCAGTAACCAACCCTCATTTCTGAGGTGTGCTTCCACAAGCCAGTGAAACTGCTAACATCCTACTAAGGAATGAGTTTGAAATATCATGTTTTACAAACTTATCATGAATCTTATAGCCCTCCCAGGAAAACTCTGTTTTTTCTTGTGTTTTCGTTTTTTAAAAAAGGTGTGATTTTATATAGTGACTTTCCACCATTGATCGGTGCTCAAACCGCTTTACACTTTACCCCCTGATCACTGGGCATCTTGATCAATCCTGAGATTGTTCTCCATCCCAGACTGCTTACTAGACTGCTTTGCTGTCTGTAGCCATATTTACACTTTTGCTGCTTGCTGCTGTATTGCTGCATCTCTGATTGTGCCTTCAGTGTGTCAAAAGTCCCTGATCTTTTCAAACAGTCCAAATGGAATGGAGAACTCTCTTACCTGTTGCCTTTCATCAGCTGCAAATGGAGAAGCCGCCTGTCGGCCTTTTTCTGCCTTCCCTGTCCACTGTTGGAGTTTCCTGTTTTCAGGTCAGCCATCAGTGAGTTACTGTCTGCCTAGTCTTCATAATGCTGTGGTTCTGTCACACCTGTTTGCACTGCTGGGACCCCATTACAGATCTTGATGAAAGAGCTTCACACCTGTTTGCACTGCTGGGACCCCATTACAGATCTTGATGAAAGAGCTGCCTTCAAGTCCAAGTTCAGCCCCCCTTAGTTGACATATTGTGGCAAGGCAGGAAAGTGGCCCACTGTTTCATGACACTCCCCTTCTTGGCATGACCACAGAAGTAGCCCTGTGAAAGGCCGCCCCAAGCAACAGGAGGCACTTGGAGATTCAATGCTGTGAAATCAATTCTCAGTCCACTTCAGTATTTGCTCATGTACCAAATCCACACAGATGCTTGCATTTCCTCATGTCTTAATGTCCCCTTTCAGTGATCATGCTGCCTCTATGCCTCCTGTCTACCTTTTTCTGTTTTACTTCCTTGTACTGATGGTATTCCATAAGTTCCTGTAGGCATTTGGTGAAATTGCTTGCTACCTGCCTTGTGACTTGTCATTCTTCTATAGCATACCCTCTTCAACACTGCTGACACTGGATGCCAGTCCATTGAGCTGTAATAAAAAAGGTGTGGTTTTAAAAAGCTACTATATCTGTCATTTATGTTTACCAGAACCCTAACTCCCAAGTCAAAATAATTTTCCAGAGATATGGTCAGTCATTGTTGACAAGTAGTATGCAAATGTAATCATGTACTACATTAAATATGCTCTCTGCTGTGTAAACATGTGTTCTCATGGTGTGGAGGTCTTTTTCATTGAGCCAGATAGTTGAAGACCTGCATGATTAATTTAATGAAGACATTATTCTCTCTCTCTCTCTCTCTCTCTCTCTCTCTCTCTCTCTCTCTCTCTCTCTCTCTCTCTCTCTCTCTCTCTCTCTCCCTTTCTCCCTCCCTCCTTCCCTCCCTCCCTCCTTCCCTCCCTCCCTCCCTCCCCCCCTCCCTCCCTCCCTCCCTCCCTCCCTCCCTCCCTCCTTCCCTCCCTCCCTCCCTCCCTCCCTCCCTCCCTCCCTCCCTCCCTCCCTCCCTCCCTCCCTCCCTCCCTCCCTCCATCCCTCTTACTGGTGTTTTTATTCACCTGTGACCTGCAGAGAGTTTGTTCGCACATTAAGACAAGCATTTTATTGAACCAGTTGACTAGATAATGAAATATGCTGCTCTGTAATGATAAGTTGCAAAAGAAGAATGACTAAGTGTGTTACAAACAAGGTCTTCATTATCCGGAAGTTTTTGGAAAGAAGATTATTCTACAAAAGATTCACTATATACATGTACAAATTTTTACTTGCCTTCATCATTTTTTCCCCTGCCTAACCTAAACTGACAAATCAAAGTCATTTCATGCACGATGTTTCCACAGTGTTGTTATGCATCATGGCATGATCATATTCTTGTGCAGCAATTTGCTTAACCAAAGTTCTGATTTTTTTCAGTTTTGTATTTAACAAATCTGTACAAAGTGACCTTTTGTATCGTTTGTAAAGATGGTGCTATTGTGTCTTGTCTTCAATTTATGAACATAAACTGTACGTGCTTCCTGTCATTCATATTGGAAACCTTAACACCTCACAAACTGTTGTGGTTTTTGGTGTGGGAGTTGTAGTATGTCAACAGTATTGTCTTTACAAAGCAGACCTTTTTTTAATTTGTCCCTCTCCAGAATATTAGAGTCATGTTAATGCCCTAGCTGTATAAGTTATTTCCCAATGAAGCCATATGGTGGTGGTTGCCTGACAAAAGTGACAATGGCAGACTGCAAACTTTAGTCTCTCCTTCAAATTGGTTTGGCGATGTGACTCACCTGGGCAATACTTGAGCCACATTGACAGAGACAGTGTATACACAGGAAGGCAGAGCTGCAGGTGTCCTGAGCTGCAGCCCTTCTCTCCCTGGCAGTGGCAAGTTGGCTCTGTCTGGTCTCTGGAAGGTGGCTGTCATTTTCCTTGTGGTTGCCCTTGAATTATTCAATCCTTATAAACTTTCTCTTTTAAAGGTGTCTTTCCCCTTTTTGTGCCTTGATGGAGATCTTGTGTCATCTCGTGCTGCTTTGCATTGGTGTATTGCATCAATGGTTTGCACTGCTACATCACATCGATACAGATATTGGTGTATTGCATCAATGGTGTGCACTGCTACATCACATCGATACAGACATTGTTGTAATGCATTGATTTGAAGTGCTACATTACATTACTACAGCAATTTTTGTATAGTGCCGAGTCAATAAATCATAGTACATGTATTGTGTGACATTATTCCATTGTTGCTTTTTGTCAATCCAGAGTAGCATTGCTTGCTCACATTTGCATTCCCAGAGGGTTGTCGCAATGGATTTTGATGATGTTTGACTCTCACCTGAAATAGGTTTACAGCTAGAATGTGCTCTCATCACTCTTTCTCTCTGATTGTCAGCCATCAGCCGACTGGGACTAGTGAATTTGGATATGTTTATTATTGTGTCATAATCTGAAAATCAACTCGTGAGTTTCACCTTGAAAGGCAGGTTTTGCAGGGGTTTTTTAATAGTTGTATCCTCTCAATCCACCTTATCTACTTCACACATCACTGTATTCACTCTCTCTTTTCTCATCTCCCCACGTTCTATCTGCCCTCCTCTCTTTTTCTCCCTTTTCTTTCCCTTCTCCCCTCCCCCTGTTTGTCTCTCTCCCCTCCTCTCCTTCATCCCCACCTCCCACCCTCAACTCCCCAATCCCCATTTACATCAACACTGTCCCATCTCACTGACGACCATGATTAAGTCCAAATTGCAGATATGTGTTGTTATTCATGCCAGCCCTCAAAGATATTCAGTTTACACTATGGTGGAGAAAAAAAGCAGAACATGTTAGTTCACTGCATTGACCAGGATAAAGTCATAGAAATTATGCAGCAAAGATTACAGCAACTATTGGCTACAACCAGATGTCAAAATTATGGTTGTTTGATTAATGGGCCATGTATACTATGGATGTTTTTCCTTTGCTATTGGTTGGTTTTCTGCCCATTATGTCTCACTTTACACCGAGCATTGATATCACTTAAAAACTGGTTATTTAGTATGTTGCATGTTTGGGAACTTGCATGTGAGGAATGGCATTCTGCTTTAACATACTGTTGTAATTGTGCTCAATGAACATACCAAATAATTAGGATCTGAAATGTGAAAATGTGTTCTTTATCATGAAGACTAGAGTTGCCTATTTTGGCATTGACACAATCTCCTCTTGAATCCATGATAACTGCAAACTTTGTTTAATTTTTTTCTACCACATACATTATCGCTATGGAAATCGGGGTAATCGAAGATTACTGTAAATTCATATTAACATCCTGTCCCTTCATATAATCGACACAAAGATGTATTTTATTATCCAAGAGTTGTATTTACAAAATGGAGTGTCAATGTTGTCGTAAGGATTTGTTGTGTTGATGCATCAGTGCATATGTATTATTCACTTTTTCATATGTATACCATTTTGGTATTTACTGTTTACAACTTCATTCCCTAAACAATGAATTTGTCGGTTTCCCATTTATTGTGATTCATGGTGTTTATTATTGTTCTGGAAAGTGTTTTATGGTGGTTGTTAATTGTTCGTTTTTTACAAATCTTAATATGTTGTCTGTTATCAAATGACTCGTGGACTTTGCTCAAATAAAGCATGGAGGGAGCAAAGGGTTTATGGTGCTAGGTCTTTTTTCTTCTTTTTTTCATCTTACTACAATAATGCACATAGGTAGTATAGTTTGTAAATGAGCTGGGATCACTCCGACATCAACATTTCTTGTTGCGGTTTGAGCTTTGAGGCCGATACATTTTTCCATGTATCCTGTCCACGCAAAACTTTATACACCATGGCAGGGCACTCTCTTGCAGGCCTACACAATTAAGCTTGCATGCGCATACGCGCACATGCATACACACACACACACACACATGCATGAAGGGTTGAAGGAAAAACAAGGGTAGGACTCCAGCCTTTAACACGGTGTATGTACTTGATTATATTACTTCACATATCGGACAGAGCTGGGTTTTGATGTTTATAATGCATGAATTAAGTATCAACTAATAGCCCAGATTACCGATTTGTTGGCGCTTGGTACAAGGGGGAGGTGCCGCTATTGTGGGATTTTTTTAAACAAAAGTTCTTAAGGCCATTTTGATTCTTTTGTCCTAAAACGCCTAAAAAAAAAACATAATTTTTGTTACTTTTCGATATGTTGTGCATGAACCAGAGATAGAGAGAGAGAGAGATTGACTTTTATTGGGGCCTACGACCCAAACAGTTCAATATACAGTTGAAAATTGCGATATGATATATACATGTAGAGTTAAATTAGAACATTCCTCATATTATACAAGTCGTGGACGTGAACACTGTGAACATTTTCCTGCCTGCAATGCTCAATACAGACTGATTAAAAACATTTCGTTTTAAATAGCATTTAACAAACTCATTAAACAAATTCATCTCCGAGGCATTTCAATATAAAAGGCTAGTATGAGAGAGAGAAAGACAATAGACGTTTTTGTCTCTAGGCCGACCGCCATCCACAATTGACAATATCACAGGTCAATTACGTGATGGACAATTATCGGCACTGTTTAAATATGAGTTGGCTGGGGGGGGGGGATTTTCTTCTCCCGAAGATTGAGTGCATAGTGCACATACATGGCCACATCTCGTATGCATGTTGTACTCGGTGAATTCATTACTTGTGCACATGTATAATACGTCTCTTTGTAAATATTTTTGGGAGATATTTCCTTTGAAGATCTGCATAGGTAGCACAGTTTAACAATACATTATCCTCATTTTAAACTTCTGGACAAAAGGGGCTCTTCATGTCATCGTCTATCCGGTTGTAATGATGTCTGTAATTGTGATTAGATACTCTTCCAATCCGAAGGTGGTTTTGAATGAACAGTACCAATGGTACATTTCGCTTATAATATTACTGACGTGCCATTCTTGTTTGTGGCAATCTCTAAGCCTCTGTTTCCATGCTCGTAAAAACCCATTTTCGTTGCCAACACCACCATTTAACCAAACGTTGGCGAATCCGAATTTGGACAAACAGTTCTCAATGATAGCTGCCCAGTTTCTAGATCTAGGAATTAAGGATTTTCGATAGCGAAAGGTATGCTTATTTAGGTAGCCTACTGACTGGCATTTTACATACTTTCAGCCACTATTTGATGGCCCTTGTGCACCCTAAAGTAGACAGGGGATACCTTCCTAGATCGCCGAAAACCATGTAGTTAGGCGTTCGATTGTCGATATTTAAGATTTTTTTTGCAAGCAAAACTGTGGGGTTTTTCTACAATATCTGTTTTGCTCATGCCCCATACTTCAGAACAATATAGCAAGGACAGGAGAGAGAGAGAGAGAGAGAGAGAGAGAGAGAGAGAGAGAGAGAGAGAGAGAGAGAGAGAGAGAGAGAGAGAGAGCATACAAATGTATGCACGTACACACAGACGCTCACACGAGCGTGCACTTCTGGTACACACCATGCAGAGATGTCTTCGGCGCACCAGCATCTGTCTGTCTGTCTGTCTCTCTCTCTCTCTCTCTCTCTCTCTCTCTCTCTCTCTCTCTCACACACACACACACACACACACACACACACACACACACACACACACACACACACACACACACAGACAACTTGAGAATGACCTCACAAGAAGCTGCTCATTTACTTCACCTTTTCCGTTTGTTTGTTTTTAGAATGAGCGGTGGGGGTTGGAGGAGGGAATAGAGGCGGGGTAGGGGGAGCTTGATGGGTTTTGAGAGAGATGGGGACAGGAAATGGGAGTATGGGAACTAAAGGATATGACTGTTGTTTGAATGGGATAAACTGTCATGCACACAATCGTCTCAGCATACGTAAAACAGGACTGAAATTTCGAATGGCAAAGATGTTTTAACGTTGATCCAACTTCATTACTTTTATCATCGTTGAACGAGGCCTAAAAGCATCAGTTACAACAGACAACTGGTCGTGTGAATGGTGTCGCATGCAACAAACCTTCCTTGAATCTCAGTGAAATCATTGGTTAAACTTGCACAATACATGTGTGAACGACCCTTCGTCCGGTTCAGTGCGGATACAACTACTCCAACATTGCAGCACAACGGGGTCGGGTTTGTGTGAACGACTTTTGATTTCTCAGGATTACAGAATCACAGCCTATTGATGGATTGAAGTCATGTGAACGGTGCTACCTCTGTTACCTGTCACTATGAGTGTGAGTGTAGCAAAATACCGTTGTACGTGTTGTTACACGTGCGAACAGAGCCGCTTACACCGAACTATTATTTTTAGCTTGTTTGCGTCACGATACAGTGTTGGAATGGGCAAGTGTGAACAGCAACATCTAACGGAGTAGTCTACGCTTTCGTGTGAACGTCGATTTGCAACAACACCTCATTTTCTCTTGCTTTCGAAGTTTCTATACGACTGCCATAACAGGAAACATTTATGGACGTCCAAGTGAACAAAAGGCTAACGTTCTATATTTTAAAAAGTGGTTTCGAGTAATCAGCCAAGTGGGGTGGGGGGTGGGGGCGGGGGGGGGGGGAGGGGGAAGAAGAGAAAATCAAACGTTTTGATTTTTTTTTTGTGGTTTTTTTTTTTTCGAGTTTGGTATCTGCATTTATCCCATTGTGCTTTTTTAAGATACATATATAATTTTTGCATAGAAACAATTTTTTATAGCCAGCCACGTCAATAAGTGCAGGGATTTTTTTCCAGAGACTCAAAATCAATGTAGAATAATTATAAATGTTTAAAAGGTTGTCTTAAAATCGTATTAGAGAGCTTCGTTGTTGTTGAATTTTTTGTTCTTGATGATTGGGTATATCTTGATGCATTACATGTAATTACGCAAAAGAGATTAATATTCTAATTGAGGATTTTCGCCTCCTTTTCTTTCTGGTTATTGGCCAGAATAAACGATGTTGCTTGCTGTGAATCTCACAAAAATCCGTTAGCATAGAACTGGTGTCATCAGAGTACTGTGGACCGGGATCGTGTTAACGTGACCACAAGCAGTAAATATAATAAAGGATTCCCTTGATCCGAATTGGATATTATCACATCACTGTTGGAATGGGCTAGTGTGAACGGTGCTGCTGGCAGTGAATTTGACCAACAACTCGACTACTGCGAGTCTGATGGTATCACAACACAGGGACAGTGCTGCCTGATTGAACAACAACACAGCAGACAGTTCAGTCACGAAAACTTCCTGTGTTCAACAACTCGGTCAGGTGGACCGTGACATGATGATGATGATGATGTCCACTTATATGGCGCACATATCCATGCTGGCAGCATGCTCAAGGCGCAGGAGATTGGGGGGAAGGGAGAAAAAGTTAACAAAACAGAGACTGGTGCACAGTCTTTCAGTCAGGTATGTCCTTTCATTTGAGACTATTTACACAGATCCCAAGTCAGAAAAGGTGAGTCTTCAGAGTGCTCTTGAAGTCCTCTAGTGACTTCGCTTCTCGTGTCACGAGCGTCCCCATGCAGTGGGGTGGGATGTCCACGTAGGTGTGATGAGGAAGAAACTGACGGAGCAGACATACACAGGATCAGATGGAGCGGATAGAGGCAGGGGCAGAGTGAGGCAGGTAGATATTGAGAAGACCGGCACAGGAAGAGCCAGAAAAAGGGAACATATCAGGAGGCAGAAGGCCAAGACAGACACTTGCACGTGAAGAAGGACTGGGATTAAACTTCTGAAAAGGGGAAAGATAGGCAGGTGAGAGCCGTGTGTTATACTTGAAAGAGGATCGTAAATGAAGTAGTCTCAATGTTCTCGATTTTGATGTGGAAAGCTGGAATTCCCCTTTTCTGTGAATTACGTATGGTTTAAAATATGTTTGCCCTCCCGGTGTTGACATCTACAAGTGTGTGCAACAAGAACATCATTTTTCAGGTCGGTCTTCATGTGAAAGAAGACGTGAATTCCCTCACCACTGCCAACTCTACCTTCAGGTGTGGAATTTGCTCGTCCGAAAGAAGACGCTTGTATGCGATTGATCGTATTTCTTTTTTTTGTGGCATGTTGGTGGTATTATTTCTTATCTGGGTATTTCTTATCCAGTTGTAAAGCGGTATACTTGTATATGTATATATAAAGAAACATCGTTTTGCATTTTTATTGGCATGATGCCCAGTTTCAAGTTATTTTTTTTATCATAGTCCGTCTGAGGATCGAACATTTTTTTCCTCTGCTGTTTCGATTCTGTGTCTATTACTCCCAGTTTCGTGTCTTTTTTTATATTGAAACTCATTCAACAGACGTCCTACTACTGCTGCTGCTGCTGCTGCTGCTGCTGCTGCTGCTGCTGCTATTACTCTTCGTTTTGGGACCTTAGTGCTTACTAAGTTGATCTTGACTCCTCACGCTCTCTGTCTTGATGGTCACAGGATCTCTGACGATAATCCGTGAGTTGTTTAATGCACATAAACACTGCAAGCATCGTCGATGCCGGTCTCCACCGTAGAATGGGATATTCTTTGATGTATGAGATGGAAAGTTGAGCTGATAGCAGACAGAGTGGTAATTCCATCCTATTTTATAAAAGTTGCTCTCACGTCATCGGTCAGTCAAGTTCTCACGTTTGTAGTAGACTCAGGTGATCATTGCCTTCCATACGTGTATTATGTATGCTTGCTGTGAGACTTTTGCGTTACTTGTTGCTTCTTTTACTTGGGTTAGACTCATGAAAAGAGGTTTTCTCCTGAATTCCCCTAATCAAGATGTGTCAGTGCTCTGCTTTTCGTTCGGTCTATTTTCAGGAAATTGCAGATCTCTTTTTATACTAGAACATACAAGTGAAAAATGT
>JAWQFJ010001859.1:92500-107500 GCA_034096865.1 Theodoxus fluviatilis | reverse complement strand
CGAGCCAGGTGCTAAGCACGCATTGCCTCTCCCTGCCTCGAGCCAGGTGCTAAGCACGCTTGCCTCTCCCTGCCTCGAGCCAGGTGCTAAGCACGCTTGCCTCTCCCTGCCTCGAGCCAGGTGCTAAGCACGCATTGCCTCTCCCTGCCTCGAGCCAGGTGCTAAGCACGCATTGCCTCTCCCTGCCTCGAGCCAGGTGCTAAGCACGCTTGCCTCTCCCTGCCTCGAGCCAGGTGCTAAGCACGCTTGCCTCTCCCTGCCTCGAGCCAGGTGCTAAGCACGCTTGCCTCTCCCTGCCTCGAGCCAGGTGCTAAGCACGCTTGCCTCTCCCTGCCTCGAGCCAGGTGCTAAGCACGCTTGCCTCTCCCTGCCTCGAGCCAGGTGCTAAGCACGCTTGCCTCTCCCTGCCTTGGAGCATAACGGGGAACCTGTGAGTGCACGCATGACCAGTGTGGTGCGGGTAACTCGGGGCGCGGCCGTGATGCAAGATTGAGGTGAAATACCCGCTAGGGAGTGGAGGTGGTGTTGGTTCCTGATGTGCGCACCCTATCAGTCTTCTGCTGTGTTTAATGTTAAATTGAGCTAAAGATTGATCACTGGCCCAGTGATCTGGAGTGCAAAGCGTAAAGAGGTTTGAATCCAGGTATAGATGATGAGTCGCTATGTAAAACAGGTATCTTCAATTTTAAAGCTTTTTTAACGAGCGAAGGCATGCAGAGAATGTGTTCCTACAGTAATTGCATTTTAGTTTCCCAATGAATATATCTGCTGTATTGTTTCCTCCAAAATTCAAACAAAAATGAATATGCATATTCACAAATTCATGTCAACATCTGAAACGTTGCTATCATTGTTGTGAAAGACATGTTTTCTTTCGGTCTTCACACAGACAGTGCATGGTTACTACACCTCTCTGGTTCTCACGATGTATTTTGCCCCCAATCGGTGTGAGAGGAAATTAAAATTGGGAATGTAATTTTACTTTCATCTCTCAACACGTCTGGCTTCTACAAACGTAACATCTGGCCTAACAATTTTAATGTATGTATTCAATAATTTTTATAATTTTAAAACTTTTTTCCTTCAAAGCGACAGTGATGACGGGGCATATGAGTATTCGTTTTTGGTTGATGACCTGATATTATGTATAACTGACATGGATGTATGCGTTGCGTGTCTACTACCTCCGGGGGGGGGGGGGGGGGGGGGGGGGTATTGACCCACCGGTTCTATCACCACGTTTCGTAAAAGGCAAATAACTAGGGAAAATGTAACTTGACTTGCTCTTACATGTATAGCGTGCAACTCTGCTGATTAATTGTGACCAATGGCCTTGAGTACCATACAAAGGCTCATAGGCCGTAAACCTCACTCTACGTGTTGCGTGCCTGCAGGAATTTCTCCATCATCACAAGCGTGGGGAAGCGTCCTTTGGGATTTCAGAACGCCATCTGGTACTACAACATGCCGGACATGCCCAACCCCTGCATTCGTGTCAACGGCACCACCAACAGACGTATAGAGATGATGGTATGTGGTCATGATGTCAACTACTTAAAGACGTAGAGAGCATATACTGTAAAGGCCTCTAATACGTGTGCCAGCAGAAGACGTAAAGAGATGATGATATGTCTCTAGAGAGACAAAGACGACAGCAACGTCACAAAAGACTCTAGCCAATTGCAACATTTTCATGGTCAGATTTCCACATAACTGCAGCCTGGCTTTGGCGTCACTTCTATGTTTGAACGCACGACACATATAAGATCGTAACGCGTCTTAAAGATATTAACAAGGAAGTGATGTATAGAGTGACGAAAACAAGAGGGGACTTGGATCCAATTGCTTTATTTATACACAAGCTTTCGGAGCCCAGTGCTCCTCCTTCAAGGTGTGCGACAAGAGGCGCAGATTAAGAGGTTAAATACTTGTCGCACACCTGAAGGAGGAGCACTGGGCTCCGAAAGCTTGTGTATAAATAGAGCAATTGGATCCAAGTCCCCTCTTGTTTTCGTCATTCTACACGGTCTAACCGCGGCTTCCATCTTCGAGATGTAAAGAGGTCATGGTAGGTCTTCTTAAAATCAACCACAATACAAATTTAGATATTGCAGTAAGTCTCCAAAACATGAACTACTAATAGCTGTTCAGAGATTACGGTAGGTCCTTAAGATTTGATCCATCAACAGGCATTCAGGATCATGGTAGGTCTTTAAAATTCAACCACCAAAAGGTGTTCAGAGACTATGGTAGGTCTTGAAAACTTTAACCACCAACAGGCGTTCAGAGATTACAGTAGGTCTTGAAAACTTTAACCACCAACAGGCGTACAGATATGACAATAAGTCTTGAAGGCCTCAACTACTTACAGGCGCATATAAATTACAGTAGATCTTTAAGACTTGAACCACCAAGAGGCGTACAGAGATTACTGTAGGTCTTGAAGACTTGAACCACAAACAGGCGCACATAGATTACAGGAGGTCTTTAAGACTTCGACCACTAAGAGGAGTACATAGAATATGGTAGGTCTTGAAGACCTCAACAACCAAAGGAGTACAGAGATGGTTGACTCTAAGGCTTCAGCTTCCAAAGGAGTACAGAGATTGCAGTGAGTCTTGAAGACCTCAACCACCAAAGGAGTACAGAGATTGTGGTAGGTCTTGAAGACCTCAACCACCAAAGGAGTACAGAGATTATGGTAGGTCTTAAAGACCTCAACCACCAACAGGCGTAAATAGATCACGAAGGTCTCAAAGACTTCAACCAGCAAAGGAGTACAGAGATTATGGTTGTTTTGAAGACTTCAACCACCAACAGGCGAACATATATTATGGTAGGTATTGAAGACTTCAACCATCAATAGCCTTTCACAGATTATGAAGGTCTTTAAGACTTTAACCACCAGTAGTTGTTCTGAGATTACAAAAGGTTTTTAAGACTTAAACCACCAAAAGGCGCAAAGAGATTATCATTATGTTATGACTCCAAGACAATAACCGCCAGCAAGTGTACAGAGATCAAGGTTCGTCTCGAAATCATGAACCACCAACATACAAATGCAGATTTTGGAGCATCTCTAACAAGTTATCTACTGACAGGCTTATTACGAGAAACTCCGTGGTTTTTCTGTCTCCTGGTGGTATACGCTATTTTGTTACTTGGCTTGCTTGTTTGCTTGAATGCCTGTTTGTTATCAATTTATTTGTCTTCTTTTCAGTTCCAGACTTCACCTCCAGCCAGGTTATGGCAAGTATCATATTTCAATGGCTGAAGCGATGAATCATATTTTAGTGGTTGAAACGAGAAATGCTTGCAATGACACTCAAATGTAGAGCTTTATGTGGTTCACTGTGACCTTTGTAGTCAAAATATTCCCGCAGCTGAGACTAATAATTGTCTTTCGCGTCGAGCAGTTCCTATTCAGCTGTAGTAAACGAGAGTTCTTACATTTGGTAGATCATATCTGAGAAAATAAAAATAGGGAAATTGTAGTATTTGCTCATTGGATTTCAGTTTGTGCTGTTGTTCATCATGGTTCATCGTGTGGGTGAGTGGTTTACGCGCGTGAGACCTTATGTGTGCGTGCATGCGCGCGTGCGTGCGAGCGCGCGTGTTTCATGTGAAGAGCTCAACCCCTCCTTTTAACTTTGACAGCTACCAGTATCCAGGCATCGCAGCTCCGCAGTGTTCCATTGTAAGTTCTGTATTTTTTGCCCAACCACATTTGAAAAAGAAAATCACAGGCTTTTGATTTCCCAACCAAACGTTTTGAAAAAGAGTTATTTCTACTCCAAAAGTTTCCTCGAGTTAGCCCGCTTTTTCATAAGTTTGAGATAGCCAATGGTGCCTTTCTTTAAGTAATTAAGAATTTGTCTATAAATAACAACATTCTGTTGTTACTTTTCCTTCTAAATACCCTATGGTTCTCTCGTTCTTTGCTTCACCAGTATGGCTTTGCGCTGATCGTACTTTGCAGAGCTTTTGTTACACATATCCGTTCTGTTCTTTTCTTTTAAATACATTTTATGAGCAAATAAACAGACATGCAATACATATACAGCACAAAGTTGGGTGGAGTGTTCAGGATCCCATGCGACTACAGCAAAATCTCTGTTAGCTACACAGCTTCCATCTTGTTCTAGACTATTCCATTGTGCTGTAGATATCCTTTCTTATGCGTTATCTTCTCTGTGGGTTGGGTGAAGAAGTCATCCCGTCCCCCTGCACTATTCGTAAGAGGCGAATTTCTAGGAGCATTGTGACTCAACTTGCTCTTACGTCAACCTCATCAAGTGATTTTGTAAGCAACGGCCTTACAAACCTTGCAAGGCCATTAAACCCCTTTCAGAAGCATCATTGTGTATGAACGCATCTTCTACGCTCGGATTATCCCTCCAGGTTTACTGGAGGTCCTACAGACTTTATTAGTCTGTGTGTGTGTCTGTGTGTCTGTCCCGTCTCCACGGCCTATATCTCAAAAACTACTGGACGGATTTCCTTGAGATTTTGCACACTGACTGGAAGTTAGGTCCCATTCAATATTATCAAATTTTCAGAATCGAGGTTTGAAAAGAAAGTGACTTTTTTACATTTTGGTGTTTCACTGAAAACGATTCAACAGACTCCATTTTGCAAAATCTGTGACGTTATCATTTGACGTCGAATAATGTGACGTCATTTGCGAGGAGAATTTTGAAGGAGGGTGAATAGAATAGAATAGAATAGAATTCGTGACGTCATTTGCGAGGACAGAGAATGATTTAGATAGATATGTCCTCAGATGTCTTAGGCCGCAAGGCCTTTATCTGATCTTTTGATCAGTACTTATGGCTACTCTCACTCTCTCTCTGTCTCGCTCTCTCTGTCTCTCTCTCTGTCTCTCTCTCTCTCTGTCTCTCTCTCTCTCTGTCTCTCTCTCTCTCTCTCTCTCTCTCTCTCTCTCTCTCTCTCTCTCTCTCCCACCCACCCTCTTACTCTCATTCTCTCTTCCCTTCCTCCCCTTTTCCCAGCTCCCCTCCCCCCCCCCTCTCTCTCTCACTCTCTCTGTCTCTCTCTCTGTCTCTCTCTCTGTCTCTCTCTCTCTGTCTCTCTCTCTGTCTCTCTCTGTCTCTCTCTGTCTCTCTCTGTCTCTCTCTCTGTCTCTCTCTCTCTCTCTCTCTCTCTCTCTTACCACATTTGAATATTTTGCCTCAAGGGCTGAATGTAAGTAAGAAAGGCAATACAGTAGTCGCCGCTTATAAAACACGCGGTTAATAAAAACAGCCGTTTTTTAAATACAGTTGGTAAGGTCCGGATTTACTTCGTTACTGATGGACATGTTCAACAAGCAAACGGTTAATAAAAACGCCGCTTATTAAAAACACTTTTGTTCGGTCCCAATGTGTTTTTAATAAGCGGCGACTACTGTACTGCCTAATTCACTACCCTTGTAAAATAAAGTTCGTTCGTTCGTTCTGTCTGTCCTGACTTAAGCGCAACAACTTGGTACTGGTAGTCTGTTGGCTTGGCCTAATGGCAGTGAATCGATAATAAAAAGGGGGGAAAATATTTCGTTTGTTTTGTTTTGTTCTTGCAGCACTTCAAAGATGGTGTGTAGGTCTGTGACTGTCTGTCTCCATGTGTTTTGTGGTGTGTAGGTCTGTGACTGTCTCCATGTGTTGTGGTGTGTAGGTCTGTGTCTGTCTCTCTCCATGTGTTGGACCTTTTACTGGTGAACGTATTTCATAGCATCAGACAATACTAGCATTGTACACGATGTCAACAGCAGGCAGGTTCGAGGACAACAATGTATTTATAATCTATCCTGGTGCCGCTGAGGTCCGCGCGTCAGCTATAAATAGAAGTACGAGAAGCTTGGATTTGTAAAATGTATTTCACGACCTATTGACGCAATCAACATACAGCTTTGATAAATTAAGACAGCCCAGGGTTATATTAGCGTTATAAATTAACATATAGGCTTACTGACCTTATTTCTAAGAAATACCATTCATAATGATCAACACTACGAACCAAGCAGACGAACACGATCGAACCGTAGCCACTACGCCAGCAGACGATCGAGATAACTAAATGTTTCATGTAAAATTCGAATGAGTTGTATTATAATCTTAGCAGAGGGGTAAAACATCAACTGGTATCGGATAAGATCACTCGTAGTGTAATACTGTAATGAAGGTCACGTTTTACATCACAAACATGTGCGCTCCTCGTGAGGCACTATCTGAAGCTCAAAGTATTGGAGTGAGTCACCTTAGTGTATATAGGATCTTTGATATGGTCGAAACCGCTGGCTTCGCGGATCGCTTTCGCCTATCAGACGACAGCTTCGTATACAATCATCACTGCGAGGCAGCGCGAAATTTACCGAAGTCGACCAAAAAACTCGCATTCATACAAATAATGAACCAATTCGAGTTTCTTTCTCAGATTATTCAGACTTTGCCCGATTATTACCACCGTAAGATAGCAGGAATTTCACATCCGGCGTCATCGCTTCTGATTGGCCGGTTTGTGTCACGTGACGGTGAAGTTTCGTCTGCTACTCGCTCTGACGTTATGGTCCAAGTAGTTTGATGTTTACTTCGTTCGCTGAACGCTGCCAAGACTAATGCGCGAATGAATGAAGTATGATTTCATAATTTTTCAGGATTAATACAAATTTATATCAAATACATCAGTTCAATTTAATCGAGTCAATTAATCGAGTACATGTCCACCAAGTCAAAAATGTGTTGAGTGGAATGCAAGTCAGAAAAGTTACACTTGCAGTCTAACACCATCAGATTATCTGCAACTTTTCGAAGCGAATCTAGCCTAAAAATCTACCAGTTATGCATCGTGTTAACAGGATTGACTCGTTCTGTTCCACAGTTGGCGGAGAACGTTTCAATTTTGCTGGTTTTCAGCATTACGCGATCGCGCAATTTTTTTCTTCAAATCAGAAATAGCTTTACATTTTAGTCCTCCTGTAACCACCATCAGATGTCCAGCGTCGGCATTAACAAAAAATTACAGAAAACCCACAACAACTATTATCTTTTTATCCATAAATAAAGATACTTCATACACAACACTTTCATGAAACACAAACAAACAAATGAAAATATAGATTTTTTTCCACCAGCATTGTCCACTTTAGGGTGGCGAACTTTTGTCTCAGTGTCATATCAATTCTCTAAGTCTAATGGCTCGTGTGGTAGAGCATTGGACTCGTGGTCATGCATGACCAGGTTCGATTCTGCGCTGAAACTTTTTTCTTCTCTTTTTTCGAGAGGTTGTGGGTTCCAACCCGACCTGGTTTATTGTGTTTTTGTTCATGTGTGTTTTTTCCCCATCTTTTCTCGAGAGGTTGCGGGTTCGAACCCGATCTTTTTCATTTTTTTTTAAATATGCCAAAACCTGGAGGTTCAGCGCCAGCGGTTTTTATAGTGCTTTGCGTGTTTCAGGACACGTCTTTCCAGTGCATTCAGTCGCCCGGAGAGCCCACCTACTTCGAATTCATCTGTGACCGCATGTGTGCCGAGGCTGATGTCAACTTCTGGTACCGCTTCAGCCTCAGTCCTTCTTCAGACACAGGTGCGTGGCCTGATCTGCTCTTTCTGTGCCTTTGTGGTGATAGGCCAACCGATGTTTGGTCTTTCTGTGCCTTTGTGGTGATAGGCCAACCGATGTTTGGTCTTTCTGTGCCTTTGTGGTGATAGGCCAACCGATGTTTGGTCTTTCTGTGCCTTTGTGGTGATAGGCCAACCGATGTTTGGTCTTTCTGTGCCTTTGTGGTGATAGGCCAACCGATGTTTGGTCTTTCTGTGCCTTTGTGGTGATAGGCCAACCGATGTTTGGTCTTTCTGTGCCTTTGTGGTGATAGGCCAACCGATGTTTGGTCTTTCTGTGCCTTTGTGGTGATAGGCCAACCGAAGTTTGGTCTTTCTGTGCCTTTGTGGTGATAGGCCAACCGATGTTTGGTCTTTCTGTGCCTTTGTGGTGATAGGCCAACCGATGTTTGGTCTTTCTGTGCCTTTGTGGTGATAGGCCAACCGATGTTTGGTCTTTCTGTGCCTTTGTGGTGATAGGCCAACCGATGTTTGGTCTTTCTTTGATGCTGACATGGGTTTGCCGTGTCTTTTTTGTGCGTGCGTGCATGCCCGGGCGTGTGTTTTTATGTATGTATTTGTGTGTGTGTGTGTGTGTGTGTGTGCGTGCGTGCGTGTGTGTGTGTGTGTGTGTGTGTGCGTGTGTGTGTACGTGTGTGTGTGCGCGCGCGCGTTTGTGATTTCATAAATCTTCCTGTATTTGGTTCTTGTGTGCGTGGTTATTAGTCATCTGTTTTGTGTGTTTGGCCTACTTGTTAAATCCCCCACCCCCCACCCTCCCTCTCTCTCCCTCTCCCTCTCTCTCTCTCTCTCTCTCTCTCTCTCTCTCTCTCTCTCTCTCTCTCTCTCTCTCTCTCTCTCTCTCCCCATAGTCTATTTCCAAATTGTAGGCCTACCAACATATATTCAAATGCGCGGTCGGCCTTGAATAAAATCGTTTGTTCGTTTGTTTTATCTGTCTCTGTCTCTCTCAGTCTGTCTCTGTCTCTCTCAGTCTGTCTGTCTGTCTGTCTGCCTGTCTGTCTGTCTGTCTGTCTGTCTGTCTGTCTGTCTGTCTGTCTGTCTGTCTCTCTCTCTCTCTCTCTCTCTCTCTCTCTGTCTGTATGTGTGTGTGTCAGTGTGTGTGAGTCTGTCTGTCTATCTGTCTGTCTGTCTGTTTGTGTGTGTGTGTGTGTGTGTGTGTGTGTGTGCCTGTCTGTCTGTCTGTGTGTCTGTCTGTGTGTGTGTCTGTGTCGCGTTTATATCTACTTATCTAAAAACTTTAGAAGTTACGAGTCCCTTCCCAGAGGGCGATGTAATCGCCTCGAGGAGAGGTAACCCTGATAAGTAAAAGAGTTTACAACTAAACTAGCCTCCACTCCTTGGGGGGACACCACAAACAACAAGAAAACAACCCAAGCTCAAATAAACACAGGCCAGTGAATCAGTTTGCAAAATAAATACAAGTTTATTCAAGGCTAACAACCCTTCCTGGCAGTCTGAGGCCACCGAGGAAGGTAAAGCTGAATAAAAGTGCAGCAGACACAAAGAAACAAAACAATGCAGAAATGAAATCAGTCAGCAGGTAAGGTGACACGCTTCTGCTTCCTGAAAAGCCCAAAACAAACAACAACAACAACCCTTGGGGTAAGGGAATGGATGAACAAAACAAGAAAATCCGAAGCCCCTATCCCAACTGAACGCCTAAGTCACCGGTGACTAGGGTTAAGCAGTAAAGCACAAAAAAAACAACAATCTCACAATCCGTTTTTCCTTCCACCATTTCTCAAGAAACTGAAATAAATTCAGTCATACCCCAAACCAACATTCCACCTCAAAGTCCACCACAAATTCTGAAAAAAGCACCTCACAACACCAATAATTCATCAACACAAAAAGGCACAACAAAACCCAGCAACACACAGGGCGCGACCGCCAGTCACTCGCTCCCATGCATTACATCACAACACAGCGGCCCGCGGCTCGCTAGCAAAACCCCCTCCACATTCCTCAGCTACCCCCTCGCTTCCCCTAAGCGGTGGCGTTTCTGGTTGGACGACCGGCAACTGAAAAATGTAAACAAAGCAAGCCCCACTCCGCCTCGCTCCCGCGCGTGCAGTTGCCTCCCACACAGCAAGCTCACGCGATTCACGCACATACAAAAAAGACACTACACGTTAACACAGCAATAACGCGTGGAGAATAGACAGGAAAGAAACCATCTTACCCACATCGCTGACAGTACGCTTCTCCCAGGCCAGCGCACACTGACTCTACGTGGCTCTCCCCCAGCTCACGTAACCATAAAAACACACAGCGATAACACATGCCATTCTCCACAAGAAATCTCTGGAATAAACCAAACCACTTCTTCCTTTCTCAGTCCGACTGAAAAGAAGATATTGTCCCAACCCTGGAACGAGTCACTGTACCCCAACACAGTTCCTCAAAAGTCTTGGTGAATATTCCTATCACTGACGCACCCCTGGCGCCAAAACGGTGTCCAGACAAATTGAACCCCTCCCCGCAGATTAAGTTCTTTCCCTTTTTGTCTGTCCTGAGATTTACCCTGACTTGCGAGCGTCACGCTCGATTCTCCAAGTCAATAACAGTTTAGAAGACGATTCCAAACCTCGGCAGAATACCACAGTCCCCAGAGCTAGAGTGATAGATACCATTCTGTAAAAGAATCAATTGATGAATCACTCTCCCCTTCCGTCGCATTGTCTACCCTGCGACAATACAGCCGCACTAAGACACCGCTTCACTGCGAATGTACGTGCTAGCCTTTCTCCCCTCACCCTTCTGCCTCTGACACAATCTCTCCCGATTGTACAGGCCGCTCCGTGCGGACTTTCCCTCCCACTTTACCCAAAGTGGCTTTCGTTAGACTTTTAACTGTCAGTCCTGACCTGTCTCAACGAAATTGTAGCTACCTAGCTACGAACGAGAAAACGATACTTGCAACAGCCGTTAGAACCAAGACGGCTTGACGAAACGATCCGGCGTCTCAGATGTCGCTCCCAGCCTCGCGTCCCGGTCACTCCCGGCCAAACGCAGCATTCCGTCGGAGACGACGACCGCGAGTTCCACCCGTGCGGACTCGAGAAGACAGTACTGCAAGGCTCCACCAAGAAGACGCAGCACTCGTGGAATACGAAGATACCAAACAGGAAGGTGAACCAGTGGAAACGTAGAGGATTAGGCGGGAAGCCCACTGCTCCCGCAAGTAGTCGATACGCCCATAGTAGACATCGCGTGACGACGGCAGCACGACGACGGCGACGGCGAAGATAACGACGAAGATCCACGAAGGAGAAGAACGAGGAAGAGGGGCAGCCTAAAACACACAAGGTTTCGCCCCAATAATCCAACTACCCTATTTCCCTGCGAAGCCCATTCATACACGAGTTTAAGGTTCAAGTGGCGCATCCCGACCCGATGCCCAATTAGAAAAAGGCTTCACTCGCACCCCGCGAGTCAGCTTAAATTCAAAACTTCATTACTCACCCCTTTGATCCTATAGATTTACCCCATCCATAGAAAATACGAATCCCGTACCCAACAATAGACTTATTTTCCACCCAGATTCGCAAATCAATTTCCCCAAGTGGAAAAAGCAATATGGCGGCGGATAATCACCTCAGTCCCCAGGCCGTGGTGACAAATCCTCAGAAGTTCCGTCTCAGCCAGCGGAAAACTCCACCTCCAGTCTCGTACGAATCAACTGCTACCAGAGTTGATACGGAGAGAAATTCCACGGGGCGACCAGACTTCGCCCAAACGAGCCACACCGCGCAGCTCCCGCATCAACGACCCAGAAGATGCGTACCTACTCCCTCCATCCAACCGACGGAAAAGTGTACTGAGCTCTTAGACGCAATCAAGCCCACGCGTCCTTCTCTCACGTGATTGATCGCCAATCACTAACGAGAGATTTCCCGCTCCCACTACCTTCTCCAATCATCACTCATCAAGACCCACGCAACCCACAGATCCCCTGTTAGTAAACGAGTAGACCCCGTAGATCTCGCTCACTATAACCCCTCCGAAGACCCTCCTCCCCCTCGGGTTCACTCCGGAGCGAAACCGTGACATTCCATTACGCGGTGGCCACGCCCACAGCGGCAGGCGCACGGCCGCGAACAGGGAGAAGACAATTTTACCCTGTTTATTTACAAAAGGAGGTGACTAGCCCACATCACCCTTATTGTCGCCGTTTATCACGCGACAGTCTGTGTGTGTGTCTGTGTGTCTGTCTGTCTGTCTGTGTGTGTCTGTGTGTGTGCCTGTCTGTCTGTCTGTCTGTCTGTCTGTCTGTCTGTCTGTCTGTCTGTCTGTCTGTCTGTCTGTCTGTCTGTCTGTCTGTCTGTGTGTGTGTCTGTCTGTGCGTGTGTCTGTCTGCCTGTCTGTCTGTCTGTCTGTCTGTCTGTCTGTCTGTCTGTCTGTGTGTGTCTGTGTGTGTCTGTGTCTGTCTGTCTGTATGTGTGTCTGTCTGTCTCTCTGTGTGTGTCTGTTGTCTGTCTGTCTGTATATAAAACTCACACACACACACACACACACACACACACACACACAATCACACACACACACGCACACACCTCTATCTGAATATTTTTATGAAATATTGTTAACATTTATCATAGCCAATTTGACTTTATCCTCTAAGTGCAATTAACCCCCTTTTTATTTTTCGATTTATGACATTAAAAAACAAATAATAGAGCTGATTGAAAGAGAGATTGTTTCTTTCTTAACGCAAAGTGTTCTGCATTCATATATTTGTTTGTTTGTTTTCTCTGCTAAGTGTTTAGCGCGTTTGCCTGTAGTTTCTTGCGTCTACTGGGTGCGGTGTTCAAAGCTGCGATTATCGAGTTGCATCTTTGAGCATGGTATTTTATTCGCAATTCGTCTCCCCACCCAGGAGTAAAACGGGTCCCTGTGAGGGCTGAAATGGAAAAATGTTAAAGCCAACTTTGGCGCGTTCATTCGCAGCCTGTTTGCATGCTCACCTGGGAGTTGAGATGGTGTTGGAGTGAGAAATTGAGTAACCCGATGACCAGGGGGTAAAAGTGTGCGATTTGAGCATCCATCAATGGGTGGAAAGTCGCAATATAAAAAAGCACCTTTACCTTACCCTTTACAGGCATAGACACGGAGCTGTGGTGCTTCAACAGGGACGCGGACCAGTTTCCCCGAAGCCTATTAACTGCGCCCTCTGGTGTCACTTTCCCCAACGTCGCCGTCACCACTGATGACGTCAACGGAGTCACTGCCTTCGTCACAACTGACGTCATCCTCCTCGTTGTCATGGCAACAGCCGCCATTGTCAATGTGGTTGGTCTGTGGTAGTGTGGAGATATTAGTTACATGTTTTGTAGCAGTTGACTACCATTGCTGTTTTTGCTTTTTTCCAAGCATAAAATCACGTCCGAAGATAACGTATATACCTGTCCTCAGACAACAGGCAGTTATTACTGTCATGCATGTAACATAAGGGTTGGTGGGTGGGTTGAGTTGGAGATGTGGGGAGTGTTTTTATCAATGGTACAATGCTCGGGCAAGCATGGGTAACTCATCGCCCGCGGTATATTTTCCACTTCGGTCAATATCTTTAGAAAGTATGTACTCATCAGTCACCGGAGCATAATTTGCCACACTGAAATAAATCCCACCAAATACGGCAGAGGATTTTTCTATCGTTTCCAACTGAAACATGGGACATACAAATATACAATCATTCGGTCAATAAAGCTACATATTTTCATACACATTTTTGGTGTTTATCGAGAAGACTTATTTCTTGGCGTTGAGAAATTCATTTTAAGTTCTTGCCGAGCAGGCTTTACGACCTTTGTCTAGAGAGAACAATCTAATTTCAAATCAACCCATGTGGAATTGATAATTTACTTTATGATGTAGGAAGATTCATAACTAAAACTGATTATTATTATTATTATTATTATTATTATTATTATTATTATTATTATTATTATTATTATTATTATTATTATATAAAACTGATCAGCTCTTTGTCGGGAGGTGTGGTCAACAGGAGAGGTTAACACTCGACAATGTGTTACGAAGCAAAGCTGCACCAGTGTAAAACAAAACAAAATCAAATATCGTCAAGTCAGTTGTGAAATGTAGGAATGAATAGTAGCTATTAACAGTAACTGGTTAACATTCGCGCATTCGCCAAATAAAGAAGATCTGTACAATAGTCACCAATGGAACAGTCAAGATGACCCAAAGGGGCATGACTGCATTGAGAGGTCATTATGATTAGTAGCAAAAAGTAGTATGAGATTAAAAAACAAGACAAAACAAATACTGACAGTTGGCCAACATTCAAATATCGGACATTTATTTACTACTAGCCCTGCTTCTTGTTTTGCAGATAATGAATCCCTCACGTAATCCAAAACACTCAACACTGCAGGAAGGGCAATACAAAATATTTTATTCCATGAGCAGTTGGTGGGTACATCAGTGTGGTTCCACACATTGCGGGGAAAAGACAGCCCAAGAAGAAAACAAACTTGCAGATCTGCACAGAATCAAGATCGCCACTTGAGGTGGACAGAGCCACAAAAGAAAGCCAGCCTAAACAATCAAGTACGACGATGGAGAATACACCTTATAATAAGAAACAGTGTGGACAAAAGCCTTGATCAAAACCACAAACAATGCATGGATATACAGTGTATATGTCATGAAGTGCTCTCTTGTGTCTGCCATTTCTTCCTACATAGCATGAGGTTCTGGGTGTGCTTGGAAAAGAAAGACACGAGTGTACAGGACACAAGTGTAACAGTGGTGAAAACAAAGAAATATCGATCACATGAAGGTTACGTGGTACTAGCGTGCATGAGGAATATGGTAAAACAGAAAACAAAAGTTCTCGTCACTGTAACCCGAATAGCTCACGTTGTTACAATATATATAAACACCAAATGGAGGGTAAACTATTAATTAGAAGAGGGAAAACAGAAAACTAAAAAAACACAATGTTTTCTTAATTGAAACAAGGCATCAAACAAAGTATATCCTAATAGCAGAGAACTCTGCAGTAATTACTGCAACTTCTGCCATTGAAATCACGCTGACCACATAAAAGAACTAAATAAACACTGGATGTTTGGGGGAAAGTGCAGTCTTTTGTACAAGACACACTTGCAATAACAAGTGCTATCACAGACGGAGGTATTACTCAGTTGGTATCCGAGTTACCTATTGCCTACAGCAGATACCTGGAAAGATCACTAAGCATTTGCTATCCCGGCTAGGAAATGGGCAAAGAGTTCCGATCTCGGAAGCTTACAATCCTTCCCAATATCTCAAGAGATCTGGTTGAATGCGTGGTCTGCACAGGGAATCTGTTTTTTATGGTCCAGATGATTGGAGAATATCCATAAAGGTTTTG
>JAWQFJ010001859.1:85000-87500 GCA_034096865.1 Theodoxus fluviatilis | reverse complement strand
TGAGTGAGGGTCACAAGAGGGACACTACAGGTGGAGGCTTGGCTGTCACCTCCAAAGTGATGGCAGACCCAGAGCCATCATGGCGGCCAGGGAGGCAGACAGCAGCACCAGTATCGATGGGGACAGGGAGCTGCCAGCACACTTGCTCTCGTCCTCCTGCAAGCCATATGTTTTACATACAATGCGCACAAAGTACCCAACTGCATATACCAACTACACTATAGTTTGACAGTGTAGAAACTATCTCTCTTAAGAACCACAAGTTTGAATCAAAACTAGTCAATCATTTGATCGGTCAGTCAATCTGTCAGTTAGTCGCCAGGTCAGGTCAAGTCAGATAACATCAATATAGGTCAGGTAGGTCAGTCAGTCAGTCAGTCAGTCAGCAGTACAGTCCATTAAATCCTCCAGCAAACACGCAAATGGACAGTGAAAACTTTTCAAGTAAACTGGATTGCATATGTAACAAAGACAGCAACTTAACGCCTGGGTTAACAGTTGCTTCAGAATTTTCCCATACAGAGAAATTCAAGGCTAAATAAAATCTCCGATAAGCAATTTCATGTGACTACAAAAAAGACGTTGGCAATGATTAAATCATATGCTGATTGGCCCAATCCCTACCTTTAGATTTCCGTGACAAAATAGGAGCAAATTATATTTACACACAAACAGAAATCATCAGCAACTAACACAGCAAATCTAACACTTACATTTGGGTCTCTGTCATAGCAATCGCCTGGCTGCCTTCTGAATCGAGGCTTCATTGCAAGTTCACAGACCACCTCTTTCTCATCTGTGAAAAAAAGGAATATCAGACTTGACATGATGACATCTTATCCTGGGGGTTTATGGACAATCCATCCCGGTACCAGTCTGCCCCCTGGACGATCCACCCCGGTCACTTAGACGACCTGCTCCATTCACTTGAACGCTTCGTCCTGGTGTGGTATTCGAGTTAAATGTCAGACTTTCTACCACGAATCATGCACCATGAATTCGCATAAAACCTCTTCAATGACGATTTGCAAACATTGACATTTGGGATCAGGATGAAGCATCCAAGCGTGAAATATCACAATTCACAATATTTTGTTGTCCAAAAATGTGGAAATCTACCTTGATATAAAATAAAAGTAACATCTACATGTAGTGTTAGAAGAGAGAAATAGGGAGGACTGTCTGAAACACGGGGTGGATCGACCAGAAAAGCGGGGCAGACTGTCCAAGTCACCCGGGGCAGATCGTCCGGCCAGAAGTGTACCGAGGCGAAACGTCTCCGATTTATCCTAAACCGTTGGTATTATGAGGGTAAACAGAAGTCTGCATTTGAGATTATATCCATCGTGATGATGAGGTTGGCTAAAGAAGAAACAAAATTTTACTTTTAGCGTTTGAAATCAAATGTATTTAAGGCTCAGAGACAAAAGAACCATCAAGCAGACAGAGGGGGAAATGGAGGGTTGGCAAGACTGATAGAAGGAGAGACGAACTAATGGGTGGACTAATGGATGGACTATTGGATGGATTTTTGGATGCACAGATGCATGGAAAATGAAAAGACGGATGAACAAAGACATTCTCTCTCTCTCTCTCTCTCTCTCTCTCTCTCTCTCTCTCTCTCTCTCTCTCTCTCTCTCTCTCTCTCTCTCTCTCTCTCTCTCTCTCTCACACACACACACACACACACACACACACACACACAGACACGCACACAGACACACACACACACGCACACACTCACGCACACACACAACACATGTACAGACGCGCGCACGTGTGCACACACACACACACACACACACACAGAGGAAGGGCGGGATAGCGATACTGACCCTCCTCACTGATCTTCATCGGGGCCTGTGGCAGCTCAGGCTCCCCACAATTTGGGATGGGTGGGTCCGTCACCACCAGCAGCAGGTTGGTTTCGTGCTCCACTCGCATGGCCTTCACCTTCCTGTTGCACACAGCAAGGCAGACAATGGCTAAGACTGTACTGACATAACCTGTTTCTAGTGTGAGGACAGTGGCGTAAGGTGGGAGGATTGGGGGTGGGAGGTGGGGGTGGTGGGTGGGGGGCATAAGTGGAGAAAAAAAGTGTGAGAGAGAGAGAGAGAGACAGAGACAGAGAGAGAGACAGACAGAGACAGAGAGAGAGAGAGAGAGAGAGAGAGAGAGAGAGAGAGAGAGAGAGAGAGAGAGAGAGAGAGACAGACAGAGACAGACAGAGACAGACAGACAGACAGACAGACAGACAGACAGACGAGACGAGACGAGACGGGACGGGACGGGACGGGACAGACAATAGACAAACAGACATATAACCAGACGCAAAAAAAAACACACAAAACAGACTCACAGACAGAGAAAACTATTTTTCAAAATTTTAATCAAAATTTACAACAGTTCAAGATAGCGATTTTTTAAAACAAAAAAAGCATAATGTTCATACCTTTCCTTGTCCTTGCAGACAATGTCTTCATCTAATTGTGTCGCTCTT